>CAXHUL010000137.1:600000-868749 GCA_964019695.1 Loripinus fragilis
TCAATAGAATTATTTTTCTGAAAAAGCCTGATTATATCATGTTTCATATGCAGTTTACAACCACGGAACCACCAATTTAGCATTTCATTCCAATGAAACATCTAAAGATAAGCTGTCAATAATATAAATTGGCTATCTATTATTGTCATCCAGGTGCAGGCCAAACTACACAAAAACTTGTTTATTTCTACATGCGTATTACACTGAAACATTAAAACGTAGTTGAGAATGTTGTGAAAAAAAGTTTATGGTGAAAAACACTCATTTATTGAATTAACATTTGCTGTAGGTGCACATTGGAACTGCCTCAATGAGGCAATTCCAATGTGTACCAACAACATATGTTACTGAAATTTAGGAAACCTATTTTGAACTACACTAAACAAGTATCATGTCCATTGGCTTTCCTCTTTAAACATCTCAAACTGCCAATCAGTATTGAAATACATGTCACTATATAGCAAATAATTATATTTACATGACAGCTATATCACGAAATATGATTTCATGACCTATGCTTCTGCTAAGCTGGTAGTAGCATTGTAGTATCATGCTTTATAGGCAATAAATGAGAGATACTGTCCCCATTCTATTGCTAGAGTATTGAACCTTAGATCTTCAATTACCACCATTTTGAAGCACATCTATTTGTTTTCTTTTTTTTAGACAAAGCAGGTGCTGCTAATTAGAGGAAAACTGTATTCAAAATGTTCATTTGGTATTATATAATCAGGTATATGGTTGGAAAATTTATTTAATAGCGATGCTTGAGTGATTTCTGACGGTATATCTGCAGATATATCTCCCCAAACGAACATTTTGAATATGTTATCCCCATCCTAATGCACTTTTGTGCTTGTTTAATGTTATACTATTTTTTTTTATCAAATTGGAGCATTGCAAGCTGCATGTCATCCATTGAGATGTGGCATAATTAATGATGTTAAACTATTTCCAACAGTATATCACAGGATATACGGTTGCAAATTTTTGACTTTATCCAATCAGACGTTGCATGACAAAAGCAAATGCATGGCTTGATTGATATTCCATGTGACTTGTCTAGCAGAAAACTGCAGCAGATCACATCAACTTATCTGGAGCCAAGATGCACATTATTGTAAAGGTCAGATTGCAAAAAGTGATCCTTTATGATCTTTGAAATGTTGTTATTGTCAAATTTCACAGCTCATTGTGCTTGCTGATAAAGAAAAAATGCTAGGAAATTTTTCACATTTTTTGTTGTTGTCTGCTGATATTTTTCAAAATCATATTTTTTTTAATTATTTCTAAATTTCATGCACCATCAGATCAGGTCAGACATTATGTCAGGCCTGATCTGGCTCCAAACTGTTTGCAAAAAATATTAGCAGATGACAGAAGTTTCGACTAGGAGGCAAAGAGTTAACAGTAAACTGAAGACTGCCACAATACTGTTAAAAGGTGTGAAATTGATCTGCTCTTTGCATATTTTAAAATATGACGTCAAATATATTTTCTGCAGTCACGTTTAACTTTTTACCTACTAGTGTCACTTCCTGGTAACTTTTGCAAAGAGTTTGGACCCTGACAAAATGTTGGACCTGGTCAGCATCCAAACTGTTTGACAATCTAATGTTATTCCTCAAAGAATTTTTTGAAAAAAAGTTGAGTTTGAAAAAAAAAAGCAAACAACAAAAAAAGCATGAAAAAATACCCAGATGGCTAAGAGCCTCACTGTTTGTATTTTTAGTGTTGTTGCCAATTCTAGCTGCATTCATTTCTCAATGCAAAGCATTAAAGTCATGTGAACTAGGTTGCATATTGAGACAGAGTGATATAGATATGGCCAGCGTTAGTTAAATTTTTGTTTCCCTTTCTAAAAGAGAATGGTTAGTCGGTTGTTGATTTTTTTACTCTTGCTAGAACATCTACAAGAAAAATACCCAATTCAAGAAAATATTTTTAATTAGCATTTTTATTTTACAGTCTAATACAAGTATTCCTTTACATATGTTTGACTGTAATATGGCAATTATCAAAAGGCTTGGAGTAAACTTACTAGTGAGTAATTGAAAATTATTTTTCTTATTTCTCAACCAAAACATATGTTGTGGGTACTCAAAAGAACCGTCTCTCTGAGACAGTTTTTTGAGCACCCAAAACACATGTTTAAATTGATGGGTAAGAAAATATTTACAATTTTACACTTGAAAATGTTCCCTATCTTCACCTATGTATCACTGTACTTACAGGAGGACACATTTGAGTCTGCTACTGGTCAGACGGCTGTTTCAGAGGAACCCGAAGATTATTTCGATAAATACGGCATAACGGGAGAGGATGGCGAGGATGCTGAAGCCTGGGAACGGGAAGCCAGGAAGTTGTACGAGTGGACTCAGGAACTTTCTTTTAATGATGATTTTATTGGTACTCCTAGATTAGTGACTTCAGGAATATAACCCTTTAAAACTATTATTTAATTGAATTTCTAAAGTGGAATCTTCTTTTAATTTGGGTGAAAAAGCCAGGATGTCGAACGAGTGGACACACGAACTCTCTTTTAAAGATGATTTCATTGGTACTCCTAGATTAGTGACTTCAGGAATATAACCCTTAACTCTTAATCAAGTGCTGAATATCTAAAGTGGAATCTTCCAGTTGATAATCTGGACAAAACCATCCTTGTAAGCAATATCAAGCCTTACTGAAGAGAGCAGACAAATAGTCCCTGATCTGAAACTAACTTGTTTGCACATGCCTCTCTGACATTTGTAGGGGTGGGGGAAGTGATACATGTATATCTTCCTTTAATAATGGAGAAAAATAAGACTTGATATTTGTCCTTTCTGAATTTAATCTTAATCTCTTTCCTGGCCAGCAGTGACTTTTTTGTCTGCTGATAACCTTTGCAAACAGTTTGGACCCAGACCAGGACCTACAAAATGTCAGTCCAGACCTGTATACAAACTGTTTGACACTTCATAGTGTTTCTCAGTCTTTTTTTTTTGGAAAAATTAATTTTGAAATTTTTTTAAAACAAAAGCATGATAAAATTACCCAAAGAATAATGTGTCATTGCCAATCTGCCAGAAGACAATAAGTTTAGCTTGATTTTCAGGGGAAATAATGATGAATTCATTTTCTCATGAATGAATAGTCATACGAGATTTTACACATGTAAGTGACATCCTCAGTGATGTAGATAGGTTTGTAACTGCTGTTTGACCTATGTAACCATGGTAATGTTGCATTTACATCATATATAATAGGGAGCGCAGTGGCTCAGTGGTAGAGTGCTTGACTCGAGATGGAAGGGCCGCGGGTTCGAGCCTCACGGGCGTCACTGCGTTGTGTCCTTGAGCAAGAACATTAATCCTAGCTTAGTACTGGTTCAACCCAGGAAGACCTGTCCCTTTATAACTGAAAGATTGTTGATGGGACGTAAAGAATCAAATCAAACAAAACAAAACATCATATGGGCATTGTTGCACGAAAACATGTATTCGGGGTTTGCAATCATGTAAGGCCCAAACCAGCTTACCATGGGTTTAGCTAAACACAATTTTTGAGCGTAAAATTGTTAATATTTTCTTACCCATCAATTTTAACATCTTATGGGTGCTCAAAAGAACTGTCTCATTGAGACAGTTCTTTTAAGTACCCACAACATATGTTTTGGTTGAGAATTAAAAAAATAATTTTTGGTATGCATTCTTAACTAAAGGCCAGGCCTACTCAGTTACAGGGACTAACTAGATTATTGAAATTTTGCAAGTTAAAGGTGGTGGTATAATACTTTGCAGAAAGGCAATTACAAAGGCATTGATCATATTGTACAGATGTGTAAGCTAGTCTGCGCCTTTGTTTGTATGCAACAAATCAGGTTTTCTTGCATTAATTAACCCTTGGTATTCGGGATCTTTTGCAAACAGTGAAGACCCAGATGAAATGCAGCATAACGCTGCATTTCATCATGGTCTCCACTGTTTGTAAGGGTTAAAGATATCTTCAGATAAAAGAATACAATATTTGTTGAAAATTATAACCTGACACCCCCAGATATGTACAATGGACTATCCCAAGTTTATTGTTTCAAACCAAAAGGAAGAATCCATTAGTATACAAAGGGTTAAGGCCGATAAAATAGAGATGGCTGTTTGATGTTAATAACAATCATATCTTAATCAATGTTTCCATAGGCCCAGATAAGGAAATTTTATGAGCGTAAAACTGTACTTTTTTCCTTACCCATCAATTTAAACATATGTTTTGGGTGCTCAAAAGAACCCTCTCATTGAGACGGTTCTTTTGAGTACCCGCAACATATGTTTTGGGTGAGAAATGAAGAAATTAGTTTCCCAATACGCACTCTTATCTGGAGAACAGTTTCTGTGATTCTTGTTGTACAAGAATTTTCTAAAAAACATTGAAAACCTGTGTAGACTCAATGTGTAACTATTGAGATGAATTTCATTTTTCAGAGATTTAAAGGAGCTAATCTGATCTGGCTTTACCCCGTCTGATCATACACATCTGTCAAAATACGCACTGTCAGGGGTGTAGAAATACCATGCCTGGTTCCATTTCATTCAGGAAAAGATAGAATTTATTATACCTTTTTACTTGTCCTGGGACAAGTTTGAAGACAGTTTATAGATTTCTATATTTCATATTCGATAATGATCATTGATTCACATGTTGTGTGGAGTATAATGAGGATCCCAGCTGATCTGGATCTACACTGTATTCAAAAGGGTTTTATACCATTTTTAAATAAGATTTTATACATGTATATTGTTCAAGCACAGTGTGGCCCTAACTAAGTTCTCTGTGCATTATCTTTTTCTTTTGGGCAAGTAAAAATTTTCTTTGGACAAGTACCTTATGGTAATTTACATTCCCCTGGGCAAGTATTAACATTTGGTAATTCCACACCCCGGCATAGGTTAAATAAGGTGGCATTATAGGAGTGTATCAGTCTATGTAGTTTGTTTTGTCATGTCAAGGTGCTTGATGTTTAACTGTATGGTAAATGATATTTTCACATTTGAAAAAATATTGCTCATATGATTGATTTAGTAAATTTCAGAGATGGCACAAAAACCAGACTGGTTTCTGTTGTCAACATACTGGGCAAGCATATGACAACATGATTTATCACATGACATCGCGTCTGAGAGTGATAAAATGCCGTGCAATAAAATCGATAAGCCACTTGTGGTTTACAGATTCAGTAACATCACGTAATGACGTCCATTTTTATGTTGCGTAAAAGTTGACAAAATCTGGATGTTTTAAAGCCGAAAATGCGATTTTTTAGTAATTTTAATGTTATGTGATTAACAGAATCTAACATTCATGCTCCTGTATTATTGAAATTATTAAACTCATTGCGGAAAAGAGATAAAATGCTGGACAAGCCTCACAGGGTACGATGATATTGTGGTACCTACCTTAACAAATCTACATAATCTTACAGCATCATCCCATCTCCCGACCTGTACATAAATGTGTAGTATAGCAGGGTACGGTGATATTGTGGTGCCTACCTTAACAAATCTACATAATCTAACAGCATCATCCCATCTCCCGGCCTGTATATAACTGTGTAGTATAGCAGGGTACAGTGAGATCGTGGTGCCTACCTAAACAAATCTAACAGCATCATCCCATCTCCCGTCCTGTACATAACTGTGTAGTATGGCAGGGTACAGTGAGATCGTGGTGCCTACCTTAACAAATCTACATAATCTAACAGCATCATCCTATCTCCCGGCCTGTACATAGCTGTGTAGTATGGCAGGGTACGGTGATATTGTGGCATCATCCCATCTCCCGGCCTGTACATAACTGTGTAGTATAGCGGGGTACAGTGAGTTCGTGGTGCCTACCTTAACAAATCTACATAATCTAACAGCATCATCCCATCTCCCGGCCTGTACATAGCTGTGTAGTATGGCAGGGTACGGTGATATTGTGGTACCTACCTTAACACATCTACATAATCTAACAGCATCATCCCATCTCCAGGCCTGTACATAACTGTGTAGTATAGCGGGGTACAGTGAGATCGTGGAACCTACCTTAACAAATCTACATAATCTAACAGCATCATCCCATCTCCCGGCCTGTACATAACTGTGTAGTATAGCAGGGTACGGTGATATTGTGGTACCTACCTTAACAAATCTACATAATCTAACAGCATCATTCCATCTCCAGGCCTGTACATAACTGTGTAGTATAGCAGGGTACAGTGAGATCGTGGTACCTACCTTAACAAATCTACATAATCTAACAGCATCATCCTATCTCACGGCCTGTACATAACTGTGTAGTGTAGCAGGGTACGGTGATATTGTGGTACCTACCTTAACAAATCTACATAATCTTACAGCATCATCCCATCTCCCAGCCTGTACATAACTGTGTAGTATAGCAGGGTACTAACTTAACAAATCTACATAATCTAACAGCATCATCCCATCTCCCTGCCTGTACATAACTGTGTAGTGTGGAAGGGTAAGGTGATATTGTGGTACCTACCTTAACAAATCTACATAATCTAACAGCATCATCACATCTCCCAGCCTGTACATAACTGTTAAGTATAGCAGGGTAGGGCGATATTGTGGTACCTACCTTAACAAATCTACATAATCTTACAGCATCATCCCATCTCCCGGCCTGTACATAGCTGTGTAGTATAGCAGGGTACGGTGATATTGTGGTGCCTACCTTAACAAATCTACATAATCTAACAGCATCATCCCATCTCCCGGCCTGTACATAACTGTGTAGTATAGCAGGGTACAGTGAGATCGTGGTGCCTACTTCAACAAATCTACATAATCTAACAGCATCATCCCATCTCCCGGCCTGTACATAACTGTGTAGTATGGCAGGGTACAGTGAGATCGTGGTGCCTACCTTAACAAATCTACATAATCTAACAGCATCATCCCATCTCCCGGCCTGTACATAGCTGTGTAGTATGGCAAGGTACGGTGATATTGTGGTACCTACCTTAACAAATCTACATAATCTAACAGCATCATCCCATCTCCCGGCCTGTACATAACTGTGTAGTATAGCGGGGTACAGTGAGATCGTGGTGCCTACCTTAACAAATCTACATAATCTAACAGCATCATCCCATCTCCCGGCCTGTACATAGCTGTGTAGTATGGCAGGGTACGGTGATATTGTGGTACCTACCTTAACACATCTACATAATCTAACAGCATCATCCCATCTCCCGGCCTGTGCATAACTGTGTAGTATAGCGGGGTACAGTGAGATCGTGGTACCTACCTTAACAAATCTACATAATCTAACAGCATCATCCCATCTCCCAGCCTGTACATAACTGTGTAGTATAGCAGGGTACGGTGATATTGTGGTACCTACCTTAACAAATCTACATAATCTAACAGCATCATCCCATCTCCCGGCCTGTACATAACTGTGTAGTATAGCAGGGTACAGTGAGATCGTGGTACCTACCTTAACAAATCTACATAATCTAACAGCATCATCCTATCTCCCGGCCTGTACACAACTGTGTAGTATAGCAGGGTACGGTGATATTGTGGTACCTACCTTAACAAATCTACATAATCTTACAGCATCATCCCATCTCCCAGCCTGTACATAACTGTGTAGTATAGCAGGGTACTAACTTAACAAATCTACATAATCTAACAGCATCATCCCATCTTCCAGCCTGTACATAACTGTGTAGTATAGCAGGGTACAGTGAGATTGTGGTGCCTACCTTAACAAATCTACATAATCTAACAGCATCATCCCATCTCCCTGCCTGTACATAACTGTGTAGTATGGCAGGGTACGGTGATATTGTGGTACCTACCTTAACAAATCTACATAATTTAACAGCATCATCCCATCTCCCAGCCTGTACATAACTGTTAAGTATAGCAGGGTACGGCGAGATTGTGGTACCTTCCTTAACAAATCTACATAATCTTACAGCATCATCCCATCTCCCGGCCTGTACATAGCTGTGTAGTATAGCAGGGTACGGTGATATTGTGGTGCCTACCTTAACAAATCTACATAATCTAACAGCATCATCCCATCTCCCGGCCTGTACATAACTGTGTAGTATAGCAGGGTACAGTGAGATCGTGGTGCCTACCTTAACAAATCTACATAATCTAACAGCATCATCCCATCTCCCGGCCTGTACATAACTGTGTAGTATAGCAGGGTACAGTGAGATCGTGGTACCTACATTAACAAATCTACATAATCTAACAGCATCATCCTATCTCCCGGCCTGTACACAACTGTGTAGTATAGCAGGGTACGGTGATATTGTGGTACCTACCTTAACAAATCTACATAATCTTACAGCATCATCCCATCTCCCAGCCTGTACATAACTGTGTAGTATAGCAGGGTACTAACTTAACAAATCTACATAATCTAAGAGCATCATCCCATCTTCCAGCCTGTACATAACTGTGTAGTATAGCAGGGTACAGTGAGATTGTGGTGCCTACCTTAACAAATCTACATAATCTAACAGCATCATCCCATCTCCCTGCCTGTACATAACTGTGTAGTATGGCAGGGTACGGTGATATTGTGGTACCTACCTTAACAAATCTACATAATCTAACAGCATCATCCCATCTCCCAGCCTGTACATAACTGTTAAGTATAGCAGGGTACGGCGAGATTGTGGTACCTACCTTAACAAATCTACATAATCTTACAGCATCATCCTATCTCCCGGCCTGTACATAGCTGTGTAGTATAGCAGGGTACGGTGATATTGTGGTGCCTACCTTAACAAATATACATAATCTAACAGCATCATCCCATCTCCCGGCCTGTACATAACTGTGTAGTATAGCATGGTACAGTGAGATCGTGGTGCCTACCTTAACAAATCTACAAAATCTAACAGCATCATCCCATCTCCCGGCCTGTACATAACTGTGTAGTATAGCAGGGTACGGCGAGATTGTGGTACCTACCTTAACAAATCTACATAATCTTACAGCATCATCCCATCTCCCGACCTGTACATAAATGTGTAGTATAGCAGGGTACGGTGATATTGTGGTACCTACCTTAACAAATCTACATAATCTTACAGCATCATCCCATCTCCCGGCCTGTACATAGCTGTGTAGTATAGCAGGGTACGGTGATATTTTGGTGCCTACGTTAACAAATCTACATAATCTTACAGCATCATCCCATCTCCCAGCCTGTACATAACTGTATAGTATAGCAGGGTACGGCGAGATTGTGGTACCTACCTTAACAAATCTACATAATCTAACAGCATCATTCCATCTCCCAGCCTGTACATAACTGTGTAGTATAGCAGGATATGGTGATATTGTGGTACCTATCTTTACAAATCTACATAATCTAACAGCATCATCCCATCTCCCGGCCTGTACATAACTGTGTAGTATAGCAGGGTACTGACTTAACAAATCTACATAAACTAACAGCATCATCCCATCTTCCAGCCTGTATATAAATGTGTAGTATAGCAGGGTACTGTGATATTGTGGTACCTATCTTAACAAATCTACATAATCTTACAGCATCATCCCATCTCCCGGCCTGTACATAGCTGTGTAGTATAGCAGGGTACGGTGATATTGTGGTGCCTACGTTAACAAATCTACATAATCTTACAGCATCATCCCATCTCCCGGCCTGTACATAACTGTGTAGTATAGCAGATTACGGCGAGATTGTGGTACCTACCTTAACAAATCTACATAATCTAACAGCATCATCCCATCTCCCGGCCTGTACATAACTGTGTAGTATAGCAGGGTACAGTGAGATCGTGGTACCTACCTTAACAAATCTACATAATCTAACAGCATCATCCCATCTCCCGGCCTGTACATAACTGTGTAGTATGGCAGGGTACAGTGAGATCGTGGTGCCTACCTTAACAAATCTACATAATCTAACAGCATCATCCCATCTCCCGGCCTGTACATAGCTGTGTAGTATGGCAGGGTACGGTGATATTGTGGTACCTACCTTAACACATCTACATAATCTAACAGCATCATCCCATCTCCCGGCCTGTACATAACTGTGTAGTATAGCAGGGTACAGTGAGATCGTGGTACCTACCTTAACAAATCTACATAATCTAACAGCATCATCCCATCTCCCGGCCTGTACATAACTGTGTAGTATAGCAGGGTACGGTGATATTGTGGTACCTACCTTAACAAATCTACATAATCTAACAGCATCATCCCATCTCCCGGCCTGTACATAACTGTGTAGTATAGCAGGGTACAGTGAGATCGTGGTACCTAGCTTAACAAATCTACATAATCTAACAGCATCATCCTATCTCCCGGCCTGTACACAACTGTGTAGTATAGCAGGGTACGGTGATATTGTGGTACCTACCTTAACAAATCTACATAATCTTACAGCATCATCCCATCTCCCAGCCTGTACATAACTGTGTAGTATAGCAGGGTACTAACTTAACAAATCTACATAATCTAACAGCATCATCCCATCTTCCAGCCTGTACATAACTGTGTAGTATAGCAGGGTACAGTGAGATTGTGGTGCCTACCTTAACAAATCTACATAATCTAACAGCATCATCCCATCTCCCTGCCTGTACATAACTGTGTAGTATGGCAGGGTACGGTGATATTGTGGTACCCACCTTAACAAATCTACATAATCTAACAGCATCATCCCATCTCCCAGCCTGTACATAACTGTTAAGTATAGCAGGGTACGGCGAGATTGTGGTACCTACCTTAGCAAATCTACATAATCTTACAGCATCATCCCATCTCCCGGCCTGTACATAGCTGTGTAGTATAGCAGGGTACGGTGATATTGTGGTGCCTACCTTAACAAATCTACATAATCTAACAGCATCATCCCATCTTCCGGCCTGTACATAACTGTGTAGTATAGCAGGGTACAGTGAGATCGTGATGCCTACCTTAACAAATCTACATAATCTAACAGCATCATCCCATCTCCCGGCCTGTACATAACTGTGTAGTATAGCAGGGTACAGTGAGATCGTGGTACCTACCTAAACAAATCTACATAATCTAACAGCATCATCCTATCTCCCAGCCTGTACACAACTGTGTAGTATAGCAGGGTACGGTGATATTGTGGTACCTACCTTAACAAATCTACATAATCTTACAGCATCATCCCATCTCCCAGCCTGTACATAACTGTGTAGTATAGCAGGGTACTAACTTAACAAATCTACATAATCTAACAGCATCATCCCATCTTCCAGCCTGTACATAACTGTGTAGTATAGCAGGGTACAGTGAGATTGTGGTGCCTACCTTAACAAATCTACATAATCTAACAGCATCATCCCATCTCCCCGCCTGTACATAACTGTGTAGTATGGCAGGGTACGGTGATATTGTGGTACCTACCTTAACAAATCTCCATAATCTAACAGCATCATCCCATCTCCCAGCCTGTACATAACTGTTAAGTATAGCAGGGTACGGTGAGATTGTGGTACCTACCTTAACAAATCTACATAATCTTACAGCATCATCCCATCTCCCGGCCTGTACATAGCTGTGTAGTATAGCAGGGTACGGTGAGATTGTGGTGCCTACCTTAACAAATCTACATAATCTAACAGCATCATCCCATCTCCCGGCCTGTACATAACTGTGTAGTATAGCAGGGTACAGTGAGATCGTGGTGCCTACCTTAACAAATCTACATAATCTAACAGCATCATCCCATCTCCCGGCCTGTACATAACTGTGTAGTATAGCAGGGTACGGCGAGATTGTGGTACCTACCTTAACAAATCTACATAATCTTACAGCATCATCCCATCTCCCGGCCTGTACATAAATGTGTAGTATAGCAGGGTACGGTGATATTGTGGTACCTACCTTAACAAATCTACATAATCTTACAGCATCATCCCATCTCCCGGCCTGTACATAGCTGTGTAGTATAGCAGGGTACGGTGATATTGTGGTGCCTACGTTAACAAATCTACATAATCTTACAGCATCATCCCATCTCCCGGCCTGTACATAACTGTGTAGTATAGCAGATTACGGCGAGATTGTGGTACCTATTAACAAATCTACATAATCTTACAGCATTATCCCATCTCCCGGCCTGTACATAACTGTGTAGTATAGCAGGGTACGGCGAGATTGTGGTACCTACCTTAACAAATCTACATAATCTAACAGCATCATCCCATCTCCCAGCCTGTACATAACTGTGTAGTATAGCAGGGTATGGTGATATTGTGGTACCTATCTTAACAAATCTTCATAATCTAACAGCATCATCCCATCTCCCGGCCTGTACATAACTGTGTAGTATAGCAGGGTACGGTGATATTGTGGTACCTACCTTAACAAATCTACATAATCTTACAGCATCATCCCATCTCCCAGCCTGTACATAACTGTGTAGTATAGCAGGGTACGGCGAGATTGTGGTACCTACCTTAACAAATCTACATAATCTAACAGCATCATCCCATCTCCCGGCCTGTACATAACTGTGTAGTATAGCAGGGTACGGCGAGATTGTGGTACCTACCTTAACAAATCTACATAATCTAACAGCATCATCCCATCTCCCGGCCTGTACATAGCTGTGTAGTATGGCAGGGAATGGTGATATTGTGGTAAGTATCTTAACAAATCTACATAATCTAACAGCATCAGCCCATCTCCCGGCCTGTACATAACTGTGTAGTATAGCGGGGTACAGTGAGATCGTGGTACCTACCTTAACAAATCTACATAATCTAACAGCATCATCCCATCTCCCGGCCTGTACATAACTGTGTTGTATAGCGGGGTACGGTGATATTGTGGTACCTACCTTAACAAATCTACATAATCTAACAGCATCATCCCATCTCCCAGCCTGTACATAACTGTGTATGATAGCAGGGTACGGTGATATTGTAGTGCCTACCTTAACAAATCTACATAATCTAACAGCATCATCCCATCTCCCGGCCTGTACATAACTGTGTAGTATAGCAGGGTACAGTGAGATCGTGGTACCTACCTTAACAAATCTACATAATCTAACAGCATCATCCCATCTCCCGGCCTGTACATAACTGTGTAGTATATCAGGGTACGGTGATATTGTGGTACCTACCTTAACAAATCTACATAATCTAACAGCATCATCCCATCTTCCAGCCTGTACATAACTGTGTAGTATAGCAGGGTACGGTGAGATTGTGGTGCCTACCTTAACAAATCTACATAATCTAACAGCATCATCCCATCTCCCTGCCTGTACATAACTGTGTAGTATGGCAGGGTACGGTGATATTGTGGTACCTACCTTAACAAATCTACATAATCTAACAGCATCATCCCATCTCCCAGCCTGTACATAACTGTTAAGTATAGCAGGGTACGGCGAGATTGTGGTACCTACCTTAACAAATCTACATAATCTAACAGCATCATCCCATCTCCCGGCCTGTACATAGCTGTGTAGTATAGCAGGGTACGGCGATATTGTGGTACCTACCTTAACAAATCTACATAATCTAACAGCATCATCCCATCTCCCAGCCTGTACATAACTGTGTAGTATAGCAGGGTACGGCGAGATTGTGGTACCTACCTTAACAAATCTACATAATCTAACAGCATCATCCCATTTCCCGGCCTGTACATAACTGTGTAGTATAGCAGGGTACGGCGATATTGTGGTACCTACCTTAACAAATCTACATAATCTAACAGCATCATCCCATCTCCCAGCCTGTACATAACTGTGTAGTATAGCAGGGTACCGTGATATTGTGGTGCCTACCTTAACAAATCTACATAATCTAACAGCATCATCCCATCTCCCGGCCTGTACATAACTGTGTAGTATAGCAGGGTACGGTGATATCGTGGTGCTCACTATTGAACCGTCGGCACGCCGGATCATCACATGATTGCCGACAAACTGTAAGATCTGAGGATTCTTGCCAAACTCACTGAAATAAACATACAACTTTGATCTTAGATCTGAGGATGCTTGTTAAACTCAATTATATGAGCCAGTGCATGAGATTTCCAACAATGTGGTAAGTGCGACCAGCAAAGCCTCAGATCAGCCTGCGCATACGCACAGTCTGATCAGAGCCTTTGCTAGTTGTTTGAGTATTCTATGATTGTTAAGCTACTGATTGAACACCATTTGTAGTTTCTAAGCTTAAAAAGAGGCTGCAGAGGCTCGTCCAAGTCTACAAATGTCAAAATGCCACATTGTTGGAAATCTCATGCACTGGCTCATATGTTAGGCTTAAGAAGAGCATCAGAGATATTATGGCTTCCGTCCATCCTTCAATCCATCCATTTGTGTTTGTTTGTTTGTGTTGATGCTTTAAATCTCAATTAACATTTTTTTTTTCATTCCTGTCTTCCTGGGATGAACCAGTACTAAGCAGAGGATACAGTCTTTCTCAAGGACACAACATAGTGACTCTGGTGAGTCTTGAACTAGCGGCCCTTCTATCCCTAGTCTAACACTCTACCACTACTCTCAACATCCATTTGTGTGTTATGCTATATCCTAAATTTCTGGATCAAATCTAACCAAATATGTTTAGTGTCTTACTTCCACAAGTGGGGCATGCAAGAGTATTTATTTATGAATTCATTAAGTTTTAGTGTAATTTGTTAGGCACCTGGTTAATTATACATGTATTAGACCACCTATAGGAGCCACTCACCTCGTACCCAGGGGTCCCTAGTTCCATCCCCGGCTCCTCCAGTCTGTCGGATGAGAATCTTAGCTGCGGCCCTTTCTCCATATGACCTTAGCTGTTGGAGTTGGTTAAACCAAAACTCACTCACTCACTAGGCAGCCAATTATATGTTATTAACAGTTTATCTGTCGTAAAACTTTTGGGTTAACCATGATAAGCTCACATATTGCCTGCTTGTAAACAGTGTAGATCCAGATCAGCCGGATCAAAACTGTTTGACACTCTAATGGTATTGCCGAAATAATATTTCGAAAAAGTTGATTTTGAAAAAAATTAGCAGATGACAAAAAGCATGAAAATTTACCCAGACGGCAAAGAGTTAACCCACCTGGCTTCTTTCTCGAACACAGTTTTAGGAAGGAGATCTCTGTCAACATACACAGCACTAGGATAGTACCAGACAGTGAATTTACCATCAGCCAACGCAGCTAACATGTTTGTGTTATCATTCCATGATAGTGACATAATCATTGTACCTGGAAAATATGTCAAAATATATAATGAATTCCTATATGTGGAGGGCAGTGGTTCAGTAGTTAGAGTGTCGACTTGTGATCAGACAAAGGGTCACTAGTTTGAGACTCACCGAGCAGGGGGAGGTAGGGGAGGGAGTAGGAAATTGACTTGAAAAAGAGATAACCCTCTTGCCCCTATTCAGAAGACATAAGATTTGGATTTTAGTTTTTATTAGCAGTTGAAATTTCGTGCTCAGTTGAGTTGAGTATGAAAAAAAAAATTAGAACCTCGAGGCTTCGTTTAAAAGGCAAGCGGCTTATCCACTACACTACAGCATGCCTGAATGAGATGGTCGAATTTTGAAAAAGTTGTGAAAAAGTAGGTCAAATATGATATTTTCTTACCAAGTTTGACTGTTTTTCTGTCTGTTCCAAATACCCTCACTGAGGTTAAGTACAAGTCTCTATTCTTGTCGATAATGGCTAGTCTTCTCTCACCTGCTGTACCACACTGATCAAGAGCTACCTCCATAACCTCAAGCTGAAAACATTACAAGTCTTACTATAAAAGGGCATTAACTCTTTCCTTGCTAGAGGCCACTTTTTGTCGTCTGCTGATAACATTTGCAAATGGTTTGGACCCAGATCAGGACAGACAGAATGTCGGTCCTGATCTGGATCAAAACCGTTTGACACTCTGATAGTGTTCATGGGAGATTTTTTTTTAAAAAGTTAATTATGAAAAAAGTCAGCAGACAACAACAAAAGCATAAAAATTTACCCTACATGCAAAAAATTAAGAAATATACACATGCACATTGGTGGAATTTCAAAGTTCTCCTGCTGTACCACACTGATTAAGAGCTACCTCCATTAACCCAAGCTGAAACAACAAGGCTGTCCCTGTCATTGAAGGACATTAACTCTTTGCATGTTAGGTATTTTTTAATGTTTTTTTGTTGTTTGCTGATTTTTCAGTTACCTTTTCAAAAAATTATTTTAAAGTGTCAAATAGTTTTGAGCCATCTTACGACTGATGTTTTGTTAGGCCTGATCTTAGTTTAAACTGTTTGCAATGTTAATTTGAAGAGGACAATAGGAGGCAGAGAGTCATAGGTGTACAACGGCAGAAATTTTACAAAATATGACATCAGCGCATTCTATTCAATTTCTGAAATAGCATCAAAAAGCTCTTTGTCCGCTGAGTAATTGAGTAATTTTGCATGCTTTTTTTTCTGTCTACTGTATAATTTTCAAAATCAACTTTTTTTCAAAAAATTCTTTCAGGAATATCAATAGTCAGAAACAGTTGGATCCAGATCAGGCCCATCATTTTGTTAGGCTTTATCTTGGTCTGAGCTGTTTGCAACTCTAGTAGGAATTTTACAAAATAAGAAATCTGTGCATTATACATGGGTTCCATATTTTGCACTTTTCCAGAAATTGGAACAACAATCAACTTGCAGGGTTTTAGCTGGACTAAAATTTACTTCGGACATTTTGTCCAAGCAGCCCGAATATTTTTCGGACATTTGATTTTTTAGGACATTTTTTTAACACTCATTTTTACCACAATAAACGGAAATTGCCATCTGCCCTTCTCATATTGAAACCAGGGGTATTTTTGCTACCATTTCGGATAGTAAGTGCGGCCTGATTGATTGGCTGGCTTTTCATTTAATGAGGAGACGATCAGTGGAAGTGGGTGTGTTACTGTTTTTTGCTACTTTTTGCGGGCGCTGTGTGACTTGTTAGCCACAGAAGGTAATGATGGAGCAAGCAAACTGTTTTGGTGCATAAAAACTTGACTAGTTTCTGTTGTTTCTTGGTGGCAATTCAGTTTTTTTGTCATTTTATCGGTAAACGCAAATGCAAATATGCTGTCCGCTTCGAGATGAAATCAAGGGAAGAAAACTAAGGATGCAATAGACCAATCAGGAACAGTGTAACAAAACACTGTGACTTGTTTGCTTTAGTGAATAAGTATTTGTAGAGTAAAAAAGACAGAACCAGTCTGAAGCTTATCGAAATTTGGCAAACCAGTGATCGTTTTTTTTAAACAAAAACACTATTGCAATAGTCTGTAACTTTTGATCTTCTAATTCTGGAAATAAAGTTTCTTTTTTTCAAGAATACAGTAAAAATACTCAAATTCAGGTAAACATTTTACCATTTTCATAAATCTTAACAAATTATCACTATCAAAATGACAGCATTTATGTTAAAATCAACTGTCTTGAGTTATTGGACGGACGTAAATAATTCCTAACAAGAGAAAAATCACCTGTTTTTATAAGACAATTCACTTTTTCATGCAATTTTCAGCTGTACTGAACATATTTATTGTGAAAACATAACTTAATTCTATTTTTACAAATGATTTAAAAAGAAAAGAAAATTTTTCGAAAAATGATCATAGTTACAGACCTAACCTCTTTAAGCAAACTTTCTGAGAGTAATATTGTAATTCTTTTCTTACTCATCTATAAAAACATGCATTTTGGGTGCTCAAAAGAACCATCTTATTGAGATGGCTCTTTTGAATACCCACAACATATGTTTTGGAAGAAAACTAAGAACACTATTTTGAATTACACTCTTATCTGAGGGCCTGGATAAGTTGGAAACTTTTCAATATTAAAACATTATCTTGTAGTTTTTGTACATTTTGTATAGTTTTAGCACATAAAGTATAAATTGTATCCATTCCCAAATCATGAATAGAACTTCTTTTCCTGGATTGATCGGGTCAGGGTTAACACAAACTAGAAGTCCCAGAATCAGATGTGTTGCCTGGCAAAACCCAAGTCAAAAAAGGCCATAACTCAGTCAAAATTTTGCAGATGATCTCAAAAGGACGTGTAACGGTTTTGTATTACAAATGGCCCACTTTTGCAGTAAAAAATCGATTGTAAAGAAATCCCTCCAAAATATTACCAAATGATACCTAAGAGTCTCTAGTTTAATGTCCACAATTTATTTTCTTCATTAAAATGTATTTTTATGATAAATTTTGGGGTTAAATGCATGCCCTATCAACCACACTTAACACTAAGTCTATGGTAAAACCAAACACCCTCGTGTACTTCGTGACTCAATTACATACATGTCCACATGCGGAACCGGATAAAACTATTTCTCATGTTATTTTGCTTATAATATTACACCATAAAATGGTAACTCTGAGCCGGTTCCGCATGTGGCAAATACTGTAAAAAGACTTTTTCTGCAAATTTTATCCTGAAATGTATTATTCAATTCATACTTATCAAAGCACTGAGAGTACTAAAATCACTGGAGAGACGTCAGATTCCCGTACAAAAATGGAATACAATGTACATATAAGCAAGCTCGTATCAATATTATTTCTTACAAACAGTCCTTGGATATATTGCGTTTGAAAAGCAAATACAACAACATTTCAGTAAATGCGAGTCTTAGAGAGAGAGAGAGAGAGAGAGAGAGAGAGAGAGAGAGAGAGACCAGCGGAGAGAGAAGGTGCCCCCTTCTATAACTGATACATAGATTTCTGGAGACAGTTCTTTGGTAGAATGTGTTTCAAAAAGACAGCTCACTGCCACTTTTGGTTTAGCATGGCCCATTGCTTTGAATTAAGATTGTCAAAAAAGGCTAATTATGTGATCATTCTTTGGAGCATAAGGTAAAAATAATCAATTATTAGTATTCTCAAATTACAGGGCAGACACTGTTTAATATGGCCATACTAGAGTAGTTAGGAATGGAAAGAATATAACATTAGATAGAGTTGTCCCCCCACCCACTTAAAGGAGTTATGTGACGCTGGTGATCTTGGAATTAAGGTCAATTTCACCGAATTCCAGTCATTCATTAAGGTCTTCCCAATGAGTTATCTGTGTCAGTTTGATAAAAAAATCTGGTCATTGGTTAGGAAGATAGAGTACAGACAAGCCTTTTTTTATGTATGTCCCTGGTGACCTTGTAAATAAGGTTGGGGTCACCAAAATCTTGTAATTCGTTTTGGCTGTCCCAGATAAGTATCTGAGCAAGTTTCGATGAAATTCATCTAGCGGTTCATGAGGTAGAGCAAAAAGCTACTTCACAGCACAGATATCGGAATCATTTGATATGATTCCAAAATTTTAATAGAACTGTGTCAGTTTAATGGTAATAATATTAAAGTGAGGTTATTTGAACAAAAAGGAGCTGGTGTAATGTATACAAATGTACACTCTCAACATATATTGTAACCGACCCTCAAAACTAACACCTATCTGCATTTTTTGAAGTTCGTAACTTCTCATGTACATATATGATGTATATAGGTGGCGCAGATTTTGTCGCAAATAAACCAATGTAATTCTTTGATTTAGTTTTGTTCTTTTCAATTCATTGTTATTTATGCAAGAAAGCATGTATAAAAACAGCCAATGGCCTGAATGCGAACGCCACAAGCATTTTATTCATAATGAGTGTAATGCGCTTTTCATGCTTACATGTGCACAATATCTGTGCGTAGTAATGGACGCCACTCTGGCACCCGCGTGGCGTCCATTACTACTCTAAACCATTTGTTTCCTCAACGAATATCGCTCTCGTAAAGTGTTTGCTAAAATAATGCAGTATATATACCACAACCACTTATCTGCAGATGGTAAATAGTCACTAGTACCAACAAACACATACAAGGATCGAAATACTCTATTTTAGATGTTTATTCACCTTTATCAAAACACAATGTATTTTGTTCAAACGGTTCCGAAATCCCTGCATTGACAGAAGTTGTTACCCTTGAAATAGATGTCTGCACCACAAATGCTCGAAACATGACTAAGTGTTTTAATGCTCTACGTCCCTGCTCTACGTTACAGTGAACCATATTTCAGTCATGACGTTTCCTTGGTTGAACATGTATTATGCAATAAAGATGAAGGGTCTTGCACAATGACACAAAACATATGTTATTTCGGGATTGTGAACTGCGAACCCTTAGTTACACGTAAGATAATAGGTAAGTAATATAGACCACTGCGCTATCACGACTGTTGGATATCTGAGCTGGGACATGCGTAAAATATGGAGCAGATATGCATTTTGTACATGTAACCTATGACCGCCTGCTTTGACATGGCCCTAAAGTATTCATTTATTCTGCATGTTCATCCACAAAGGTGCACAGTTTTGTGAATTAATCTTATAATCGAATCAGGTGTTTGGAAGGTACGTCACAGACACAAATGTGTGACATACAGACGAACTGACAGATGAACAGATAGATATACAACTCTCACATGTATCTATTTAATAATTGTGGCTGTGAGCATAAAAAGTGTTCAAAGCTCCCATTATCATTTCTGTTGCTTTATAACTATTTATATTCATGTTTCATACTAATCCAGCACAAAAAAGGTTGCGCATGTAATGTCGCGTTTAACATGTTACATGCACTCTTGTGTACAGGTCGTACTGATTATATTGATATGAATAAACCGGAATAGGCTTGTTTGAGCTATTGATTAACTGGGAAAGGCGATAAAACACTAAATGTTCAATATATATTACACCTAAAAACAACATATCATCAATGTAATCGTAAACACAGTTTTTAGCCAAGTTTTAGCATAATTTTTAATTTATGATGGTAGTGTTAGCTCAAATTACGACTTAGACATGACGACTATAAACATACGCAAGTTTGTTATTATGTTTGCGGTCAGTTTGCTTGTTGCATCTTTAAAAATATCCACATTCATGAACAAACCTCTGTTTATACACACTAGTGAGAAACTTTAATTCATGTGACTGCATATGCCGTCGTTAATTCAAAAACATGCTCATGTGAAAGGGCAAAGATCAAACCACCATATATTCAAATTTCAGCCAAATCCATCGTGGGCCAAAAAACGACCAAACCGTTACACGTCCTTTAATTCTTGACATGTATTTTACAATGCTTTACCATTCAGTAAACTTTGAATGAAATTGATGAATCCCTTCAAAAGTCATTGACCCGGCCACCAAAAGGGTGCAAGCCACCGTTGAGACTTATGACAAAACGGATGGAGAAATGATCCCTGTGTCAACCAAAACATATGTTGTGGGTACTCAAAATAACCATCTCAATGAGATGGTTCTTTTGAGCACCCAAAACAAACTTTAAAACTGATGGATAAGAAAATACTCTCAAGTCTATGCTCATTTTTTTTGCTATATTTCGACCTTTGGTAAGACACTAACCTTTCTCATCAGTCTTATCTCTGATAGCAACAGTATCATTGCTAAGTGAGACTGCCTGTGAGTTAAGAATGTCGGCTCGTAGACCCTGGTATCTAGGGGCACAGGCTAATCTTCCGTCATAAGTGTACACATAGACTCCTGCCCAATCAACTAAGAGGAAATGTCTGAAATTGAAAGAAAACAAGACTTTTAGCCAATATCATCAACATGAGCATCTGCACCAAAACCAAAATATCTTCCCTGTTTTTAGTTTTATACACTTTATACTTATGCATTTACCCCCCCAAAAAATGTGTGAAAAAATCAGATATTTTCAGGCCTTGGTGCACCTCTGGTTTACGGGGCGCACTTTATGACGTTAGGCTAAAGTTTAACAACGCCGCGACACCCCTGCTTCCATTTTTGTGTAAGGGCTATTCGATTTTTTGTAGGCATGCAATTTCAATTGTTTTGAATTCAAATACAGTGAAACATCTTTACAGCAACACTCTTTATAACAGCAAACTTCTTTACAACATCAATTGTACTTGCACAAATGTACCAGTTTAGCTTATATATGAATTCATTACAGCAGAAATTCAGTTTAACGTCAAATTATTTGGGGACAAACAGTGTCAGTGTAAAGAGAGCTGACTGTATATGGTAGCAACCCCTAAACAACAATGGAATAGAATGTGCCCGGTAAACCAGAGACTACCCCAGGCCTTTAAAGAAGATTGTGTAACTAAAAAGAAACTTTCTTATTTCTCAACCTAAACATATGTTGTAACAGGTGTGGGTACCCAAAACCATCCCATCACAATGAGATGGTCCTTTTGAGCATATAAAACAAATGAGCCGCAACATGAGATTTCCAACAATGTGGTATGTGCGACCAGCGAAGCCTCAGATCTGAGGCCATAGAGGCTTCATAAACATTTCAGCAGACGAGAAAAGCAGACGACTTTTGTTGCGATTGGCGCTTTAAGGGTTAATATAATATGTTTCATATTTACTGTTCCTCTGTTTGCATGCAAAACTTTGGTTTAAAATATTGACAACTAACTTAGCTATTGCAAAATGTAAATATTTGACCTTTTAACCTCGGCTTTGACCCCGCCTAAGGGATCTGGATCCAAAATGTTTGACACTCTGGTAGCATTCCTGAGTTTTTTGAAAGGTTTATTTTAGTAAAAAACTTCATCAGACAAAATATTTTGAAAAATAAAAATTACCCAGCATGCATGAAGTAAAATGTCAAAATATATTCACTTACTTTTCTGCCTGTATAAATAGTGAGACACTGCCCTCCTTCAGATCAAAGATCATTGGTGTGTTCCAATTCTTGGTACTGCAAAACAAAGAAAAATAATTCAGCAGGTCATACCCTTTTTCGTCCTTCAATCTTGAAATTCAAGGATCTATGAACTGAAAAAAAACTTATCAGAAGATTACTTTTATTCTCATGTACTAATTCACTTCCCTGCAGAAAATATACGCATTATTATAAAACACGGCCCTAATAATGTGTAATTAAAAACTATCTTTGTTATTTCTCAACAAAACATATGTTGTGGGTGCTCAACAGAATGGTCTCAATGAGATGATTCACTTGAGCATCTACAAAGTATGATACGAAAATAATTACAATTTTACACACAAAAAGTTTACTGTTCCTCCCTACCCAAACATACTCAGACATTACTAGGTCAGGTATGTCAACTAATAATAGGTTTGACAAATGCTTTACAGAGTAAATAATATTGATAGCCTATATCCAGCTTATCTCTATACAGGGCACTACCTGTTGAGCCTGTATTCAGAGAAAGTAGCAGTGTTACTGGTCCTCCCTACCCAAACATACTCAGACATTTCTGGGTCTGGTATGTCCCCTAATCATAGGAGGTTTAACAAATTTTTTACGAAGTTAATAATATTGATAGCCTATATCCAGCTAATCTCCACACAGGGCACTACCTGTTGAGCCTGTATTCAGAGAAAGTAGCAGTGTTACTGTTCCTCCCTATCCAAACATACTCAGACATTTTTGGGTCTGGTATGTCCCCTAATCATAGGAGGTTTGATAAATGCTTTACAAAGTTAATAATATTGATAGCCTATGTCCAGCTAATCTCCACACAGGGCACTACCTGTTGAGCCTGTATTCAGAGAAAGTAGCAGTGTTACTGTTCCTCCCTACCCAAACATACTCAGACATTCCTAGGTCTGGTATGTCCCCTAACAATAGGAGGTTTGATAAATGCTTTACAGAGTTAATAATATTGATAGCCTATATCCAGCTAATCTCTACACAGGGCACTACCTGTTGAGCCTGTATTCAGAGAAAGTAGCAGTGTTACTGTCCCTCCCTACCCAAACATACGCAGACATAACTAGGTCTGGTATGTCCCCTAATCATAGGAGATTCGACGAATGCTTTACGAAGTTAATGATATTGATAGCCTTGTTTAGTATTTTTTAACTTAGCACCCAACCATAAGACAAACTATTTTGACACATTACAGGTGTTAAGGCTTAAATGAAATGTATATGTGGTTCCTGTTGGCCTACCTACCCTAGTTTTTTTAACCCTACCCTAAACATTAAAATGGTCTTTGGAGAAAAAATACCTAAAATGGGCACTTTTTCAGTTTTTGTCACTATTTTCTTTGTTAAATGTTATAATTTAATTTATTAATTTCCCTGCCTACCTACCCTAAATTTTGTTGGTATGCAACAGGAACCACACATATATTTCATTTAGGCCTAAGTTAAGATTGTGCAACAATTGTTTTTTCTTAATTCTCAACCAAAACATATGTTGTGGGGTCTCAATGAGATGGTTCAATTTCTGTTACACACTCTTAACTTAAGGCCTGTTATATATCTTAAGGGACCTAAGACTTGAATTTGAAAAAACATCAGACCTCCAGATAAGAGATGGAAAATTGTTTTCTTTATTTCTCATCCAAAACATGTGTTGTTGGTACTCAAAAGAACAGTCTCAATTAGATGGATCTTTTAAGCACCCGAAACGCATTTTTAAATTAATGGGTATGAAAATAATTAAAATTTTACACAAATAGAGTTTCCTTATCTGGACCTATGGACATATTGAATTTCTTTGTAATTATTCTGCAGCTACTCAAAAAATCATCATATACATATGGGCCTCGAAGCAAGAAAATCTGTCTTGGGGGTTTCCGAACAACAAAGGTGCAGACCAGCTTATGCATACGTGCATACTGATCAGTGCCTTTGTTATTTGCTTATTGGAAACTTGCTATCAGCTAAGTTTCAATTTACTAGCTAGTCTGTGTAGCTGATCAAGCTGGTTTCAATCTCATTTTGTCAGAAACCTAAAGACAGGTTTTCTCCCTTCGCCATGGCCCATAAGCTGATTTCAGTTCAAGTGCAGGTTAAATCAATTCCTGGAACTTGAAGATACATGTATGGTTTGGCTCTGTGCGACTTTTCATAACACAGTCGACTATCAATAGTTTCTGCTGTGAAGAAAGTAGCTGTATTAATGTTCCTCCCTACCGTACCATACTAGGACATTACTACGTCTGGTTTGTCTGCTAATAATAGGAGGGTTTGTATAGAACAATAATTATAATCATTATATCGCCATAAATATCAATGATAAATATTGGATGCCTTTGTATGTAGCCATTGCCTCACATTACATAAGATGACGTCAAATGTTTGTGACATTGCAGGAATAAGTGTCATGTGATTTCCTGAAATCTGAACTCCACAACATAAAAAAGGTTATTTATGTTGTACGCTATCAAAATGAAACAAAGTATTTTATAACTATATAATATAAGGGTTATCACACTGTTATTGGTGAATATTGTCCCTCATTGGGATATTGAAGGACACTCATAAGTTGCTTCCTACGATATCAAAACTCGAGGCCAAAATTCATTAATATCAGGGTGATAACCCTATAATATCGACAAACAGGCCCCGAGGTTATAGAACTTTTTTCGTGCTCAACTCAACTGAGAATGAAATTTCAATTGCTCATAAAAGGCTAAATGGTGAAAAATATAAAGATTGTTCTTGCTTTAAAACTCTCAGATGCTTTATTTATCCGGCTAATAAATGTTAAAATGCCAACAATTGTTGGCATTTTAACATTTATGAGCAGGATAAATTTCGAGCCCAGTTGAGTTGAGCATGAAAAAGTTTTATAACCTCAGGGCCTTGTAGCTTTGAGAATTAAAAATCAAAACTTTACAACTGCAATGTTTGGTAATTAACAAGTAAATCAAATATACAGCTTTTCTCAACACAGTCAACTGCCTATAGTTTCTGTTATTGGGAGAAAGTAGCTGTATTAATGTTCCTCCCTACCCAAACATTCTCAGACATCACTACGTCTGATATGTCCCCTAATATTAGGAGGGTTTGTATGAAACAATAATTATAAATATCCACAAATAGTTGGCTATGAGACATTAAAACATCAAAACCTTACAACCGCAATGCTTGGTACTCAACTAGTAATTCTATTATCCAGCTTTTCCCATCACAGTCAACTGCCTATAGTTTCTGTTATTGGGAGAAAGTAGCTGTATTAATATTCCTCCCTACCCAATCATTCTCAGACAGCACTACGTCTGATATGTCCCCTTATAATAGGAGGGTTTGTATGAAACAATAATCATAAATATCAACACACAGGTAGCTTTGAGACATTAAAACATCAAAATCTTACAACTGCAACGTTTGGTAATTAACAAGTAAATCTAATATCCAGCTTTTCTCGACACAGTCAACTACCTAGGAGAAAGTAGCTGTATTAATGTTCCTCCCTACCCAAACATGCTCAGACATTACTACGTCTGGAATGTCCCCTAATATTAGGAGGGTTTGAATAAAACAATAATTATAAATATCCACAAATAGTTGGCTTTGAGACATTAGAACATCAAAACCTTACAACCGCAATGCTTGGTACTCAACTAGTAATTCTATTATCCAGCTTTTCCCATCACAGTCAACTGCCTATAGTTTCTGTTATTGGGAGAAAGTAGCTGTATTAATGTTCCTCCCTACCCAAACATACTCAGACAGCACTACGTCTGATATGTCCCCTTATAATAGGAGGGTTGTATGAAACAATACTTATATCTGACAACAAAAAGTAAGCATTGAGACATTAAAACATCAAAATCTTACAACTGCAATTAGGGCTGCCACGTTTACGACAATTTGGGCTGCCACGTTTACGAAATTCGGTAAACATTTACACGAGTTCCAGTAACTGAAACGATTCCGTTTACACGCAACTTCCAGATTGATTTCTTTTCAGTATGCAGATCGGTAAAATCGCCGATATTTTCCCTAAAACCCTTTGAAAAATGTACCTTGTGCGAATATTTCAAAATTGTTTCTGGTTGGGTGTTGTCATAGAACTCATTTCAAGTAATTGGCAAGTGGTTGCAACATGCACAGACTAGAACATTACGGACATTTTCTTCAGTTGCAAGCTTGTAATTAATGTGTGGACACACACAAGACATAACTGCAAATCGTCACGTACGCATCAATACAAACGCCGACAGGAAGTAAACAAAAAAATTCACATGCATATCATCTTTGCCTTTACATAAATAACTGTTAAAAATGCAGGAGTATAATTGCTCCAAGCAAAGACTGAGTGAGACAATATCGGGACATTTTTATGGTCCGTTGAGCATGCCCGCCATAATTTCTAATTGCAGTACATGCTTTAACAAATACAGCGGAACATGAGAAAACAAACAATCTGATTGAAGATCCAGATCAAGATGTGACATATCACTGTTTAAGAGAATATTTTTTCATTAAGAAATGCTATTAATAAACATGACGCTTGTCACGTGCTAAAGTTCGTGTAAACGGTAGTTCAATTTTGTAAACGTTTATTGCAGAAACACGAAACGGTGCCGTTTACATGTGTAAACGTGGCAGCCATAACTGCAATGCTTTGTACTCAACTTGTAATTTTACTTTCCAGCTTTTCCCATCACAATCAACTGCCTATAGCTTCTGTTATTGGGAAAGAATAGCTGTATTTATGTTCCTCCCTATCCAAACATGCTCAGACATTACTACATCTGGCATGTCCCCTAATAATAGGAGGGTTTATATAAAACAATAATTATATCCATAAAAAGTAAGTTTTTGGATATTAAAACATCAAAATTAACATGACATTATTATCACTTTCATATACACTCATATACATGCAGACCAAAAACCAATATACCCTAGGGATCTTTGATACAGGGGCCTTAAACATTACCTGTATATATAACACTGTGATGAAGTAGTGACATGCCAGTGATGCTATATTACCTGTATATATAACATTGTGATGAAGTAGTGACTACAAGATGATTGAATTACCTGTATATATAACATTGTGATGAAGAAGCGACTACAAGATGATTAAATTACATGTATATATAACATTGTGATGAAGTAGCGACTACAAGATGATTAAATTACCTGTTTATATAACATTGTGATGAAGTAGCCACTACAAGATGATTAAATTTTCTGTATATATAACACTGTGATGAAGTAGCGACTACAAGATGATTAAATTACCTGTATATATAACATTGTGATGAAGTAGCGACTACAAGATGATTAAATTACCTGTATATATACTCCTCAAAATAATTGAAGGACCAATACTATCAATTATAACAGTGATGCATTTTGTCTAGAATGTATTTCGAAAACCAATTTTACGATCTAGCCTAAATTTTTTGGAGATCTTTGACGCCTTATTGCCAAGTGAAACAGCAAAAAGAAAGTGGTAGAAAATGTCACAAACAAGGATTTTTTTGTCATTTTATAACTTGACCTAAATGTATTGGAATGTCATTTTTTGTGTGTAATCCATGGACCACATAACTGCATGAAATGAATAAATATTGCTTTCAGATGTACGGATATCTCTGTTTTCGCATAATTTTATGGTGCTTTGATCCCTCCGTTACCACCCACCTCTTCCTGTGAGAAAAAAATGCCCCGTTTGGCTGTGGCGTAATGGCCATACTATAGATTCAGACGACTGGTTTTGGCGTTCGTCTGTGACAATCTTTAAACAATTCGTCGGGACATCTTTCTAACACTCAACGGCATAGAATGACGATTGAAAATCTGATTCTTGATGGCCAAGTACACACATTGTTTTCAGAAAACAAAACAATGTCAAAACTCCGTTGTCAGAGATGAAAATGCTTGCTTCCCAGTATATTGAAACTGTTTGAAGATTATTTTTGCATGTAAGCTGAATTGTTTAAAACCAAGTTTAATTTGGTGTCACTTTCATTCTGCTCGAATGACCACAGAAGAATTTCTTTACCCCACCCACTGCTTTTTGAAAGTGTGTTTTTGAGGGTATGTGAACTCGAGACACAATTATGGCAGAATTAGGCATGGGAATCACTAATAATGATTCTTGGTTTATGGGCATAAAGATTAGAAAGATTTGGGCCAAGTTTTACAGAATTTAAATGTTTGAGCTAATTATACTCCAGTTCTAAATTCTTGGTCCTTTAATTATTTTGAGGAGTATATAACATTGTGATAAAGTAGCAACTACAAGATGATTAAATTACCTGTATATATAACATTGTGATGAAGTAGCAACTACAAGATGATTATATTACCTGTATATATAACATTGTGATGAAGTAGCGACTACAAGACAATTAAAGGGTCATTGACACTTGCTATGGGTAAATGCCTATGGTTTTCAGTAAAAATAAAAGTTTGTTAATCGTCCCTTTCTTCACCTTGAAGCTACCCTGACCTGAGTACTTTATGGCTGTGAAATCCGTTTTCGATATTAAATGCTTCAAGGATGTAAAATTTTTGGTAGAATAATCCGTTTTACATTGAGATATATAGAAATCCGAAAACCTTTTTTAAAATATCATTCCCCCCCCCCCCCCGTGTGCCAGCAAAAGCTTTTGCATGTATATGTGTTACCATATTTTACACATTGTTTGGAAGTGGCTTGCTGGCACACGGGGGGGGAAAGATGTTCAGCAGCCCAAAAACCCAGGGCCTAAGCCCATAAAATGCCTTTTCTACCAAATAAGAAATGCATGACAGTAATTTAGTTCTCTAGCACAAACCTCCTAAATTGCTTTGTATTCTGTGCTAGTTAAATATAAAGTACTTAAAGATTTAAAGTAGAATTAGCAAGGTTTTATGCATTTTTTCATAAGAAAAAGTCTCACTGTTATTAAATGACACATTATTTTGCAAACGTCCTGTACTTATATATTTGCATGCTAGGGAATTGTTCATGTTTTTATTTTTGTCTGCTGACTTTCTTCAAAATTAAGTTTTTTAAAATAAACCACCCAGGACCAAACAGTTTGGATCCAGATCAAGACCGACATTCTGTTAGTCTTCATCTGGGTTCAAACTGCTTGCAAAAGGCTATTGGCAGATGACAAAATTATCCACTGGCATGCAAAGAGTTATAACAGGTAAATACTTTAGTGTTCAATATATTGTCTCATATAGGGATATACATGCATATGTATACCATAAATATTCGGACACTTTAAATACACTCAACATACTATGCCCTTTAAACAAAACAACAGTAATATTCCAAGGATTTAGTTAGAATCAATTTTACTTAACAATGCTAAATGGGACACTTTCATTCCTTCAAAAACATTTATTTCTTTTGTTGAGCTTTCATTTTTGTATTATTTACGGTACATGTAGTCAAAATGTACAGGTAACTTCTGAATTATCTCCCCAAAATCATTTTGTTACAAAACATATTTTGTTTTTAAAACAATTTCATCAATTATCGTGATTCGTTACTACTCTGCGTATGGTATGTTCAATAGATATCACCATGCCTACCAAATAAATCAAGAAAACATGCAGAAATCACTTTTTGAAGCACTTTTTATTTTCATGATATTTCAGACCCCCTCCCCTTTCTACCCGCCATAACTCTCGAATGCGTTCCAATTTTGCAAATATTTTGCTAGATGGCTTTTGCCATTAGATTCACCTATTGCACTGAATCTACATGCACCACACTAGAAGCACAAAAGAAGCGTTCTGGGAATTAGAAAAATAGGCGTATAATGCCCAAACCGTCAATGATCCTTACCTGTATATATAACATTGTGATGAAGTAGTGACTACAAGACGATTAAATTACCTGTATATATAACATTGTGATGAAGTAGCGACTACAAGATGATTAAATTACCTGTATATATAATATTGTGATGAATTAGTGACTACAAGACGATTAAATTACCTGTATATATAACACTGTGATGAAGTAGCGACTACAAGACGATTAAATTACCTGTATATATAACACTGTGATGAAGTAGCGACTACAAGACGATTAAATTACCTGTATATATAACATTGTGATGAAGTAGCGACTACAAGATGATTAAATGCCAGTGATGCCTTGATGACTCTATCTCTGAAGTCCAGTTTCTCGTGACTGTCATTGAGAACATTTCGTATTGTGATCTTTTTACTTTCTGTTAAGGTAGCTTCAAAATTACTCCACTCCAGTCTCCTGCAAAAATAGAAGCCAAAGGTTGGATTTAAACCATATTGCACCAAGAATGGCCAAAATTCCAGATTTGAACCACATCACACACAGAATGGCCAAAACTCCAGATTTGACCCACATTACACACAGAAAGGCAAAAAAACTCATGATTTGAACCCTATTACACCAAGAATGGCCAAAACTCCAGATTTTAACCATATTACACCAAGAATGGCCAAAACTCCAGATTTTAACCATATTACACCAAGAATGGCCAAAACTCCAGATTTTAACCATATTACGCACAGAATGGCCAATACTCTGGATTTTAGCCATATTACACAAAGAAAGGCCAAAACTACAGATTTTAAGCTTACTGCACCAAGATCTGCCAAAAAACTCCAGATTTTAAGTCTATTGCACCAAAAATGGCCGAAAAGCCAAAATTTTAACTATATTGTCCCAAGAATGGCTAAACACTCCATAGAGTTTTGGTCATTACAGGTGTATAATAGTTAAACCCATTACACTCAGAATAGAATGGGGTTTATATATGTACGAAGTGTAAGGCATTTGCTGCAGAGTAAAGCTTATAGTGTTGGCTTTGTTATTCCTTGTTCTTGTTTCATTAATACACCACACCCTTCTTCAGAAAGTATTATGTCATGCAGGGTCCATTGTAGGACTCGAAAATGAGTGGAATTTGTAATGAATAGTTCACACCCTTCAGCTTTTTTTCTATAATGTATTGACACATTCCTACATTATACCCTTTGATTACCCTGGTTTGTGGTGAAAAAACTTATAAATCTAATACAGAATTCTAAGAGGATATTTATGAGATTAAAATATGACATTCAAAAATGTTTTAAATGTTCTCAGACAAGGCTTAAAAATGATTTGCTATCATGGAAAAATTTGCCTGTCGCTAAATTGGCCATGTCGCCTAAAACTAAAAGTCTGGCTCAATTGTATGCAAACAACAAAGGTGCTGATCAGACTGCACATCTATGCAGTCTGATCAGCATGTTTGTTGTTTGCTCTCTCGCAAGTATAACAGCTAAACTTGCTGTGTGCAAAATTTCAATATTTTAGCTAGTCTCCGTAGCTAGGCAGCAAAGATTGAGCCAGATCTGGTCAAAAACCCTGAAGACAGGTTGTCATGTAAATTTAGTGATGCCACTCATTTCATATTTCATGACATTGACATCATACTTCAACACAGCTCAAAACTTGAGACTAAGCCATAAGTGGCCTGTATAATTGCTGGAAATTCTATGTACCAGGCCCCTAGATAAGGGTGGGTTAGTAAAAATTATTTTTCTGATTTCTCAACCAAAACATATGTTGTGGGTACTCAAAAGAACCGTCTCAATGAGACGGTTCTTTTGAGTACCCAAAACAAATGTTAAAACTGATGGGTATGAAAATATTCAAAAATTTCCGCTAAACATTTTTGGTTTATCTCAACCAAGGTTGGGCAGTCAAAACCAACCCAGGTTTTAACCGGTGGTTAAAACCGGTTAAAACCGCCCCAGTCAATATGCCAAAAAGTGGTCAATACCAATCTGAGTGGTCGATTGAAAATTTTAAGTGGCCGTTTTAGTGGTGGTTTGAGATATTAGGACAGGTTTTCTGTTCTGTTTATTGAAAAAAGAAAAAAAGTACTGTTATGTCCCTGCTAAGGGCTCTTTCACCTTAGCACTGACTTATGCATTACAGTCCAGGCACCTAACACTAATCTTTTTTAATCATCAATGGAAGAATAGAATAACCATTCAGCATAGCAGGGTCTTTTTTCATCATTTTGAGACAATAACTTTTATGAATTTATGACACTGGTTAACAGCAGATAACAGAATGACCACACTTTCACACCTCTATATAAACACAGATGCCACTGAATTAGCCAATGCATTTTAATTGATTGATTGATTTGATTCTTTTCGTCCACTCAACAATCTTTCAGTTATGTGGGACGGGTCTTCCTGGGTTGAACCAGTACTAAGCTAGGATAAATGTGTCTTGCTCAAGGACCACAACGCAGTGACGCCAGTGAGGCTCGAACCCCCGGCCCTTCGGTCTCCAGTCAAGCACTCTACCACTGAGCGACTGCGCTCCCTCCAATGCATTTTAAGCTCAGTGATTGGATAGGTATTATAAACTGGACACACTTTCTTCAGTCTGAGAGACATGTCCAGTATTTTGACAGTTTTGTTTGTTCTGGGGTAATTAAAGTTAAAATGAACTTCTTGATATATTGTTCAATATTTAGTGTGTTCTTTACAATTTTCACACCTTTGTCTTTTCAGGTGAGAACAGTGTTCCCCAATGGCCGTCGGACATTTCCGGTAATGATTGGCGCAGTCTGGTAAATAGTTCTGCAGCGGCAGACCGTATGTCCGATGAAATTTTCTGAGCAAATCACATTTTTAAGGCTGAAATTTGAGCTTGGGACCTGCAAAAAATTATCATGTGCGTCCTTTGGGACTCGCAATAATTTGTGAAGAAGTGAAGAAAAAATAAATGATACATTCTAAAAGTAGTTCTTGCATAAAATTCGTGGATTTTTCCTTTCAATTTCGCAATTTGTTTACCGTGAAATCTATTTTTGGAATCTTCTTTCTATTCTAATTAATTGTCCTATGGCAGGCAACCTCACACAAATCCATTAGAAAAGGCAAATTCCCGATATTTTCAAACAGAGAAGTGTTAATTTAACCTTCTCATACACCTATTTAATCGCTGCAAGGTACCTTTTAAATGTAACAGCTCACTAAAGTCTGTTCTGTCAGAAAAAAAGATCGACAATTATAGACACTTATACATTGTCCAAACGTTTTAGTTGAGTGAGCTCCCTTTATTTCAATAATTTAAGATTATTATTGAATGATTCTCTTTGATTTCAACTTGATTGAGTAAGGCAGCATTGTTCTTATGGAATATATATCAAAAGGGGGTTATTAATTATAGTTTAATGGTGTTAACTCAATGGAAAGTTTGAGATTTATTTAAAAATTAGATAGTTAAGCTAAACCTTATGTATTTAAAATCGACTTTTATATATATTGTCAGCTGCTCCATGTAATGTAACATTATGATCCAACACTTATTTCCAGTGTTACTAGTAATTTGCGAGAACATTTAGTTCCCGCATTTATGCTTTCAGAAGCATAGATTTAGTTCCCGCATTTATGCTTTCAGAAGCATACATTTAGTTCCCGCATTTATTCTTTCAGAAGCATACATTTAGTTCCGGCATTTATGCTTTCAGAAGCATGCAATCGCTATAGCCATTCTTATTTTTGTTAATGCCACTCACTTTGCAATTTTACATGGGACTCTTGAAATTTGTCCCAGGATTCTAAAAAACAGCAGATGAGTCCCAAGGACTCCTGAAATACAAAAGTGAGGGGGAAAACCCTGCCATGTGTATTTGTTTCCTATTTATTCAATTTTCTTTTAAATATAGCCTTCGAGGCGAGCTTTCGTCATGTCAAAAGTAAGTAATGGTGCAAAGATCAGGAATCGATACAATCAAGTACCACACCTGACCCAGGATACCAATGGGAAAGTGACAAACTCACAGAAGACACCACAAACGAGAGCCAAGAGGTCAGCCCTTTCCCAGCAGGTGACCACAAAGCACATATAAACAGACGCGCACAAAACATAGCAAACACAAGACAGAACAAAAACATAAAAGATCCACAAAAGAAGTACCGCCAGAAGTCAGTTGAGATACTTTGAAGGGGCTAAACCCAGTCTGAAACCCAAACGTCTACTGTCCCAGGTTGAAGAAACAAACCAATAAAAACAAAAGTGCAAAAAATATGAATCCAAAAGAGAAAGACTCCTGTTAGAATCATGTAAAAATGGACGCCTATAACTTTAATTCTATATTGAAAATAAATCAATGACCTGTGCTGCATAGGCATATCATCCTAATGGCCAAAGCAATGGATGAAGGACTGCTAAGTTAAAAACAAGCATGTAATTGCTCTTAGCCATCAAATTAAATATAATTAGATATATAGTATTGATAAATTTTAATATGTAATCATTCAACTTGTTCGGTTTTTTTCGGTCCTGTAAAATATTATTTGGTCTGGTAAAATTCACGACTGCACCAGACCGAATGTCTGGTAATGTCCTGAAAGTATTCATGAACACTGCGAGAAGCCAATTTGATTTGCATTTTAACTAATAGAGACTAATTTGTACATGATGACCTCTTTGATGATCAATTTGAAGTATTGACTGATTTTTTGTACTTTCTTTGATTTAATAAGTCACTGATTTAAATCTTTTTTATGACTATGAAAAAGCTAGTTTTAAAATTTATTCATTTTCATTACTTTGCATTTGCTTTACTTTTTTTATTAATGGTTTATAAAAAAAAAAATTATGATCATTAGTCTGAACTGAAAGTTGTGGTAATGATTCAGTTTGGTTGAGACTGAAGATCTTAAACTATTGACATTTCATTTTTGTTTGTTTTACAGCCTCTTTAATTATCAATACATTTTTAAAAGCAATAGCAACTCATTAAACTTATTTTCATTTAGGCCTGTATTATCTTATATTGAAACTATTTAAGTCTGTTTCTAGAGTCCAGTAAAATGGGATAACTAATGCTAAGTATCTTCATATCGACCATGTTTTTTTTCCAATCGACCAATTGACCACCAATCGACCAGTCATGACCGGTTAAAACCAGTAATGACCACTGGTCTGGTCAATATTGCAGTGACCTGGGTCAGCCTGTGCAATGGCCTGCTGTCTGAGATTGATTTTCTTACCCCGGTATTAGCATGCAAATGGTTTGTTTTGCTTTTCACGCATGGATTCACGGCTCCTACATTCGCTAGCACGCCTGTCGAGTAGAATTTCATGTAGCCTTCGATCATACATGTCCAGAGCTTTACACTGCCATCGCCGGGAAACTTTGTCATTCATTATAAAGTCCACAATTTAGAATTTAATCCGTTTAGTGGTACAACTTTTCTCTCTCACTTCGATGTCGCCATGCTGGTATAAAACCCAACATGTCGCTGATTGGTCGGCTGTTTCCGTATGACGTTTTCAGCGCATGATTCGAACTTCTATATAAGGAGATGCTACTACGTCTGCTGGGTCCTTTCCGACTGCAGGGAAAGGTCAGGCTGGCTCTACGCCTTAAATCTTAGACAGCCAGGACGCCGACAGGTACAGCAGCATCACGCCTTGAAGATATTTATAGTAGTTACATTTACAACTGGAACATTATCTCATGGCTTCAGCTAAGCCTTTTGGAAAGGTATAAAGCATACACTCGTTTGTTTACATCCGTTTTCACTTAACGCGTCTCGATCTCTTAAGATAAACATTGCTGGGCGCGTCAAACGACTTTATTTAATTCCAAAAACATATTAGAAACCTTTTTAACTGCTCAACTTCAGATATTTTACATTTAATGTTTGCATACTTTGACTGCCTAAATCATCTCAAATAGATATTTTCATTTGAGACCAAACAAGTCTTGTTTACAAATCGCCATTGTTTACTTCACGTAGACCCCCATTACGCCAGATCTGCTTCTACTGTTCATTCAAGCTCTTGGGCATACAGACGGTCAGCTTGTCTATACAAGCCTGATCAGTTTGCTCATTCAAGCATTGTTCGCTCATCCAAAACATTGGCGTATAATTATCTGGCGTATTGGCTTGAAGACGTTCAGTTGTACAGACGTCCATACGTGAAGGCACTCTGGCATTTTAGCGTGAAGGCGTTGGCGTGAAGGCGTGTGCGCATAGGCGTTTGGGCGTAGGCGTGAAGGCATTAGACTTGAGGGGTGACTGCCCTCAAAATATTATACTGTATATAAAGTTGTTGTGTTGTTTACTCATTAATTTATTGTCCTACGTCAAAGTACGTCTCTCAGTTATTCTACTGCCTTGGGCGTAGACTGATTGATCAATATTATGCTGGTTAACAACTTTTAATAACAGTATCAGTGCACTTGTGACACCAATTCTCAGACAGCCAAATTATATGCTAGTTAATATTATTTTATGTTCAAATAGTTGACTCTGTGTGACTATATTTTGTAGCAATAACAAACAATATTGGGTTAAACTATTGTTGATTTAAATCTTGTTCCTTGTTCTTTCTGATTATTCACCACAATCCTATCGACCCAGGCGAACCCACCATTCATTGTACACAACCTTGTCTCACCTAGTGTAGACCGCGGCCTTGCATCCTGACAGATTAATAGGCGGAGTGACCGAGGTTGTTACAATATGCATATTGACCGGACAATTGCCAACCTTGATCTCAACTTATACTATGTACCTTTCTATGATATGAGCTATCAACACCTGTCCATTACCGCAGGCCCCACCTATCTGTGTACCATCACTGGACCAACTTAACTTGAACATACTTCCTGTGTTAGGCTTCTCTAAGGCATGGGACCACTAGATAAAATGAAAAAAGTCAATAAGCAATGCTTATTAGATACCCCCCGCACAGTAAGAGTCAGAGAAAAAACTTGTCAAGTTATAGTTCAAACCAGCAGACTTTAGTTTTGAAAAGATTCCAGTATAATCTGTGCAAACAAAAATCATAACACTCCTTCATGCATATGTCCAAATTGTCTACATTGTATCGGCAAAGTATCAAATTGCTCCATTAAAAGCTGTGGTAGGAGTTGCTAGGCCCATTAAGGCACCACCTATGCATATACAAAAGCCATATTAGGGAAAAATTGTCTAAGTTCTCACAGCTGTCATTTTGTCAAAAATTATTTTTTGTGAACCAAACTCCTTCATGCAAATATTCAATTTGTCTACATTGTATAGGAAAAGTATCAAATTGTTCCATCAAAAGCTGTGGTAGGAGTTGATCGGCCCATGAAAGCACCATCTATGCATATACAAACACATTAGTAGGGTAAATTGTCTAAGTTCTCACAGCTGTCATTTTGGCAAAAATTTTTATTTCTGAACTAAACTCCTTCATGCATATGTTCAATGTGTCTACATTGTATAGGAAAAGTATCAAATTGTTCCATTAAAAGCTGTGGTAGGATTTGATCGGCCCATGAAGGCACCATCTATGCATATACAAACACGTTAGTAGGGAAAAATTGTCTAAGTTCTCACAGCTGTCATTTTGCTAAAAATTATTTTTTCTAAACCAAACCCCTTCATGCACATGTTCAATGTGTCTACATTGTATAGGAAAAGTATCAAATTGTTCCATCAAAAGCTGTGGTAGGAGTTGATCGGCCTATGTATGGCCTATAATAGCATAAGCATAAAACCCTATATTAAAAGCCATTTAGAACTACAAAGGGAAATAACTCTGATAGAATTGGCCCCTAGCCCTTACTTTTTTGTCTAAAAAATTTGTCTTGCATATATGAACATGTTTGCAAGGTTTAATGAAAATCCAGCAATGACTCTTCAAGATATTAAGGAAACAAAGCGTTACGGACGGACGGACGCACGGACAACGTGAAAACAGTATACCCCCTACAAACAAAGTTTGCGGGGGGTATAATAATCATGCAAAAATATGTGAGTAATTTGAACATACTTCTCTAAGGCATGGGACATATACATTATCATAATAGTAACTTGATCTGGTGTACTGTATCACGTCGAGTGGATGAGGTCATACCATAGAATCACCCGAGACCCGTAGCATCGAGGGTGATCCATTGGTATGGCCTCATCCATGAGACGTGATACTGTACGCCAGATCAAGTTACTATTATGATAATATGTTTATTATATGCCTTTTTCTGACATTCTTTCTGATTTTAAAACCTTTTTTGGTCTTTAATCCAGAAAAAAATTGCGGGAACGTTTGCCATAACATTGCGTTTTTGACGTCACATCAACATGTTTTCCGTCTCTGGTTCCATGCTTGCAGTTAACTTTACGTAACATCGCTGCAAAAGCAGGTAACCGAAATTAGCCTCGTTTTAAAGGATAGTGATATGGATTCAGAAAACCTCAGTTCGTTGATCCGGCTTTCTAAAGTCATATCAGTCATAGGTATATAATTATACTAGATATCAATCAAACAAAATTGTGTGAGTAACTTGAACATACTTCCCTTCAATATAGTTCTCTAAGGCATGAGACAATTAGATAATATAATCAAATAAAATCATGTGTCAGAGTAACTTGAACATACTTCCTGTGTTTAATAGTAACCTTCATAAACCTATGCAACAGGGGATTTTTGATCAATAAAGGAATCAAACATAGTTTTTCATTCGCAAGGTCCCGAGGGAGATGCTAGGACTCAAGGCAAGTCCCAGGTTTTCAACATCTCCCGAGGAACATGGCGAATGTTGATGCATTGAAAAATGATGTTTGATCACCACTATTGTATATAATAAACAATATAATTATTCAACTAAATTTACGAACAGTATGGCACTATATCGTGTCGCCGTTTCACTGTCAACAGGTGATTATTTGTTTGTTTGTTTGTTTTGTTGCTTTACGTCCCAAGTCAACAGCTATAGTCATGGCAGGACAGTCAGTTCACTTAACCACACTTTTTCCTGGGCAGGCTTGAACAAGCGGATAGCCAGTAATTTGTGCACATACTTTCGCTTGTAACTGACAACAACCCTTCTTGAATGAATAAGCGGAAGGGAGGAGAATGACCGTAAAAATTATTTCATGATCAATCTCCACGAAAGTATGGGACCGAGCCGGGATCGAACTCGCGACCCCTCCTGGATCTGCAGTCAGACACGCATCTATAGCCAGACACGTTACCGACTGCGCTACGTGGCCGGGTCAACAGGTGATTAAATGTTTTCATTAATATTTGTGTTGCCATTAATCCAATCCATGGTCATGTTTCATTCTCAAATATATCTGAACAAGTAATCTTACCCCAGCTTTATCACATAATCGTAAAGTATTGAAAGATCCAACTGCAAACAACTCCCCATCAGGTGTCCATGCCACTGATGTGATTGGGTAATCATGGGTAGCACTACTGTATAATAGGCGACTGTATGTATCCCACACCTGCATAAAGTATATACTATCATTTACAGTAATTCACCATTAAATGCTTACTCCCTTGAATATAAGTAAAAAAGCGTACAGTAAAACCGGTCATAAGTGGCCACTCAAAAAAAGACCACTTTAAGAGCGATTATTGCTTAATGCAGGTCAACAGTATTGATTCTGCAATACTACTGACCTTCATTAAGCTGCGTTTTTTCATAAATATATTTGTTTTGTCTATTTGTGAGTGGCCGCTGAAGACAGTTTTTACTGTATACAATTTTTTTATGTTACCTCCAAGCTTTTTAAAATGGCAGGAAGGAAGCCAACCAACTTTATTTGTTGAATGACATGGATGTGCTGGCTTGCAAGAGCCTTTGCTGCATGTTACAGACAAAAAATTTAACTCTGTTTTCTAATCTTGAATCTTATTCATTAAATCTTGTACTTGTTAATTTACAAAACATAAGTCAAGATAAACAAATATTTTGAGAGTAGAATTGTTAATACTTTCTTACACATGAGTTTTAACATATGTTTTGTCTCATTGAGACGGTTCTTTTGAGTATCCACATCTTAGGTTTTGGTTGAAAAATAGGAAATTAATTTTTAATTATGCACCACTATCAAGGATCCTGTCAAGTAAAAAATTGCTTAAACAAATAATTAACTCATTGCCTACTAGTGTCATCTGCTGATAACCTTTGCAAACAGTTTGGACCCAGATCAGGCCCAACAAATGTCAGACCTGATCTGAATCCGAACTGTTTTGACACTCTGATGGTATTCCTGATTTTTTTTTGAAAAACTTGATTTTGAAAGAAGTCAGCAGACGACAAAAAAGCGAAATTACCCAATAGGCAAGAGTTAAGGAAGAGAAGCCAAAAATAAACTCCCAGTTAATCTTACCTTATATTTACAATCTTCTCCACCTGACAGGATCAGATTACTAACAGGGTTCCAGTCCACTTGAAGTATCACACCTTCATGACCTTTCCACTGTGAAAAAAAATACAACAGAATGTGCAGGTTTATTTCCATTCATACTCAATACAGTAAATGTTTAGTCCCCATAATTGATACAGTTGATGTTTAGTCCCCATACTCAATACAGTTGATGTTTAGTCCTCATACTCAATACAGTTGATGTTTAGTCCCCATACTCAATACAGTTGATGTTTAGTCCCCATACTCAATACAGTTGATGTTTAGTCCCCATACTCAATACAGTTGATGTTTAGTCCCCATACTCAATACAGTTGATGTTTAGTCCCCATACTCAATACAGTTGATGTTTAGTCCCCATACTCAATACAGTTGAAGTTTAGTCCCCATACTCAATACAGTTGAAGTTTAGTCCCCATACTTGATACAGTTGATGTTTAGTCCCCTAACTCAATACAGTTGAAGTTTAATCCCCATACTTGATACAGTTGAAGTTTAATCCCCATACTTGATACAGTTGATGTTTAGTACCCATACTCGATACAGTTGAAGATAAGTCCCCAGTGAAGTTTAGGCATCATACTAGATACAGTTGAAATTTAGTCCCCATACTCAATACAGTTGAAGTTTAATCCCCATACTTGATACAGTTGATGTTTAGTCCCCATACTCGATACAGTTGATGTTTAGTACCCATACTCGATACAGTTGAAGATAAGTCCCCGTTGAAGTTTAGGCATCATACTAGATACAGTTGAAGTTTAGTCCCCATACTCAATACAGTTGAAGTTTAATCCCCATTATAATACAGTTGAAGTATAGCCCCCATACTTGATACAGTTGATGTTTAGCACCCATATCAATACAGTTGAAGATAAGTCCCTGTTGAAGTTTAGGCATCATACTAGATACAGTTGAAGTTTAGTCCCCATACTCAATACAGTTGAAGTTTAATCCCCATACTTAATACAGTTGAAGTTTAGTCCCCATATTTGATACAGTTGATGTTTAGTACCCATACTCGATACTGCTGAAGTTTAGTCCCAATAGGTCTAGATAAGCAACTTTTTTTGTGTATATAATTGTAAATATTTTATTACACATCAATTTTAACATATGTTTTGGATGCTTAAAAGAACTGTCTCAAAGAGACAGTTAATTTGAGTACCCACAACATGTGTTTAAGTTGAGAAATAAGTAAAAATGTTCATAACACACTTTTATCTGGAGGGATTGGTCCAATTAGAATGCTATGTTTTAGTCAGGAACCCTAGGAACAAATAATTTTATTTTTCTAAGCTAAACTTCAGTGAATTCAGTGATAAACATGGAGAAATTCAAGTTTAAGGGTGTCAGACTAGTTAGTTACTTTTGTGGTTCCAATTTCTAAACAGTTCAGAAAATGTTTGAATGCTCTTTCAAATTATTCTTTTTCTCCATTAATAACCTTTGTACACAAGAACCAAATCACTCCAACAGGTAAAGCATGTCCAAACAAAATAGTTGCAGAGACAGTCTGGTTAGAGACTATCTGTTTGGTTTTAAAAAAAGTCTAAAGACATATAGAGGCAATTCCAATGTGCACATACAACATATTATGTCAATTCAATAAATGTGTGTTTTTCACAAGCTTCTCAACTACTTTTTATGTTTCAGTGTAGTGAGCTTGTAGAAATGAACACGTTTTTTGTGTAGTTTACATACAACAGCCAATTATGGTGGAGTTCGCGCGTTAACCATAGAGACCATAGTTGCTCTTCCGACTGTCAGTGTTCCTCCCCAGTAAAACAGTCAACCAATAACAGCCATCGATAAAAAACATACAGGTTTCCGGCCATTCCAAGTTTGCATTGGAGGACGGGAACCAATCAACTATGGTCCGACCACAGATTTGGTCTGGTTCCTCTAGTGAAACCAGACCTGCGCAGTGCATACAACCAGACAGAGTTTTATCGCTCTATGGTCCGACTAAAGGGACTGGACTATAGTCTGGTTAAAGCACGAACTCCGCCTATATATTATTGACAGCTAATCTTTAGATGTTTCATTAGAATGAAATGCTAAATTGGTGGTTGCTTGGTAGTAATATCTAATGTGTGTTAGGACTTGTTATATACCTACCATAGTTGGTTTGGCGTTGGCCTGTAATGATTTTATGACTAGTTGTCGTCCGTTGGTAAAAAGAATCTGGTCAGAGTCAGGTCCCCAGGCAACTCCATACACAGCAGTGCCTAAAAGAAAATGAGCCATGACATGAGATTTCCAACAATGTGGTATGTGCCTCTAGCAAAGCCTCAGATCAGCCTGCGCATACGCGCAGTCTGATCAGAGCCTTTGCTCGTCGTCTGAATATTTTACAAGTGTTAAGCTACTGGCTGAACATCATTTGGAGTTTCTAAACTTAAAATGAGGCTGCACAGGCCAGTCTGAGTCTACACTTGTCAAAATGCCACGTTGTTGGAAATCACATGTCACGGCTCAAATATAGAATCTTACATGAGGGCTCATATTTTATTGAATTTATAAAACAAGTTGGGGAAAAAGAGATAAAATGCAGGCTTACCAGGCATTTTATCGCTTTTACACAAGTTTAATAAATCCAGTTATATTTAAAGAAAATAATTCAGTTTTAGGAATGTTCATGGAATAATGAATACTTTGGGTATCTTGCAATGTTAACGTTAACTTTGCATGAGACCAGAAGTATTCATGATCCCATGAACAGACCAAAAATTGAATTTATTGCTTATAATTTACATTTTATTATTAATATCTAATATATAGAAATTATTTATAATTTAGGAAACAAAACAGTTTTGTAGTTAATACGTAATCGTATTAACGAATTTGTTGGAGTGTAAAACTGAAATGGGGAACAGCAAGTGTGAACACTGACAGCCAATGGAGCAAACAAGAGGCTTGCTTTGCACATGCAAATCAGGTGTGACTAGCTGTCAATCACAAAACCAGTGTCACTTCTGACGGATTAATTTGATGTTTGAAGCTTATTGCACAAGCAAGTGAGCTTGGCAGCTGTCAATCAAATTTATGTCTTTTATGAGGCTATGAATGGTTGCAAAAATCTAAAGATTCATTAAAGGCTTGCTTTGAAAATGTAAATTTATATAGGAGCATGAATGTTATTCTATTTATATGACATTATCTGCGTATATGGAATAAGCACCAAAATAGTGTGTGCTGGTAATTTGTTGTGGGTACTCATTAATTGGAAGTCAAACATGAGAAATTTAGAATTTTCAGCAATTTTACAATTTGCTATGAGATTTTTCTCCCATTAACCCAATATGAATGAGATTTTTAACAGAAAATTATCACCTTTTTAGAAGGTGAGGGGGGGGGGGGGGTAAAAAAGCATCTTATCAAGGACCAAGGTTGACTGTAGCCATGTGTGAAAGTTCAAAATTTCCAAAATCCTGAACTTTCGAAACTCCAATCTAAAAACTTGCAGTATGCCCAATAAATATTCACAATTTCAAGTTTAATTGATCAAATGTCCTTAGACAGACTGAAAATAAATCAGAGAAGCTATTATGATCCCCCTAATTCAGCATTTTGAGGCTGACTTTCTGTGGAAAGTCAGCTTCAAAATCCTGACTTCAGAAATAATCCTGAAAACTTTCACCCATGAGTAGCTTACTGTTTTGTGTAAGAGTAGATCTCAACATCCCGCTTCTTGACCAGATCTTAACTTGCCCATCTTCCCCAGCTGAAATGAAAAACAGGATGTTTAGACTGAAAGAAAAGATCATAATCTGACTTATACTATTTATCAGGACCTTTGCTATACACTCATTAATACTGTAACTAATTTTTCAAAAATATTACGAAAATACCCAGCAAAGTTCTTTGTACATAGGTCCATTGTGCATCAAAGATATGAGCTGCGGTCTGTGAAAACCTGCCTTTATGACATTTAGGACTTTTTATGCAAAAATCATTTGAAAAACACCAAAACTTTAAGAAATTTGACATGTTTATATATTGCCTTAAAACCTGTTCAGGTGGATAGTAAGATAACACTGGCAATTATTTCTGATTTAACTTATTCATTATCATGCCGTATGTTTCCATGGCAACAACTTTACCTTAGCGACTGTCAGAATTTTTAAAGTATGGTCAGTCGTTTCCAGATCATGCAAACTCTAGGATAAAATAAATCAGTGTCAGCTTTTTGCTGCTAATTTCATTGCACACAAGCTAAGAATAATAAAAAGTATGGTAGCAAGAAATAGCATGATTTTCATGCACCCGACAAACCAGCAAATCAGGAAGTTAACTTGGACTTTATTAGTAACGTCTAAACGTTTCTGACATTGTGTGTTAAAATTAAGACAGTGTATAGTTTCAAAAGACCATATTTCCATGAATAATGGAGATAACTGCACAACATTTGCATGATAACTTCTTAACACTTCGTAGATTAGGTGTGTGTAATTAACTAAATTTTGACGACTCCATCATTAAGGCTGGTTTTCACAGTTTTGTGGCTCATATGTATTTATAGATGTGTTATCATTGAGGAAAATGTGTCGGTCATTGTGTTGAGCGAAAATAATAAGTCTACAATTCTCAGATCATAAAGGTGACCATTTGATTTTGGTTTGCATTTCTGAAAATGCACAGACCAGGCAGTAAATTCTTCATTTCACAAAAATGTAAGAAACACTTTCTCGAAAAAAAAAAAACACTGAGCTTTAATGAGTGTATTACCTCCCAAACAGGTGGACAACCATGATGTAACTATTTCATACCACCTATATCAGTGAAGACTACAAGTTTAGATAAAAAAAAAATTGAGTGTAAAATTGTAAATATTTTCTTATTCATCAGTTTTAACAGATGTTTTTGGGTGCTCAAAAGAACCGTCTCATTGAGACGGTTCTTTTGAGCACCCACAACATATGTTTTGGTTGAGAAATAAGAAAATTAGTTATTCAATACGCACTCTTAAGTAAAGTCCTGGAAGACCTTGCACATTATGAGATAGTTCATGCTTAAGTTGGTATTAAAGGGTGCTTCAAGGATTTCTAACAGTGTTTTCCCAAAGCTTTAAAGATGGTTTAGCTGTAGAAGTAACCGGTACTTAAAGCCTTTATTGTAGTTGTTTCAATCACAAAAATAAGCGAAATAGCTACGTTCTGCACTAAAGTAGCAGGCTCCTAAGGTCCAATCAGCAGGTAAAGTTGCTGGTTGCTGAGCCAGGGCTGGCACTTGTGGAAAACACCATTCCAACCCAGACACTAGCTTCAAACCTATTTCCTTATACATGTACTGTGTGCAAGTGTATCCATGTCCTATTAAATGTATGTTTCTCTATGAAAACATATGTGTGGGTACTCAGATGCTTCCAAATAGCACCAAAACAAATAGTTCCATGGAAAGATATGAAACAATCACCCTGCTATCACTTTTAGGTCTACAAATGCTGAAAATAAGGAAAGAATGCATATTATTACAGTCTCTGTAACAGTTTCTTTAATTAAAATAGAGATTTTAATGATATTAAAGAAGGGTTTGTTAACAGAATTAGAGAAAAATAAAAAAAAAAAGAATAAAAAAGGTTCTCAATATTATTTTTGGGAGAGGGCCTGTTTTGGGTGAGTAGGTAGGAGCACGACAAACCAACATTTTTAAGGTCAGCCTCATATAAGGTAAAAGAATGGTGTTTTCACCTGCCAATAAGTATTCAAAACAGTTCATAGTTACCTTTTACAATAGAAAACCTTACCTGTAAGAAGAGCTGATCCATCATAACTCCATCTACCAGACAAGACAGCACCTTTATGAGCCTCCACGCTCTTTTCTACTCTCCCAGTCCTACCAATTAGGTGGAATTTACCTATAAAACAGCAACAATTTGAATAAGGATATATAAATTGATTCAAGACAGAGATTATTCTACCTTTCTGAAGTCGGGCCAGGGGCCTGTTGAATTTAGGGGAAAAACATTTGGATCATCATAATTGGGAGAACTTGATGCAGTCTAAAAGTACTGGACCACCCTTTTACATTTTGTAAATGGATTAAAAACTATAAGCAGTGTAAAGCTGAAACATATTCGTTGCTTTAAATGCACATCTTAAAAAAACACATGAAAATTTCCATGAAAATACAAATGTTAATGCATCTGTAACCTTACTTAATATTTTTGATTGGATTTTCGTGAGATTTTCACCAAAATGTAGAACTCAGAAAATGGGAACTTTTACAGCCTGTAAAACATTTAGAGCTGTTCAAGAGGGGGGGGGAGGGGGGTTGCAAACAACAATTTTAAAAGGTGCAGACCAGCCTGAACATCAGTGCAGTCTGATCAGCGCCTTTGTTATTCACTTATAAAAAGTTAACAGAAAATATCATATCTGACCTTGCTACAAGCGAAATTTCAATTTTCTAGCTAGTCTTTGTATTTGAGCAGGCTGGTTTGGGTATGACCTGGTCGTAAACTCCAGACAGGTTTTCTCACATCAAGGCCTATATGTCGTGAGAAAACATGTCTTCGGGGTTTCCGTTAAAGCAAGTTTCAAACCGATCTAGAAAATTGAGATTTCACCTGTAGCAAGTTTACCTATGATACTTTCCAAAAAGCGAATAACAAAGGCGCTGATCAGTCTGAGCGGATGCGCAGGCTAGTCTGGGCCTGTGTTGTTCGCAAACCCCCAAAGACAGGTTTTCTCAAGTAGCAGCCCATATAATAAATAGTCATTACCATCTGTAGATGTCAAGACAAAGAGATCTGATCCCGCCTTCTTACTACCACCAGATGCTGCCTTAGGGAACCAGTGCATGTCAGTTGGGTATACATCTTCAGGCAGCTTGACAAGTGTTGTCGTCTCATTATTGAGGAGATTCCATTTCAAAATAAGGTGATCATCGGCTCCTGAAAACAGCTCCTCTGGGGTTGTCCAGCCAACACAGCTAACAACTTCAGTATGTGATCAATGTTAAGGAAATTAAGATCTAGACATTTATATACCATAATACATTATTATATACAGCAGCAGGGAAAAAGACTAAGAGGGGCCCAGTCACCCAGTGAGTTAGGGCTGCCAGGTTTACGAAATTTGGTGAACATTTACACGCGTTCCAGTAAGCAAAATGATTCCATTAACACGAACTTTCCAGATCGATTTTTTTCATTATGCAGATTGGTAAAATCGCCGATATTTTACAAAAAAAAAATCTTTGAAAAATGTACCTTGTGACAATATTCGGAATTGTTTGATAGGGTGTTGTGATAGAACTAATTTCAAGTAATTGGAAAGTGATTGCAACATGCGCTGACTCGTATACATTACCAACATTTTCTTCAGTTGCAAGTGTAAGTAAGTAAGTAAGTAAGTAAGTAAGTAAGTAAAGGCTTTATTTAACGAGGGTGACTACATTTAGTGTATACAAATTATGACAAATGTAATAACTAATCTTCCATGAGGCCCTCAAAATATACATTATATACATATTTATAAAATACAAGCAGATCACAACTATATATAAATCAAGATGTAAATACCAGATGTGTTTACATAAGGCCTAAATGAAATATATGTGTGGTTCCTGTTGCATACAAAAAAAATTTAGGGTAGGTAGGTAGGGAAATTATTAAATTTTGTTATAACATTTAACAAAGAAAATAGTGACAAAATCTGAAAAAGGTCCCATTTTAGGTATTTTTTCTCCAAAGACCATGTTAATGTTTAGGGTAGGGGCAAAAAAATTAGGGTAGGTAGGCAACAAGAACCACACATATATTTCATTTGAGCCTTATGTTAGAGATGGTCTTCTATTACCAGGAAAAAGAAGGCTCTGGTCAGCCAACACATTCATTCTGAAGCTGGCTGATCAAGACCTTCTTTTGTTCCCCAAATCAAAGATATTTTACATAGTTGTTATAAGCTTTCAACCTAGCTTACTAGAAGAGGAAATATGTAATCATTACATATGATACAAATATTTACATGATGTAATCAGGAAAAATAAAATGAAACAAACATATTTGGATTGAGTGACTATTTTCTAAATTTGAATAAATTCATTTAATCAACCATGTTATACATCTGTTATGGAAAGTATTTAGGCTCTCTGCCCTTTTAATTTCATCAGGTAGACTGTTCCACACCAGACATCCTGAATATCTTAAACTGTGTTTGTAATATTCTGTTCTGGGCTTTGGTGGAATAAAGCAGCAAGCTGTAGCAGATCTTAAGTTAACAGATGTATTGACATTATTTCGTTAAGTAAACTGTTCAGATATATAATCAGGTGTAATATGCTGGTACACTTTAAACATAAATTTGGCTTTTCTAAGATATAACCTGTCATATATAGAGAGAATTTTCAAAGTATCCATTGCTTGGGAGGAGTCTTCAACCTTGTAATCTAAAATTACTCGACATGCTCTTTTCTGTAACCTAAGAATTTTCTGCTTATTCATTTCCGAGGAGCTACCCCAAACAATATTACAAAAATCAATATGGGGTTGAATATAAGACTTATAAAATAGGATGCGGTGCTCTTGAGAAAGAAATTTCTTTACTTTCGAGAGAAGCCAGATACTTGAAGTAATCTTTTTGCTTAGGTGTCTAATATGATCAGACCAGGTCAAGTTCTGATCAACAAAGACTCCTAAGATTTTGTCATTAGAGATCATACTAAGTGACTCTTCATTAAATTTTAGGTCAAGAATTTCTTTATCAAGTCTTTGCCTCTCCTGGTTTGTTGTTACAAGCATGATTTTTGTTTTGGATGAATTGAGAAGCATTCCATTACATTTGCACCAGGTATTTAGCCTGTCCAAAGCAATTTGTAGGTTATTTTCAATATCTTCTACTGAATTCTAGATGTCATACAAAGTTGTATCATCGGCATATAGATCTGTATTAACATTGTTGACATATAGAGGTAAGTCATTTATAAAGAGAAGAAATAAAAGAGGGCCCAAAATTGATCCTTGTGGAACCTAGTGTTGTTTGATTATTGGATTTTTCATAATCGATCATAGAAAATAATCGGTCAGGAGGTTTCGATTGATGATCGATTATAATCAAAAGTTATCAAATGAAAGGGAAACACAGGTACCATCCCATAGAATGTCTACCCTTGTACTGCTTGAAACTCTTAAATCTTAAAAAAAATTGTTAGCATCAAATACCACAACTGGTCCTGAGAGCAAACTCAAATTAACAGCCATTGGCATTTAAAACCCTTTATACATGTATGCTTTAATAATGGATTTTTCAATCTGGTTGAAACAATAAACTTGGGAAGGTCCATTGTAAACATCAAGGGGTCACAGGTTATCGTGAATCGATATATCACTTGTGTATTAATCCTATCCTGGGGATAGGATTAATACACAAGTGATCTATCGATTATAAGTCCCTGATACCTTTGTAAATAAAACATGATGTCACTGTCACTCTTTGCTGGCAGGACAGTAGTCTTTATATGGATTGATTATATTATATGAACTGATTTCCAGTCCTTCCAATGGTGTTCAGGATAATGTTTTTATTATTTGATTATAATTTGGATGCATCAACATAAAAACAACAAATACCAAGCATATTTAATTTTCCAAACCAGATCTAGTTTTCCGCTCTATTTGTCCAAATTAAAAATTTCACCAGAATTCATGTATTGAGGATTTCCCCTCATACTTGAAGGCCTGTAGCTCTGTTGAAAATATATACAAAAACAAGACAACCACATTTAATTCTCACAACTAGACTTATCAACACTTGAAATTTTTATCAAAATCCATCAAAAGGCTCTATCTAGATATTGATATACACTGTACAATTTAATAACAAAAATCAAGGGCCATAAATAACTATTCAGACATCTGCGATTCCAAAAAAGCAAGAGAGTATGATTAGGAAATACCACAATCACACACTGCAGACCAACCCATGGCACTGTTTTGTTTTGTTTGTTTTTGTTGCTTTACGCCCCATGTCAACAGCTATGGTCATTGTGGGACGGTCAGTTCACTTAACCACACTTTTTCCTTGGCAGGCTTGAGCAAGCGGTTAACCAGTAATTTGTGCACATACTTTCGCTTGTAACTGACAACAACCCTTCTTGAATAAATCAGCGGAAGGGAGGAGAATGACCGTAGAAATTATTTCATGATCAATCTCCACGAAAGTATGGTACCGGGCCTGGATCGAACTCGCGACCCCTGGATCTGCAGTCAGACACACATCTGTAGCCAGACACGTTACCGACTGCGCTACGCGGCCCGGTCCCATGGCACTGTGAGGAAGAGCCACAGAACACTAAAAATCACAATACACCAGGAAGACAATCAAAGTAAAGCAACCACATCTCTCTTCCCCATCAAAATGATTACAAAACTAGAAGGACATAAAGTACTGAATAACAAAACAAGCACCAAACACAGATCCCCCACAAACAATGGGAGCAACAATAAACAATGAATCAACAACAACAACAGAACCACCACCTTAGAATGAATAGCAACCCCTTCTTCCAGGTAGCAACTCATATGCAGTCTGATTAAAACATTAAAACAGAATGAAAATGATACAGTGATGAACAAACAGACATTCAAACTGATGAACATATCATCATATCAAACTCAGATTTTTATTAACATGCAGGTGCAGGGGCATCATCCACATCAGTGGGTCCCTTCCAGGCAGCTGGCTTTCCAAAATATGTCACTACAGGTTTTGTGAAACAAACTTATTTTTCATAGCTCCAGGAGGAAAAGAAGCAAGTTCATTTCACCTTCAAGGTTGTGGTAGGAATTCTTTTGTCATGTGGAAAATGCATGATAGCTCCAGATAAGTTAAGCTTCTTTAGAATAGGGAATGATTCATTTTTATTTGTCACATGACGCCACATGTGAAGTGATATAACGCCATATATTAAAATTGATAAGCCACTAGTTGTTTACATATTTAGTAATGTTATGTAAAGGCGGTTATTAAACTTGTTGAAAACAGCGATAAAATGCCTGGCAAACCTCACATTTTATCTCTTTTCTTCAACTTGTTTAATGAATTCAATAAAACATGAGCACTCATGTAATCTTCTCTATATTCAGTATAGACTATTCAATAGAATTATTTTTCTGAAAAAGCCTGATTATATCATGTTTCATATGCAGTTTACAACCACGGAACCACCAATTTAGCATTTCATTCCAATGAAACATCTAAAGATAAGCTGTCAATAATATAAATTGGCTATCTATTATTGTCATCCAGGTGCAGGCCAAACTACACAAAAACTTGTTTTTTTCTACATGCGTATTACACTGAAACATTAAAACGTAGTTGAGAATGTTGTGAAAAAAAGTTTATGGTGAAAAACACTCATTTATTGAATTAACATTTGCTGTAGGTGCACATTGGAACTGCCTCAATGAGGCAATTCCAATGTGTACCAACAACATATGTTACTGAAATTTAGGAAACCTATTTTGAACTACACTAAACAAGTATCATGTCCATTGGCTTTCCTCTTTAAACATCTCAAACTGCCAATCAGTATTGAAATACATGTCACTATATAGCAAATAATTATATTTACATGACAGCTATATCACGAAATATGATTTCATGACCTATGCTTCTGCTAAGCTGGTAGTAGCATTGTAGTATCATGCTTTATAGGCAATAAATGAGAGATACTGTCCCCATTCTATTGCTAGAGTATTGAACCTTAGATCTTCAATTACCACCATTTTGAAGCACATCTATTTGTTTTCTTTTTTTTAGACAAAGCAGGTGCTGCTAATTAGAGGAAAACTGTATTCAAAATGTTCATTTGGTATTATATAATCAGGTATATGGTTGGAAAATTTATTTAATAGCGATGCTTGAGTGATTTCTGACGGTATATCTGCAGATATATCTCCCCAAACGAACATTTTGAATATGTTATCCCCATCCTAATGCACTTTTGTGCTTGTTTAATGTTATACTATTTTTTTTTATCAAATTGGAGCATTGCAAGCTGCATGTCATCCATTGAGATGTGGCATAATTAATGATGTTAAACTATTTCCAACAGTATATCACAGGATATACGGTTGCAAATTTTTGACTTTATCCAATCAGACGTTGCATGACAAAAGCAAATGCATGGCTTGATTGATATTCCATGTGACTTGTCTAGCAGAAAACTGCAGCAGATCACATCAACTTATCTGGAGCCAAGATGCACATTATTGTAAAGGTCAGATTGCAAAAAGTGATCCTTTATGATCTTTGAAATGTTGTTATTGTCAAATTTCACAGCTCATTGTGCTTGCTGATAAAGAAAAAATGCTAGGAAATTTTTCACATTTTTTGTTGTTGTCTGCTGATATTTTTCAAAATCATATTTTTTTTAATTATTTCTAAATTTCATGCACCATCAGATCAGGTCAGACATTATGTCAGGCCTGATCTGGCTCCAAACTGTTTGCAAAAAATATTAGCAGATGACAGAAGTTTCGACTAGGAGGCAAAGAGTTAACAGTAAACTGAAGACTGCCACAATACTGTTAAAAGGTGTGAAATTGATCTGCTCTTTGCATATTTTAAAATATGACGTCAAATATATTTTCTGCAGTCACGTTTAACTTTTTACCTACTAGTGTCACTTCCTGGTAACTTTTGCAAAGAGTTTGGACCCTGACAAAATGTTGGACCTGGTCAGCATCCAAACTGTTTGACAATCTAATGTTATTCCTCAAAGAATTTTTTGAAAAAAAGTTGAGTTTGAAAAAAAAAAGCAAACAACAAAAAAAGCATGAAAAAATACCCAGATGGCTAAGAGCCTCACTGTTTGTATTTTTAGTGTTGTTGCCAATTCTAGCTGCATTCATTTCTCAATGCAAAGCATTAAAGTCATGTGAACTAGGTTGCATATTGAGACAGAGTGATATAGATATGGCCAGCGTTAGTTAAATTTTTGTTTCCCTTTCTAAAAGAGAATGGTTAGTCGGTTGTTGATTTTTTTACTCTTGCTAGAACATCTACAAGAAAAATACCCAATTCAAGAAAATATTTTTAATTAGCATTTTTATTTTACAGTCTAATACAAGTATTCCTTTACATATGTTTGACTGTAATATGGCAATTATCAAAAGGCTTGGAGTAAACTTACTAGTGAGTAATTGAAAATTATTTTTCTTATTTCTCAACCAAAACATATGTTGTGGGTACTCAAAAGAACCGTCTCTCTGAGACAGTTTTTTGAGCACCCAAAACACATGTTTAAATTGATGGGTAAGAAAATATTTACAATTTTACACTTGAAAATGTTCCCTATCTTCACCTATGTATCACTGTACTTACAGGAGGACACATTTGAGTCTGCTACTGGTCAGACGGCTGTTTCAGAGGAACCCGAAGATTATTTCGATAAATACGGCATAACGGGAGAGGATGGCGAGGATGCTGAAGCCTGGGAACGGGAAGCCAGGAAGTTGTACGAGTGGACTCAGGAACTTTCTTTTAATGATGATTTTATTGGTACTCCTAGATTAGTGACTTCAGGAATATAACCCTTTAAAACTATTATTTAATTGAATTTCTAAAGTGGAATCTTCTTTTAATTTGGGTGAAAAAGCCAGGATGTCGAACGAGTGGACACACGAACTCTCTTTTAAAGATGATTTCATTGGTACTCCTAGATTAGTGACTTCAGGAATATAACCCTTAACTCTTAATCAAGTGCTGAATATCTAAAGTGGAATCTTCCAGTTGATAATCTGGACAAAACCATCCTTGTAAGCAATATCAAGCCTTACTGAAGAGAGCAGACAAATAGTCCCTGATCTGAAACTAACTTGTTTGCACATGCCTCTCTGACATTTGTAGGGGTGGGGGAAGTGATACATGTATATCTTCCTTTAATAATGGAGAAAAATAAGACTTGATATTTGTCCTTTCTGAATTTAATCTTTATCTCTTTCCTGGCCAGCAGTGACTTTTTTGTCTGCTGATAACCTTTGCAAACAGTTTGGACCCAGACCAGGACCTACAAAATGTCAGTCCAGACCTGTATACAAACTGTTTGACACTTCATAGTGTTTCTCAGTCTTTTTTTTTTGGAAAAATTAATTTTGAAAATTTTTTAAAACAAAAGCATGATAAAATTACCCAAAGAATAATGTGTCATTGCCAATCTGCCAGAAGACAATAAGTTTAGCTTGATTTTCAGGGGAAATAATGATGAATTCATTTTCTCATGAATGAATAGTCATACGAGATTTTACACATGTAAGTGACATCCTCAGTGATGTAGATAGGTTTGTAACTGCTGTTTGACCTATGTAACCATGGTAATGTTGCATTTACATCATATATAATAGGGAGCACAGTGGCTCAGTGGTAGAGTGCTTGACTCGAGATGGAAGGGCCGCGGGTTCGAGCCTCACGGGCGTCACTGCGTTGTGTCCTTGAGCAAGAACATTAATCCTAGCTTAGTACTGGTTCAACCCAGGAAGACCTGTCCCTTTATAACTGAAAGATTGTTGATGGGACGTAAAGAATCAAATCAAACAAAACAAAACATCATATGGGCATTGTTGCACGAAAACATGTATTCGGGGTTTGCAATCATGTAAGGCCCAAACCAGCTTACCATGGGTTTAGCTAAACACAATTTTTGAGCGTAAAATTGTTAATATTTTCTTACCCATCAATTTTAACATCTTATGGGTGCTCAAAAGAACTGTCTCATTGAGACAGTTCTTTTAAGTACCCACAACATATGTTTTGGTTGAGAATTAAAAAAATAATTTTTGGTATGCATTCTTAACTAAAGGCCAGGCCTACTCAGTTACAGGGACTAACTAGATTATTGAAATTTTGCAAGTTAAAGGTGGTGGTATAATACTTTGCAGAAAGGCAATTACAAAGGCATTGATCATATTGTACAGATGTGTAAGCTAGTCTGCGCCTTTGTTTGTATGCAACAAATCAGGTTTTCTTGCATTAATTAACCCTTGGTATTCGGGATCTTTTGCAAACAGTGAAGACCCAGATGAAATGCAGCATAACGCTGCATTTCATCATGGTCTCCACTGTTTGTAAGGGTTAAAGATATCTTCAGATAAAAGAATACAATATTTGTTGAAAATTATAACCTGACACCCCCAGATATGTACAATGGACTATCCCAAGTTTATTGTTTCAAACCAAAAGGAAGAATCCATTAGTATACAAAGGGTTAAGGCCGATAAAATAGAGATGGCTGTTTGATGTTAATAACAATCATATCTTAATCAATGTTTCCATAGGCCCAGATAAGGAAATTTTATGAGCGTAAAACTGTACTTTTTTCCTTACCCATCAATTTAAACATATGTTTTGGGTGCTCAAAAGAACCCTCTCATTGAGACGGTTCTTTTGAGTACCCGCAACATATGTTTTGGGTGAGAAATGAAGAAATTAGTTTCCCAATACGCACTCTTATCTGGAGAACAGTTTCTGTGATTCTTGTTGTACAAGAATTTTCTAAAAACATTGAAAACCTGTGTAGATTCAATGTGTAACTATTGAGATGAATTTCATTTTTCAGAGATTTAAAGGAGCTAATCTGATCTGGCTTTACCCCGTCTGATCATACACATCTGTCAAAATACGCACTGTCAGGGGTGTAGAAATACCATGCCCAACTAGTCTGACCTGGTTCCATTTCATTCAGGAAAAGATAGAATTTATTATACCTTTTTACTTGTCCTGGGACAAGTTTGAAGACAGTTTATAGATTTCTATATTTCATATTCGATAATGATCATTGATTCACATGTTGTGTGGAGTATAATGAGGATCCCAGCTGATCTGGATCTACACTGTATTCAAAAGGGTTTTATACCATTTTTAAATAAGATTTTATACATGTATATTGTTCAAGCACAGTGTGGCCCTAGCTAAGTTCTCTGTGCATTATCTTTTTCTTTTGGGCAAGTAAAAATTTTCTTTGGACAAGTACCTTATGGTAATTTACATTCCCCTGGGCAAGTATTAACATTTGGTAATTCCACACCCCGGCATAGGTTAAATAAGGTGGCATTATAGGAGTGTATCAGTCTATGTAGTTTGTTTTGTCATGTCAAGGTGCTTGATGTTTAACTGTATGGTAAATGATATTTTCACATTTGAAAAAATATTGCTCATATGATTGATTTAGTAAATTTCAGAGATGGCACAAAAACCAGACTGGTTTCTGTTGTCAACATACTGGGCAAGCATATGACAACATGATTTATCACATGACATCGCGTCTGAGAGTGATAAAATGCCGTGCAATAAAATCGATAAGCCACTTGTGGTTTACAGATTCAGTAACATCACGTAATGACGTCCATTTTTATGTTGCGTAAAAGTTGACAAAATCTGGATGTTTTAAAGCCGAAAATGCGATTTTTTAGTAATTTTAATGTTATGTGATTAACAGAATCTAACATTCATGCTCCTGTATAATGGAAATTATTAAACTCATTGCGGAAAAGAGATAAAATGCTGGACAAGCCTCACATTTTATCATTTATCTTGTTTCCCCAACTCGTTTAATAAATGCAATAAAACATGAGCACTCATGTAAGATCCTTTATATAATTCTTTCTTTACTAGCAGTGATATTTGTCATCTGCTGATAATCTGATCTTTATCTGGATCCAAAGCGTCTGATAAGGTTCCGGAAGACTTATTTTTAAAAAGTGATTTTGAAAAAGGTCAGCAGACAATAACAAGAGTATGAAAAAAAATACCAAGCATGTAAAGAATTAATAAAAAAAAATTATCATATGATGTTACTGTTATTCAGTGGATAACATCATGTCATAATGTTATGACCACATATTACATAACACTTTCGGCGGGAACAAGAAACATCATGACGATGTCCGTGACAACAATGCAAGTTTACACTCATATAAACAAACCTTGAAGGTGATAAAATCACATTTAAAAGGTCATTTGATAAACAGAATCTTACACTCATGATCATTTCGTATTAAATTTATTCAACTGGCCAAAGGCTTGTTTAATTAATTTCATACGAAATGATCACAAGTGTAAGATCCTCTATTAATCTGATAATAATGTGCAAATAAATCTGTCTTCTGTTTTTTGTGACCAGTGAAGACTCAAACTATCTGCTCAGCTACAGAAGCCCGCTAGAAGCCTAACTCTTTGCATTCTGAGTAATTTTGCATGCTTTTTCGTAGTCTGCTGATATTTTTTCAAAATCAACTTTTTCGAAAAATTCTTTCAGCAATACCATCAGAGTGTCAAACAGTTTGGATCCAGATCAGGCCCAAGATTTTGTCGGGCCTGATCTGGGTCCAAACTGTTTGCAAAGGTTATCAGCAGATGGCATTGTTAGGCAAAGAATTGAATCAAGCTTGCATTTTAACTTAAGTGTTGATATATTATGCTAATTGATTATGCATTATGTTGTTATAGAATATTTATACAATATGATGTAAAAATGGAACAGTGAATATTGTTGCCTGTAATTTTTACACCCACTTTAACAAAAGAATATACAAACATACATCTGTTTCCCGGTAACTTTTCCTACAGTTTCATTAGTTTAGGCTGAATTTGCTGAAACTTATGCCTCGGTTACATTTGCCACAGTCGTTGTACGATTTTCTCTACGATTTTTTCGGCATTGTAGGTGGCTATAAGCTACGACGTATGTGTTTACATCACTTATGATCACCTAGCGATTTCCTTTGGTGACAAACTAGGACAAAACCTTACAGAGACCTTGCGGACATTGTACGACAACCACAAGGTTATCGTGCAGTCATTGTGTTATCTTCACGACCTCCCTATATAGATCGCATGATGTCCATACAATGACCTTGCGGAAGTTGCAAGGAGACGGCACGCTGACTGTGCAATTGTTGTGTTTACAAGTATGTGCATGGATTTAAACGGCCATCCATGTTCATTTTTAGATGCACATTTGAACTGTGCTTCAAAGTCATGTGATGACAAATATTGCTATGAAGAGGCTAGTATTTTTTGTTGAACATGGTCCCAAGGTATGGGATTGATGATACCATACAGCGTGTATTTTAATGTCAATTTAAGATCTTCAGTTTTCATAAAGATTAAATCACAGATTATTACAACAGCCCCTTATTCATAGTACACTTATATAATACGAAAAAGTATCACTTTAATTAAAAATGCAAAGATGTTTTAACTGTATCTCCTTGTAGACTCAGTGTGGACTAAAACACTTATTATAGTTTTATTAAGTTTAATCATCCAAAGGCACTCTACGGCCAGCAACACAAAATCCTCGTCATAAGCTAAAATGAAGTCGTTGCATGCAAACAACAAAAAGTACTGACCAGACTGCGCTTCCATTCACTCAGCCTGGTCAGCACATTTGCCATTCGTTTTCAGTCAAGTACATTTTGTATTTCATTCATACAATCAAATTTCAATGTTCGACCTAGTCACATGTTCTCACTACGAGACCCATTTACTTTTTTCCTTGTACTAATACTCAAATTCAAATCCCAGAGTTATAAATTACAAAAAAAATCTTGACTTTTTATTTGTCTTATCTAATTTATCAAATCTCTATCCAACCAGCATTTTATGTACTGAAAGTGCATATGCATTTCACGTTGGGTGCATATTTTTAATTAAACTTCAAACAATTTTATCATGGTAGCATACTCCTAGGGCCCTGATTAAACTGCGCCCATCAGCAAACTGACCTGGGTCCATATTGAGGCACTCTGAATGGTGGTATTTGAGACATTATTGAAATGAAATAAACAGCATATGATACCCAATCATACCTGGCTGAAAATTAATGATATGTCACAAGGCGACCGCACGATCATTGTGCCATCGCAGGATGACCGTCCGATGTCCGTACGAATTTATGGGCCTTGCAAGGGCATCGTGCGGCGACCTTGCGGGCTCCTTAAGACTATCACAAGAGTCTACGATTATTTTTCTAAAATCGTACCTTGTCCTCACGATCACCGTGCGGTGCTGTACGGGGATCGTACGATGTTAATACGATGTGTCTACAGGCTACGGGCTTACAATTTTTTCCAAATTTTTCATTGTGCGGAGTTAAACAAAATCGTAGAGGTTACGGTGCCCATAAAGCAGTACGATGATCGCAAATTTTCCCTGTGGAGGCAGCACGGAAACGGTGATTTTGACATCGTACGAGCATCGTATACTCGTCGCAAGGCAAATGTAACCGAGGAATTAGTGGTTCATATATCAAGTCAGGATTATGACTTTGGCTTGGTCAGTTATCGAAACACATTTGACCTTGTTGTAAAGTAGATAATGTCCCCCTAGGATCACTAGTCAAACTTACATTGTAAAGTTGCTACATGCCAAAAACAAAGTTCGTTGACCATTGGTTCTGGAGTAAAAGATTTTTTGAAGAGTTGTTACCTGGGCATGGCAGCTATTTTTGTGGTGTGACCTTTACCACATAGTCAATTTACTGTACATTGTTGTGTCGCCTGCTAAGCATGGTCGTCCGGGCCTCACACTTGTGGTTTCAGATCAATAACTTTTGAAGGGATGCAACATTTTCATTTAAAAGGGTAAAGCATCATAAAATACAGGTCAAGGGCGAATTTGGAGATCATTTGCAAACTTTTGACTCAGTTATGTCCCTTTTTTGACTTCTGTAAGGCTAATGCAAAAGCTATATTGGCTTTTTTATACAATAAACTTCACATTTTCAAAAACTATTATATCTGACAAATTCTCACTATAGGCCATGATTACCCAGTGTCTGTAGATAAGCATGACAGTGATTAAAATTTTACCTAACCCCCTTGATCTCTTAGGTGGGGTCAACGGTTAAATATCTAAATTTCACAATAACATAGTCAGGTGTCAATATTTTCTTACTGAAAATTCGCATGCAGACAGAGGTACAATAAATATGAAAGATATCAAACTTGATTTTAGATCGAATGCCTCCAGGGTCCGACCCCTGGGTGGACTTAGGGGGTAGGGTCAAAAGGTCAAAATTTAACTTTTTCAGAATATGGTCATGTTGCATATTAAATTAAAGGGAATGATGCATACAGCAACATGGAACATGGTAGCAAAAATGTTACCTGTAGACCCCCCCCCCCCTGACCTGGGGGTGAAGTCAAAAGGTCAAAATGCAACTTTTTCAGAATATGGTCAAGTTGCAAATCAAATTAAAGGAAACATGATAGAAATAATTTACCCACAGACCTCCCTGCCCCGACCCTGGGGGAGGGGTCAAAATCCAACCTTTTCAGAACATGGTCATGTTGCATATCAAATTAAATTGAATCACGAATGCAGCAACATGGTAGCAACTAGTTTACCCGCAACTGCTTTGCTCCCTCCCTCCAACCCTTCGGGGCGGTTTCAAAATTCAACTTTTTCTGAATATGGTCAAGTTGCATATCAAATTAAAGGGAATGACGCATGCAGCAACATGGTAGCAAATATTTGTAACTGCAGACCCTCTCCCCCCCTTGACCCTGGGGTGGGGTGAAAAGTCAAAATTCCCACCTGCCCCAGCCGGAAATCGAATCCAGGTTGCTGAATCTACAGGCAAACACTCTACCACGCTGTTGTAAAAGCCGCCTTCTACTACAAGTCAGTAGCAGTGTATTTATACCTTGACCCTGTGACAATAGTATTGATGCTGCAAAATGACAAAAATAAATCTGATAATTATTTCCAAAGCACATGCACATAAGCAGGCCGTGACAAAAGTACATTCAAAGTTTCAAAGTTTTATGTAAAATGTGATGGGCTGGGCACCAAAGATAACGCCCAGCAGGCAGATGACCTCAAACAATATCGTATCGACGTCGCTGTGACGTCATGACGTCACATCGACGTTGTTTTAAGGTTGTGTGCCTGCTGGGAACCCCGATATGTAAATTATCCAAAAAAGAAAAAAAAAAAAAAACTTGCAGATTTTACTCAGTCGCCAAACTTGAAATTCAGCTATTACCCATGCAGCTACTCGAAGCGCATGGTTTCGTTAGTCTGGTGACTGATGTGAAGTGTTTTCAGAGCATTTACAGAAAGCATCCATGGTTAAAGAGAAGCTGCTCAAACCAACATTAAGATTTTGACCCCACTTCTCAATATGCCTATATCCATCCTAGTGCTGGTCTCGCAAGTTTTTACAACTACTACATATCCAGTGAGTCCTGGGACTTGAGTGTAATTTTTTAGCTTTGCTTTCCAATCAAATTTATTCAATGTTTTACATAGGGAATAAAATATCACCTTCGGGAATTAAAATGTACATCCAGCCAAAACCATCACATGATATCACACGAAAGTTTAACAGATGGTTAATGTGTATATATTTTCTTTTTCCTTCTCAGTATAAAATCAAATTTACAGTGGTTACAACTTCTAGGCAGAAGTTCTTAGGATTTGATGCAAGTTGCTTCCCTTACATAATAAACCAAATATCCAGACACGTTGGATCCGATAGACTGAGGAGATGATCTAGATCTAAATTAATTGCATTTGATGTTCGCATAATATCTTACAGTTAATGACGTAGTGATATGACGTCACAATCAACGCAAAAAAATATTGCCTAAAATTCGTTACGCAAAGCATCGTTGCCAACAGTTACAAAAGGTCGGACCTGATCTGGATCCAAACTGTTTGACACTTTGTTGGTATTCCTGAAATAATTTTTCAAAAAAGTTGATTTTGAAACCAAAACATTCAAAATTTCCAAAGTAGGCAAAGCGGGACTGCCATAGTTTCCTGATCGTTCCTGCTATAAGATGGACAATGTAATGAGCCAGCCCCAGCGGGGGTGGGGGGGCCCAGGGGGGGTGATCTTATTTTTTCTGCACACGTAGGCTCGGACCCAGCATCTACAGTTCACCCCAAAAAAATATCAGGAGTTTCAAACACCCAAAAAAATATTTGAAATTTTAGCAACCCAAAAAAATATCCCAATTCTGTACCTTGACCTTAAAAAAAACCTAAATTGTATAGAAATGACCCTCAAACTAGCCCAATTTTGTGATGACCCCAAAAAAATATCCACAAAATCTTAATACCCCCAAAAAATATTCATTTTTCTGAAAACCCAAAAAAATATTGAAATTCAGAATTTTGAACCCCAAAAAATGGACCGAGCCTACGTATGTGTGAAAATATCAGAGTACCCCCTTGGGGAGCCAACACACGAGATTTTGGTATTTCATTGTCGAGCAACGGCGGCTCATATGAGCCTCCACAGATTCTTTAGAGCCCATACAGATGAAGCCCCAAACTGTAAGAATCTATCATGAGTGAGCGTGGGATAGAAAGAACACGTATATGGTGATCCTGATGGACGGGATTTTTCTATCCCATTCTCACGCAAACTCATGCTTGCCATCCAATTCTGCATTTTAAATCTTGAACTCATTTAAGGCGAATAGACTTGCCTACCATTGTCAATTGGGCCAGTCTATTTATGTTTTAAGGGTTGTTGGGTTCTATTTTTATCCCAATTTTGATAGAATTTTCTGTAAGCAAACAGTGGAGACCCTGATCAGACGCCGTGTTCTGCGGCGTCTGATTTGGGTTGCACTGTTTGCTTATGTCCCACAAAAAGGACGCTAGGCTACAATGGGTTAATAAACTCATTGAATACGCTAGATACATAACTCATCTGGATGAGTCCGTATTTTACACTGTTTTGGGAGCACTTTCGTTAATCGGCAAAAAAGCAAGTGAGTATGATCAGGGAATACCACAATCACACACTGCAGACCAACCAACGGTACCATAAGGAAGAGCCACAGAACAACAACAATCATAAGACACCAGAAAGACAAGCAAAGTAAAGCATGGGGAGCAACAACCTACAACAACAAAAGCACCGCCTTAGAACATACATCAGCGGGGGGGGGGGGGGGCTTAAATGTATTTTACTGGTACCAAATCTTCGCCTTAGATTCTGCTGTAGTTAAGTTCGTGCATGGAGGCTTCCTAACTATTGCAAAGTATCACCACAGAGAAACAATCAAATCCTAACACACTAAGATGAAAACAAAGAAAAGGGCTCACGACTCACAGATAGCCAGAGCTACGGTGGGCCCAGCCAGAGACTTGTGCTTTAACGCCCCTGATGACGTCACCGTCAGAAATTACATAAATATATGAGGTTACTAATTATATAAGTGAGGTTATTTGTGTAAATGTGCTGTTTTCGCGTAAGTTAATCGCTGAATGCGAGAACTTGATAACACACTCCCTTTAATGGTGCGATATTATAGTTATTTTCGTTTTCTTGCGTCAAAGAATCACGATTTTAAACAATAATAGTGCCAGACATTAGACATTATCAGTGTCCGGTTTTCGACCTCTGAATCCATTTCACTCTCTGCATGCTAGTAGCGACTTAAGACGTCTGCGAATAACCATTGCAAACAGTTTGGACTCAGATCAGCAAACACTGCAGACCATAATAAGATGTCTTTCGGAGCATCAATAAGGTTTCCATTTCGGTGGCATAATAATTGCACTTCCATTTCGGTGGCACAATATTTTAATTTCCATGAGTATGAACAGGACATGCCACAATCACAGCTTACAGAACAACCCACGGCACCGCGAGGAAAAGACACAGGCAACAGGTACCCACACAACAACAAGAAGACAATTAAAATAAAGCAACCAGGTTTTCGTCCTCGGCAAGATTATTGCAAAACTACTGTCGTGCCAACCAAGAGTGACAGCAACATAATACCAACGTGTATAACGCGAATCGATAGATCACTTGTGTATTTATTAAAGGGGACAGCAACCCTAATAATAAGTATGTTTTATCAGAAAAAGCTCTATGAACCATGAATTTTGATACAAGTATCATCAAAATCGGTTGAAAAACAGGCAGGTTATGGGCATTTAAAGAATTCAATATGGCCAACATTTAGCCACCATTTTGAATATCTAATTAGTTTTCAGAATTTTTCAACTGCTTAATTTTTAGTTATCACTACTATCACATCATCTGTGTTTAAGCAGACATGCAGCTTTATACATAAGGAAAATGTTTCATTAAAGATTAATGCAAATAATCCATTGGTTTGTCTTTTATTTTGACTATGCATATTTAATTAGGCTGAGTGACGTCACTAAGCATACAACATGGCCGCTTCCATTATATTCCATTTGCAAATATTCAAACGCCCACAACTTCTGCATTTTTCAACCGATTAAGATGACACTGGTATCAAAATCCATGGTTTATTAAGATCTTTCATATAAATCATAGTAATCATCAGGGTTGCCGTCCCCTTTAAATTAAACCTATCCTAACGATAGTATACACAAGTCATCTATCGATTATAAGTCCCTGATATCTTTGTAAACAAAACATGAAGTCACTGTCACTCTTGGCTGGCAGGACAGTAGAATGGACATTAAGAACTAAATCATACAAGGACAAAACCAAAACCTCCACACTCATTAGGGGTAACAATAAACAAGGGATCAACATCTGCAGAATCACCACTTTAGAACTTTTGTTTTACTGGCTAAATCTTCGCCCTAGATTCTGCTGTTGTTAAAAGACACAACAAATTCAGCTCGCATGGAGGCTTCCTAATGCATGTAATGTACCATTACAGTAAAACAAAAACATTAAACAAACTTACTGTAATGAAACAAAGAACAAGCACAAAAGAAAACCTGGGCCCAACCACGCAAAGACAAGCATCAGGAACTAATCTACAGATTGTAGGTAAGCTTCGTCATTCAGCATATCCATTCTTTTAAAACGTTGGATAATGTTTTTGAATGATCAGTAAAAGAAGGCTTTTCAATGATTCTTTTGAATTTTAAACCAAACCACCATACAATACTGGGTCTGATATGACCTGCTGAAGAAGAATTTTCAAACCAACAAAGAATTCAGCAATCAACTATGGAGTTCTGTGACAGAATTTTGAAAATGCTTTACAAAGTTTTATGATATCGATGGCCTTGTTTTAGTAAATTAGCAGTCAAAATAGTTCTATTGTTGAAGTCACTAAACTTAGAGCATACACTTACACCATAAGATTATCTCCATCCAGAAATGGGCAATTTAATTTTTCAAAATTAAAATAATCTCTTTTATCATAAGTTTTAGATGAAAGTATGCCATTTTGGTATTGCATGCCCAAATCCAAAGAGGGTGCTTCAGCATCAAAAGAATTTGCTTTATTAATCTGAAGTTCAGCGGGATACTACTGACATACCATTTGTTTAAAATAAGGATTATCAATCTGGATATCTTGAAGAAGAGATGAACTTCAACGCTTCAATAACAATCGCTTACTTATTGTCAAAGTCAAATCGGTGAAAAGAGAAGCACAAATAGTACCTATTTGAATACCTACAATTTGTGTATCAATTTTGAGCCAAACCTAATCAATATATTGTCCAAAAGATCAGGAGGTGTGTCATGGACTTTCTGACATAACCTGACATTATATTTTCTGTTGCCCAAAAGTAAAAAAAAAACACTATTCTCAATACAGGGGATATAAAGTGAGCTCTCTCTATTAAAACAATAAGTGAGTATGATCAGGAAATACCACAATCACCACTGCAGACGCGAGGAAGAGCCAAAGAACACTAACGATCACATGACATCAGGAATACAATTAAGTAATAGTTATACCATGGCTTATCCACCTGTACGTGGAGATAATCCACGAGCTTTAACGAGTGGATATCTTAAGTACAGGTGGACAGACATGGCATAACTATTTCATACCACCTACATTAGTGAAGACCTTGCACATCATGATCTATTTCGTGCTAAAGTTGGTAAAGGGGATATAAAGTTAAGCAACCAGCTGTCTTTTCCTCATCAAGTTGAGTGCAAAACTAGAAAGGACACTCACTCCGTACTGCATAACAAAACAAGGACCAAACACAGAACACCCACAAACAATTGGAGCAGCAAAAGTTTGTTAAATTAAATTGATTTGGTAAGTTTTTCTTTGATTAGATCATGGGGCGATGCAGTATAGAGAGTAGAAAAATCATATCTAAACAAACCAGATGCTACATTGGAATATATTTTGATTTATTAAGAATCTCCCTCATCTGAATTTTCGATAAACCAAAATAATTTTTTACCATCAATATTTTATAACATGGATTTTAATCGCATTGAGGCAAGAAGTTAAAAGTATAAGTAACTCAGTAATAGTACACGAACTTAAATGAATAATATAAGGCGATTTATATAGTATTTATGATGCTAAGGTAACAAATATAACGTATGAAGCAAGCTTAAACACACCAAACTTAACAGCCATATGGCACCGATGCCTACCAACGAGATATCTCTCGTTTTGCTTGTATGTTTTAGCGATGTCAATTTCTTGCTCTTGGATGTTAACGCAGTATATCCTTCAAACAATCACAGCATTGTTTGTAGCCTTATCTGCAGGCGCTGACACAAATTTCCTATGAATTTCCTAGACACTTTTCTTCAAATGCCTATAAGTACATTTAAGTATCTAAAGGATCCCGGACAGTCTTAATGAAGGATTGCCCATAAAAATGGCCAGATTTTTTTTCAAAGAAAACGATAGTTTTTCCATCAAAAAGATAGTAGGTTCAACTCTCGAATTATCCGCAAAAGTGTTTTTCTCTTTGGACAAGTACCTATTAAAAAATTATGGGTTGAAAACCCTGTTTTTGCTATTCAACATATAGAAAATAGAAAAAGTTTTACTGAAGTGCTCCCCCCGTGACCTTGCATACTGTTCACACATCATATAAAAACGGCATGATTGGTCACGAGGGGGGGGGGGGGGGGGGTTGGGGGAGGAGGGGCGATGTCAAAATGCTCTAAAACAATTTATTATAAAAACCTATTAGGAACTTATTTTGTACAAACCTGTAGGTATAAATATCAATTTACAATGGCATGTATCAGGGCTTTAGTTCTGATTGCGTACCAAGCAATTAATTGTCTTATTTCTCAACCAAAACATATATTGTGGGTACTCAAAAGAACCGTCGCAATGAGAAGGTTCTTTTAAGTACCAAATTATAGGTAAAAGGACCTCTGACGGTGGTAATGGGAATCACAGTGTATCGCTGCCTATAATTTTGGTAAAAATTAAAGTCGATCAAATGCTTCCATCTTCATATATAAGCTCGCTGGAGGTCGCTATTTTATGATTTTGCATTTGATTTCCTATTTCCATGAATATACAGCTTTGTTTTGGGGCTAAAATGGTCACTTTTTGCATTATACATATAGGAAATAGAAAAAATATTTTTAAAGCATCATCCCCCCCCCCGTTCCAACTAATCCTTTACCATGTACCTATGCTCTCATATTTTACATAATATATGTGAAAATCTAGTTGGAACTCCGGGGGGGGGGGGGGGGGAAATGATATTTCACAGCCCAAAATGTGACGTCTGAGCGAGCCCGAACATAAGCATTTGGATTTTTTGTGTGCTCTCTTGAAAATCTTTTTTTCTAGCATAATGAAATAATTAGTACAAGTAAGCTGCCTTTTCATAACCCATTATTCTTGAAATATTACAGCGTTTTAGCATTTTTTTTCTATAAATAATGAAAAATGTCCTCTTTAATTGCACGCCGGTGGGTCGGACTTCAGACTCTATGATGGTTCCTACTTAAAGACTTATCTATTGATGAGATGGTAGGGGCCTGATGCTTTGGCTGTTTGTCGGGCCCACCGGGGTTTACCTGTTGGATTTCTTTTGCTCCGGTATTCAGTTTAATTTACTGTTGAGTCCTTATTCTTGCTTTATCTCCTTGTTATATCTTGATTTATATGTTTTAGGAGATGATGCATTGTTAAGTTAGGGGTCTTTCATGCAAACCAAATATCTATGTGTCTTGATCCATATCTGAATTAAGGGTGAGGTTGGCGCCGTTAAACCGGTTTAAGCCCTCCAGTAAAATATTTTACTGACCGTTCCAAGGTGGTACTTCTTTTGTGGATCTTTTATGTTTTTGTTCTGTCTTGTGTTTGCTATGTTTTGTGCACGTCTGTTTATATGTGCTTTGTGGTCACCTGCTGGGAAAGGGCTGACCTCTTGGCTCTCGTTTGTGGTGTCTTCTGTGAGTTTGTCACTTTCCCATTGGTATCCTGGGTCAGGTGTGGTACTTGATTGTATCGATTCCTGATCTTTGCACCATTACTTACTCTTATACTAAATTCAGTTGGTAGATTATTTTGCACATATACTGTATCTATCAAATACACATAAACTACATGGCCTTTGACTAGGTGTACTTTACGCATGGATGAATGGTTATAGTACATTGCTGAATAATATAGCGCCAGGTAAATACATTGTCATCAAGGTTGAAAATGGACTACAGTTGCACTTCAAAATATTTCTTAACAAATCAGATAGAAAAACAACAACAAAAATAATCATCAAAATGCTCATGATTTTGGACTTTAAAACACTTTCACTGTGATTTGTAATCGAGTTTTGGTGATATAATACCCTTACACGTGAAAATAATTGATTTAAAAATGTTTTGGTGAAGTCAAATTTTGCAACCCCTACCCCCTTTGGTAGCGTCTCATGTTTTGTAATAGGGATCTGCCAGTCTAATTATAACCTTAATTCGTTTCTGATGCATCAAGCGTCCTATTCAAAAGGATATCAGTGATATCTTATACATAGGGAAGTTTTGGGAAGCATCCAAAAAATAGGCAGATACCCATTCAAAGTGTCAGAGGTCCTTTGATGAACAAGAAAATATTTATAATTTTAAGCTCAAAAAACGTGTTTATCTAGACCATGACATATACAGTATGCAGGTATGATACACCTCAGTGAACATGTCAAACTGGCTGAACTTGATACACAACAGGTAATTGTCAAAAGTTATGGACAGCATACTTATTTAGAAGAATGATGATATCTTCTCAACCTGAATTTTATGCAAACGCATCACTTTCGTCTCAAGTTTTATACCCCAAACATTATATTTCCATGTATTTAGGTGAATACCTGGCGAAACTTTGCCTTTCTGTGAAATAAAAATTTGGTCAAAAAAATACCCCCACCCCCAAACCCTGATGTCCTGGCATAATTATTTAATATTTTCAAAATAATTTTTTTTATTCTGCTAGGTACACTAAATGTAAGGGATTGATTTAAGCAAAAAAAAAATATAGTTGTCAAATATGCATTATCCTAGCCACAGGCTGCCAAAATTTGGCCAGATTGAATAGGAGACTGCCCGAGGTCCTTGTTGCAATAAACTGAATCTTTAAAGACACATGTATTTAATTTCGAAGTATTTTACGAATTTTATCATATGACGTCGCGTCTGGGAGTAAATTAAAACCCATACAATAAAATCTGTAAACCACTAGTGGTTTATCGATTTTCGAGAAACGTTATGACGTCCATAACAACGTTGCGTACATAATGACAAAATTATAACGTTTTTACGTCAGAAATGAGATTTCAAAGTAATCTTTATGTCATATGATAAATAGAATCTTACATTCGTGCTCTTGTATTATTGAATTTATTAAACTCGTTGCGAAAAAGAGATAAAATGCTCGGCATGCCTCGCATTTTATCTCTTTTCCTCAACTCGTATAATAAATTCAATAAAACATGAGCACTCATATAAGATCCTCTATATATTGAGCATGTTCTCATTTGTACCAGTGATTACTGCACTAATTTGATGAAGTCAACAGCGATGGGAACAAGTATTTAGGTTCTTTACAGATAATAGACCGCAAGTAAATTAACTTATATTCGAAATTGTTAACGCTTTACGACATGCTACATGAAATATATAATATGTGTTTAAACTCAAAAACAACTGGATAAGCCGAATTTATATCTCTGGTCCTACAATTGTTTTAACAGCCTTTTGCAAAAGCTCAATTCATAGATGTTGATTTGTGTTGCAACTGAGAGCAATTTCGTTAAAAGCACTTTTCATTGTTTAAACAAAAAACAACAGCTGAACTGAAAAAGACGAATATTATGGAGATGTGATTGATTAATGCAATGCAATTTCTCGAAAGTCTCAATTAGGTCACGTTTCAGGCACTCCTTTACTTCATTGGAATAGTTTTGTTTAAGACAAAGTGAAGTGTTTATTGACACGCATGATAGTAAAAGTAAATAAGGTTGCAAAGATCAGGAATCGATACAATCAAGTACCACACCTTACCCAGGATACCAATGGGAAAGTAACAAACTCACAGAAGACACCACAAACGAGAGCCAAGAGGTCAGCCCTTTCCCAGCAGGTGACCACGAAGCACATATAAACAGACGCGCACAAAACATAACAAACACAAGACAGAACAAAAACATAAAAGATCCACAAAAGAAGTACCGCCTTGGAACGGTCAGTAAAATATTTTACTGGAGGGCTTAAACCGGTTTAACGGCGCCAACCTCACCCTTAATTCAGATGTGGATCAAGACACATAGATATTTGGTTTGCATGAAAGACCCCTAACTTATCAATGCATCATCTCCTAAAACATATAAATCAAGATATAACAAGGAGATAAAGCAAGGATAAGGACTCAACAGTAAATTAAACTGAATACCGGAGCAAATGAAATCCAACAGGTAAACCCCGGTGGGCCCGACAAACAGCCAAAGCATCAGGCCCCTACCATCTCATCAATAGATAAGTCTTTAAGTCGGAACCATCATAGAGTCTGAAGTCCGACCCACCGGCGTGCAATTAAAGAGGAAAGCAAAGTTGCCAACTGTGATTGGGTTGACTACCAAGCATGCAGTCTGTTGCAATACATTAATGTTATAGCCAATCTTTTTATAATGGGAAATTATTTAAATGAACTGCGCTGAAAAATTATTAGAGCCAACAATCTTCTTCAACTTATACACCAAGTCACCATAGAAATCAGGTTCCGAGAGTCCTTGGCGCAAGAGATATTTAAGTCCAACTTGGAATTTAGAAATCAAATCAAAGTATCGTCTATAAAATTTTGAAAATGTTTTTAAGTTATGCATGTTAGTAACCATATCATATTTAATAGACAAAATTGAATGCTTCATATCTGAATCATTTGATTTCGGGTTCACATTAATACTGTCGCAATGAGGCGATTCAATTGAGTTTCGACATCCACGAATTCCTGCAAAAGATTAGAGAGTAGCGTTGGCCTGTGTATCGGTTCCTGCAATGTGATGCATAGAGGATCTTATATAAGTGCTCATGTTTTATTGAATTTATTAAACGAGTTGAGGAAAAGAGATAAAATGCGAGGCTTGCCGAGCATTTTATCTCTTTTTCGCAACGAGTTTAATAAATTCAATAATACAAGAGCACAAATGTTAGATTCTATTTATCATATGACATAAAGATTACTTTGAAATCTCATTTCTGACGTAAAAACGTTATAATTTTGTCATTATGTACGTAGCGTTGTTATGGACGTCATAACGTTTCCCGAAAATCGATAAACCACTAGTGGTTTACAGATTTTATTGCATGGCGTTATTTCACTCCCAGACGCGACGTCATATGATAAATGTAGTAATACCATGGCTTGTCCGCCTGTACGTAGAGATCATCCACGAACTTTAGCGAGCGGTTATCAAACGTACAGGTGGACAAACGTGGTGTAACTATGTATACCACCTACAGCAGTGTAGACCTTTCACATCATGTGTGCGTGTTAAATTTGGTAAGGGTGCTATACACAATAATCGATGGTGTTTTTTGGTCTGATAATCGATGACGTTTTTGGTCCTTTAATCAATGTTTTTTTTATAATCGATGGTGCTTTTTACTCTTATAATCGATGGTGTTTTTGGTCTGATAATCGATGGTGCTTGTTTATTCTAAAACTGGATGGTGCGTTTTTGGCCTGAAAATCGGTGTGTTTTTTGGGTCTGGTAATCGATGGTGCTTTTTTGGTCTGATAATCAATAGTGTTTGTTTAGCCTTATAATCGATTGTGTTTTTTGGTCTGATGATCGATGAAGTTTTTTGGTCTGATATTCGATGGTGTACTTTTTGTCTGATAATCGATGTTTATTTGTTTTTGGGTCTGATAATCGATGGAGTTTTTGGGTCTGATAATCGATGGTATTTTTTTTTTGTCTGATAATCGATGGTACTTTTTAACTCTGATAATTGATGGTGTTTTTGGTTTGATAATCGATGGTGCTTGCTTCAGTAGTCAGATTATCGATGTTGCTTTTTAGGTCGATTATCAGACCCCAAAAACACACCGATTTTCAGGCCCAAAACGCACCATCCAGTTTTAGAATGAAACAAGCATCATCGATTATCAGACCAAAAACACCATCGATTATAAGAGTAAAAAGCACCATCGATTATAAAAAAAACATTGATTAAAGGACCAAAAACGTCATCGATTATCAGACCAAAAAACACCATCGATTATTGTGTATAGCAACCTTACAAAATTTAGCACGCACTCGTGATGTGAAAGGTCTACACTGCTGTAGGTGGTATACATAGTTACACCACGTTTGTCCACCTGTACGTTAGATAACCGCTCGCTAAAGTTCGTGGATGATCTCTACGTACAGGCGGACAAGCCATGGTATTACTACATTTATCATATGATGTCGCGTCTGGGAGTGAAATAACGCCATGCAATAAAATCTGTAAACCACTAGTGGTTTATCGATTTTCGGGAAACGTTATGACGTCCATAACAACGTTGCGTACATAATGACAAAATTATAACGTTTTTACGTCAGAAATGAGATTTCAAAGTAATCTTTATGTCATATGATAAATAGAATCAAACATTCGTGCTCTTGTATTATTGAATTTATTAAACTCGTTGCGAAAAAGAGATAAAATGCTCGGCAAGCCTCGCATTTTATCTCTTTTCCTCAACTCGTTTAATAAATTCAATAAAACATGAGCACTCATATAAGATCCTCTATGCATCACATTGCAGGAACCGATACACAGGCCAACGCTACTCTCTAATCTTTTGCAGGAATTCGTGGATGTCGACACTCAATTGAATCGCCTCATTGCAACAGTACTAATGTGAACCCGAAATCAAATGATTCAGATATGAAGCATTCAATTTTGTCTATTAAATATGATATGGTTACTAACATGCATAACTTACTATCATGCGTGTCAATAAACACTTCACTTCGTCTTAAACAAAACTATTCCAATGAAGTAAAGGAGTGCCTGAAACGTGACCTAATTGAGACTTTCGAGAAATTGCATTGCATTAATCAATCACATCTCCATAATATTCGTCTTTTTCAGTTCAGCTGTTGTTTTTTGTTTAAACAATGAAAAGTGCTTTTAACGAAATTGCTCTCAGTTGCAACACAAATCAACATCTATGAATTGAGCTTTTGCAAAAGGCTGTTAAAACAATTGTAGGACCAGAGATATAAATTCGGCTTATCCAGTTGTTTTTGAGTTTAAACACATATTATATATTTCATGTAGCATGTCGTAAAGCGTTAACAATTTCGAATATAAGTTAATTTACTTACGGTCTATTATCTGTAAAGAACCTAAATACTTGTTCCCATCGCTGTTGACTTCATCAAATTAGTGCAGTAATCACTGGTACAAATGAGAACATGCTCAATATAATTCGTAAAATACTTCGAAATTAAATACATGTGTCTTTAAAGATTCAGTTTATTGCAACAAGGACCAAGGGCAGTCTCCTATTCAATCTGGCCAAATTTTGACAGCCTGTGGCTAGGATAATGCATATTTGACAACTATATTTTCTTGCTTAAATCAATCCCTTACATTTAGTGTACCTAGCAGAATAAAAAAAAACATTTTGAAAATATTGAATAATTATGCCAGGACATCAGGGTTTGGGGGTGGGGGTATTTTTTGTGACCAAATTTTTATTTCACAGAAAGGCAAAGTTTCGCCAGGTATTCACCTAAATACATGGAAATATAATGTTTGGGGTATAAAACTTGAGACGAAAGTGATGCATTTGCATAAAATTCAGGTTGAGAAGAATTTTAATAAAAAAATAGTGAGCATGATCAGGAAATACCACTATCACAAACTGCAGACAAACCTGTAGCACCACAAAATTAGAGTGGACACAAAGTATCGAACAACAAAGCATAGAACAATTAAAGAATCCCACGATGGGAGAAACAATCAACAACGAACCAATAGCAACAGAACCACCCCCTTAGAATGGACAGTCGCCTAAGCCACTGGGAGGCTTAAATGCATTTTACTGGTACAAAATCTTTGCAAAAGATTCTGCTGTTGTTGAAGCACAAAAAATGTTAAGCCCGCTTGGACACTTCCTAACTGTTGCAATGTATCATCATAGAGAAACAATCTAATCTAATTAACACACTACGATGAAACAAGGAAAAGGGCTAACGACTCACAGATAGTCAGAGCCAAAGAAAACGTCAAGTTTAGCCATGGTGGGCCCAGCTACAGACAAACATCAGGCACCAAATATGTTCTTAAAAAGGTTATCCTTTTAAAGCAAAGAATGCACCGGTAACTGAAACTAGGGTGTGCAAGTTTTCTGGGCCAGACTAGCTAGTTTCGGCCATTTAGGCCTCCTCAGTGATCCTCTAATAATCGAACCCATGGAATAAAGCTTTACGTACAGCCATCATTGAGTCTAAGGCCTGACCCACCAATATGCAATTTAAGAGGAAACGATAGCTATAAACAGTGATTTGGTTTACAACCAGGCATAAAGACTGTTGCATGATATCCAGGTTATATCCAACTTTTTTATAACGTTTGATTATCTTTTTGAATTGATCACTAAAATAAGGCTTTCAAACATTTTTTTTTGAACTTGTTAACTAAATCACCATAAAATATAGGTTCTGATATGCCCTGTTGCAGAAGAGACTTTAAACCATTGTTGTATTTAACAATTATCTCTGAGTTTATGTGGTAGAATTAAGAAAATGCTTTTCGCATTATATGATATCTATAACCTTTTTTTAATTACTTATTAGTCATAAATAGGTTTCTGTTGTTGCAGTCATCAACATTAGAACACACTCTTGCAAAGCGAATTAGCTGCAAAATATATACACCATAGGAAGGGGAGCGAGGAACATCTCCATCAAGAATTGGGAAATTTACTTTTTTAAAATTAAAATCATCCGGTTAATCAAAAAATCTTAGATGAAACTATGCCATATATTATGGACGAGTCCAAGTCTTATAATGGGGTATCAGTATCAGACAAATTTGCCTTATTTAACTGAAGTTTGGTGGGGTATATCTGACCTAGCATTTGTTCAAAATAAAGATTATCAATATTAAGTAAATTGAGAAGAGGGCAAAGATCAGGAATCAATACAATAAAGTACCATACCTGACCCAGGATACCAATAGGAAAGTGACAACGTCACAATTAGTCATCATAAACGTGAGCCAAGAGGTAAGCCCTTTCCCAGTAGGTGACCACAATGCATCAACAAACAGACGTGCATGAAAGCATAACAAAACAAGACAGAAATAACATAAATGATCCACAGAAGGTGCACCGCCTTGGAATGGTCAGTAAAAATATTTTCCTGGAAGTCAACTAAATATTTGAAGGTCGAGTTAAAAGATTCAATGATATCAGTTTTGATTTCTGTCTGACAGAGACAACATTAAGTCTCTCTCATAACAAAACAAAAACAAATCCGCAACAAGAGGAGAACAATTAGAACCCATTGGAATACCATATATTATAATTGCAGGATCTTTATTAGCTATTCAACAGGATAAGGACCAAAACTAAGCAGTTTAATCCAACGTTCCCTTTAAAGCAAAAAGGCTAACATAACTTTCATATGTTTATTTAGACAGTGAACAGTAGACCAGATAAAATGTCAATACAAGCTAAAAAACCTGATGATAGGCCACTGGCTTTGTCTAAGATAGATGATATACAGACAAAGGAAGACGATGCTACTAACTATGTACCAGGTAACTTTGATTATTACCCAACCGTCTATTTACGGAGTAATTGTCTATTTTTTGCTATGTCATGAGTCACTGAACTATTCCACTGGTCAATTAATATGACTATAGACTGGCACTATACCATGGACCTGTTTCCCGCTTCCCTGTTAAAAACACACAGACGCTTATTTTCATGCGCGACGACGATGCGCATACGGTTCGTTTATGAAAGGAGACATTATGCAACGATGGTGAAAATGAGGCATGGTTTGGCAACTCCTTTGTTTATGGTCAGAAACATAAAGTGTGGGTACGCGTTTACTTAGTTAGAACGAGCAGAACATTTTGAGACCAAAATTGAGCAGATTTAGTGAAATTTTCCGTTTTGCAACAAAACCGCATCGTCTTCAGCAAATCCATTCAAGGAACGCTGCTAAGTATTTCATCAAATCGGTTGGGTAATAAAACAGTTATTTTCTTCCTGTTTGTAGTATAGTCAAACTATTACCCCTTGGTACCGTGGACGACCTGATGCACAATTGCACTCGGCCTTCGGCCTCGTGCAATAGTGCACCAGGTCGTCCACAGCACCTCGGGGTAATAGTATTAACTATACTACAAACAGGAATGAAATAACTGTATACTATTCACTTTATTATTGCAAGTGTTGATATCAGAAAAAGACATTTATGTAACACATATCTTTATTTTCTTGTTTGAGAATTATCTTGGACAAAAAAACCTATGCTTTTGTTTCACATTAATTCCCCTCTATATTTGGGAGGCATATCGTTTCCATAGTGTGGATCGTCTATTTATGAATCTTCCTATCTGTCCGTTTGAACCTCTACCTTTCCATATGAATGTCAGACTTACATTTACCATATTTTCTGAATCTCAACCATCCAATTAAAAAAAGCTACACACAAATAGCTACGTCAAAGCGGCAATGTTAAGGCAAATATGATTGTGCAGTTTACGTTGTGGTTCTGCTCTTGTTTTTTTTCATTCTGTAGTTTATTGTTGTTCTCACCGTTTTGGCTTCTAGTGTTTTGTCGTCTTTGTTTTGTAATGCAGTTCTTAGTGTCTGCTCTGGTTTTACAATAATCTTTCTGAGAAAAGAGAGCTTACTGTTTGCTTGAGGGAAGCGCAATTAGTGCTCATAGGAATCCCTACAACTAGTTTATACAACTTAGTGCAAAATTGTATAAAAATGTTGTCCAACAAAAATGTCAGCGTATCACATGCATTTTGACAAGACAATGCATGATATTTTTGTTCAACTGTTCTAAAGAAAAAAACGCACTTCTGTCATTACATGTTTTGATAAGATCAGTACGTTTATTTTTATCAACTTATGAGGTAATGTAGTGTAAAGAGCAAAAAAGTCATTTGTAGACAAACTGGCCACGTTGAAATCCATAGCTTTAAGTTTATAAAATACTGCGCCAGAATTTTTAATAGATCAAAATAGATTCTTACCAGATCTTCCATAAACTTTTTCACAGTACTTAATTACATGCTTTTTGATAGTGATAAGATCAGAAGTTAATAGTTTAAAGAGTTCTGATGTTGTACAAGAACTAGAATTTGTAATAAATCTTGCTTTATAAGGGTTCTTATGAAGTTAAGATGGCCAGTATATTGTAGGAGCCTGATGGAACCTGATGTTACCAGAGTTTAACTGTTCAATTTTTTTACTCCTGTATTTGGTTGTATATACTGTTGGGTCATTATCTTTGTTTATTTCCTTTTTATATCTAAATTTGTATTTACTAGGAGATGACACATCGCTAAGTAAGGATATGTCATGCCAACCAAACGTCTATTAGTCTTCATCCCAATCAGAGATAATGGTGAGGTTGGTACCATAAAACCAGTTAAGCCTTCCAGTAAAAACGGTCCAAGGCGGTGCTTCTTTTGTGGATCCTCTTTGGTTTTTTTTATGTTATGTGTCTGCCATCCTGTCATGGCTGTTCATTGCAGCACTGTGTTCACCTGCTGGGAAAGGGCTAACCTCTTGGCTCTCTTGTATGTGATGTTTTTTTTTTGTCGCTTTTCCATGTGACGTTCTGTGTCAGGTGGGATACTTGTTTGTATCAATTCCTGATGTTTGCCTACTTCCTTACTTTAAGAGTATATGAATTCAACGGAAACATTTAGTAAAATGTCTTGTTTAAATTAAATAGAATTTTCTTTGTCACATTATATTTTATTTTAGTAATGTACATATTAGGAAATATTGAAAGAAAAATAATTTACAACATCTGTAGCAAAGATGCATTGGCTTGATAATCAGAAATGAACCTATTTCTAAATTTAAGGCACTAGAGACTAGAGATTTACTGGAAAGTAAAACAAAATATTTACTTAATTTTCTGAAATATCAGCTCTTATATCAAAACAATGTCTATGTTCATTGATTATGCCACGTAACATAAGGTACACCTTTAAATATGTGCTCTGGTCTTTTTGTTTAACCTGCAAATCTATGATTATTTATTATATGAGCAAGACAATCACAAATATATTAATTATTCAACAGCAGCAATTTTGTTTTCTTAATTTTCGCTTAAATAATACCTACTTAAATAAGTTCCTTAAAGCTGGTGTAGGGTTGCTAAAAGACCTATTCAAGACAATATATTCAACATGTAAAAACAAATTTTAAGTTTTCGTTAAGCCAAATGAGTATGTTAAATCCTGATTACAATCACTTACTATTTTTCCACAATATCAAAAACCTTTTTAAAAAAATGCATTGATCAGTTGTAACCGTATATGCTATTAGTCACAATTACCTTTTTTGTTTGATTTTATTCTTTACGTCCCATCAGCAATATTTCAGTTATAAAGGGATAGGTCTTCCTGGGTTGAACCAGAACTAAGCTAGGATTTATTTTCTTGCTCAAGGACACAACGCAGTGACAACGGGGAGGCTCAAACCCGCGGCCCTTCTGTCTTGAGTCAAGCACACTACCATTGAGCCACTGCCCTCCCTTTTCATTTTCAATGGGTATTATAATTTAAGTATCACACATAAACCCATAGGAAGTCAAAACTTTATTTGAAAGCTTTCATGTGTAATTAAGGCATCCGGTATGCACTCTATGAATAATTTTAAAACATTGACAGTTAAATGCCATCTTTTTTTAGCTTATGATTTTATTTTACTTGTTCTTAATTTGTTATTGCATCATAAGTAAAGGCTGTTTCAGGTGCAATGATTTTATACAAAGCAACTTGGATTCTTCTAAACAGGATATATCTGCAAAATTCCCTTTGGTTGTGTGGGGACAATACCATTTCCAGTTAGGCATATCCGTTCGAACGAGATATATTATGTCGTTCCAAATATAATATCTAATTCATAATAACATACCTTAATTGAGATATAACATTTTATATTTCAACTTAGATATAATATCTTCTTCGAGATACATATAACATCTGGATATCTATATTTCATTTGAAATGAGCCGTGACATGTGATTTCCAACAATGTGACATTTTGACAAGTGTAGACCCAGACGAGCCTGTGCAGCCTCCCTTTAAGCTTAGAAACTCCAAATGATGTTCAGTCAGAACCATAACTCTCGTAGAATATTCAAGCGACAAGCTAAGGCTCTGATCAGTCTGCGCATATGTTTTATTCGGTGCCTGTAATGTAACGACGGATCAGGGTGATGTATCCAGGTTTCTAACAGCGTGACAAACAATGTGTTGGTGGAATATTTGAAACGTTATTTGGATTTACTTCAGCATTGGAAGATGAGAATTTTCGACACTATTTTGTATAAAATTTCCCTGGTGAACTTACCCATGACGCTGGCCTTTTTTGTAGGTATAAATTGTTTCTTTCGAATTCAAAATTTCACACTATGCGCAAATCGATACGAGACTGCGCATAACGCAAGAAAGACCATGTGTGTGGATTGAGAAAAAACAATATTTCGATCGAAATTTATGGGATATGTTGATTGACATAACATACAGTCGAACTTCGTTGGCTAGAACTCATCGGGACCGTCGGTGAGAGTTCGACCCATCCATGTGTTCGAGCGATACCTAGCCTGACAATTTTCAAGTTGGTTCATGTGTACTTTATGTCATCACGGACATCACGTTTTTTATCGACCAAAATTGCAAAGCGCACGTGACACCTGTCACTGATCAAAAACCCTTTGCACGCTAGAGTTAAAATGATAAGCCGCATGTGTAAACATATGAACCTGTTGAAAGTAAATACATTTATCAGAATGCGCATATGCGCATGCTGATCAATGCATTTGCTATCGAGTAAGCTTAACTGTTTTTCTTCTAGTGGGTTAATGTTCCTGTTTGTATTGCTACAGTTTATGTTTGGTTGTTATCGTTTCCTTAAGAACAATAAAAGAAAAAGAAACAAGTTTGTTTCTTATTATTTATTCACAATGTGTAAGTTTCAATTAATAACAATGAATAAAACATGAAAAAAGTGACAAACTTCTCAGGATTTTTTCATCTAAACGCGGATCAGACTGTACCGCTGCACAATCCGATGCCTTTCTTTATCCAGCCAGGCATGTTTTACTCATTTTGACACGCGAATTCTTGATTACAAAGCATCTCATTAATTGTCTTTAATCATTTTCGGCCGCCCTACTAAGTGGTGACAAGTGAGAACTTACTCAAATCTTTGATCTGGTAAATTGTCGCTAATTGCTTCACACGTTCCGCTCGCCAGTTAGGTAACCCAAGGGTGAAATCATCATTGTCACGGAGTGCTTATGGAAATAATAATGAACTTAGATCAAACGTGTGACTGATTCATGTAAAGAAATATTTGGTTCGAGCCATCGTAGCGTTTTTACATGAAAAAACCGCCCTGCGGACTGTGCTTTGAGTTCGAGAGTTCGAGCCATCACTGTTCGAGCCTGGGGTGTATTTTAACATTAAATATATAGGGAAATTGCCGGGACCGACGAACAAGTTCGAGCGATCCCTGGTGTTCAAGACAGGCGAGTTCGAGCGACCAAAGTTCGACTGTATTTCGTTCTGGATATATTACAAGTGGTCATATCTAGATCGATATATTATATCTTGTTCGAACGGATGTGCCTAACTGATTTCAGTCTAGTTGTGATGTAAACAAATGAAGGGAATGGTACAAGAATGGGATCGGTTGTTAATTTTCAACTGTTTGATCGCCTTAATAACTTTACATAACCAAAGACATTCACTAGAAATCAATAAAATACGCACAAAAGACATATTTTTTAACTTTTAGAAGTGTTTGTTGGATCTTCCTGTGCCAAGATTCCAACTGTAATGCAGGGATTTTAACGTTGTTATGATAACACTGTGACATTAAATACTGGCGACCGCATAAACAGTGATTCACCAGGTGAGTAATGTAAGCTGCTGGCCTCAGTTATCCATATACTTGACTTTTACTTAAGTCACAGGAAGAAGATATGATACCCAAATAGAGTCAGATGATGAAACAGTACTGTGCTCAACTGTCCAGAAAATTGTTGATTCCCTCGACGTTGAACTAATGGAGACTACAAAAGCAGAATTCTTTACATAAGGAGATAGACCAAACAACATTTGACGGTCAGCAACCAACAGCTGAAAGAGAGTCGCTGCAGACGCCCACCCAAATGGTGAGCTGATCATAATACTTTTATTTATTGACTCAGAAATTGAACATTACATACAAGTATATATATATAAAATTGGTTCATCAGCATCTAATAATTTGCACTTACTCTCATTCCTTAGAATATGATCAAACGATCAAATATGTTTTAATTTGTCAAAAAATGGGAATGGGAATGAAGTATAAAATACAATGCAAGCAAATATTCTGCTCTTCTAAGTACCCTTTGTGCCCCAGATGGGATCAAAAGATAAAACAATAATTAAAGTGGTCATATTGCATATCAAATATAGGGGAACAGAAGTGTATAATAGCATTCAAGCAAGCAGAATGTTTGAACTTATGAACATCCCTAGGCTGAGTAAAAAGTTCAAACATTGGAATTGTGTAGATGAGTATCGTTTCCATTCTTTTTACTTGCGTCGCTTTAGCTAAAGCAGGTCTAGTAGAGGGTCCCCTCTGTCCATCTGTTCATCCATCCATCTGTCCATCCATCTGTCTGTCTGTCCATCCATCAGCAACACGTTTGTGGTGCCTAGTTTGTGTAGTCTGTTACTCCAAAAGTTTTCATTCCTTTTTATTCAAGCTTTGCATAATGATTGTTCTTATATGGAAGATGTGCACCTTCTATTTTGTGCACATTTCATGATGTTTTCTATTTTTTGAGGGGGTTGAACTTTGACATTTTTTCCTACGGAAATACATAGAGGGTGCCTAGTTTGTGTAATCTGCAACTCCAAAGGTTTTCGTTCCTTTTTATTCAAACTTTGCCTTATGATTGTTCACGCATTGAAAATGCACACCTTCTATTTTTTGCACATTTCATGATTTTTTCTTAATTTTAAGGGGTGATGAACTTAGACATTTTTTCTATCCAAAATGCTTAGTGGGTATCAAGTTTGTGTAGACTGGAAGTTCAACAGTATTCATTCCTTTGTATTCAAACTATGCATAATGATTGTTCACACATTTCAAGTGTAAACGTTTTATTTTATGCACATTTCACAGATAAGTTTTCATTTTTGGGGTCTTGAACTAAAACATTTTTTCTGTTCAAAACGCTTAGATTGTATGTAATGTGTAACTCAAACAGTTTTCATTCCTTAATATTCTAAGGCGGTGGTTCTGTTGTTGTTGACTTTTTGTTTATTGTCACTCCCATTGTGAGAGTCTGTAATTGTTCTATATTTAGCTGTACGTTACTTTATGTACATTCTAGTGTTGCAATCATCTTGATGGGGAAAAGAGAGCTGGTTGCTTTGCTTAATTTGTCTTCCTGGTGTCTCATGATGGTTGAGCGGCTCTTCCTCGTGGCGCCTCGGGGTTATCTGCGATTTGTGATTGTGGTATTTCCTGATCATACCCACTTACTATTTTTGCATAATTATCGCTCATACATTGAATATGTGCACCTCCTTTTTGTGCACATTTCATTTTTTTTCTTAATTTTGAGGGGTGATGAACTTGGACATTTTTCTATCCAAAATTCTCAGTTGGTGTCTAGTTTGTGTAATCTGTAACTCCAACAGTATTCATTCTTTTATATTCAAACTCTGCATTATGATTTTCACACATCTAAAATGTAAACCTTCTATTTTATGCACAATTCACAGATATGCTTTCATTTTTTGGGTCTTGAACTTAAACATTTTTGTTCAAAACGCTTTGATGGTGTGTAATGTGTAACTCAAACAGTTTTCATTCCTTAGTATAAACATTGCATAATTATTAATTATACATTGAACATGTGCACTTCCTTTTTGTGCACATTTGATAAATATTTTCTTTATTTTTTAGAGCTGTTGAACTTTGACATTTTTCCATCCATAATGCTTATGTGGTGTCTGGTTTGTGTAATCTGTAACTAAAGCAGTTTTCATTTCTTAATATTCTCACTTTCTATTATGAGTGTTCACACATTGAACATGTGCACCCTATAATTTGTGCAAATTTGGTAATATATTTTTGAATGATGAACTTACATATTATTACGTCTACACCACCTACTGTAGATTCCATTTTGTAATTTGTGTTTAATATGTAGCTTAAATAGATGTCAGTCCTCTTTATTTGAACTTTGCATATTGATTGTTCACACAGTGAAGATTTGCACCGGGGACGCAGGTCCTGGGTAGGGTTTAATCTTGTTTTTCAAATTCTCCCCTAACTAGTTAATAAAATTCTGCAGTAATATTATTATAAAGTGTTTGTTCAAGGTAACCAGCTTTAAAAGTAGCATATGTAGGAGCAACATTGTGCCCTCCACTGTGTCTTTCATTTGTCAAATATACTCAGAAAAACAATTGAAGGATATTTAGATGCAGTCCCATCTCTAACATTCACTACAATAAAAACTAAACTAATTATTCATGCATTTCATAGTTCCAGATATCTGCAATTAAAATGGATGCTTTTTTTCAGTCACGCTTCAATGAATTAAGTACAGTACGAATCCAAATGATGCAACCCTCTATAGTGAAAAGTCACAAACGTTCAAAATGATTGAAACCCATTTCTATCGTTTGTAATCCAAAATGACTGTCTCCAAAATCATTGCTGGCTCTCCCTTAAAAGTATGGAACCTAATTTTTAAGCTCTTGTTAGTGTTTTACTGCCAATTTGTGGTCAAATTTGCCAGGGTATGCCGTATCTGTGTATTTTTGTTGAAGAGCTTGTCCCATTATTAGGGACAATGACTGATAAATGGTTGTGAACACTTGTCTGTGGTCGGAATTAGAACATAGGCAATGACTTTGTAAAGATGGCAGCAACAATTTTAAGTGCTAAATTTATTGCTTGTGAACTTTGGGTAGAGAGGGTTGGTACATTTGGTGGAGTACTGTATTGTAACCAATGACCCGTAAATTTCATTTTGCATTTTTGTGAATTTCATAGTGATAGTTCTATAAGATACAAAATTACTTTGTTTGAAAATTATATTCACAAATGTTATATAGTCAAAAGAATCCAAATATCCTTCAATTGTTTTTCTGAGAATATATTCATTAAATTGAAATGTATTTCTTTCTAAAATGAAAAATAATGTTTCATCAATATGTTTTAATCAGATATGTATGTAAGCGCAATTATATACATAAAAACATAACCAAAGGACATTGAACAGTCTTAATGCAGGATTGCCCATAAAAATAGCCAGATAAAAGTTTCAAAGAAAAATATTTTTTTTTCTGTGAAAAAGGTAGTTTGTTCATTCCTCAACTTACTCACAATGGACAAGTACAGATTATATTTTTGTTGTTAAATGCCTGTTTCTGCTAGTCAACATATAAGAAAAAGAAAAAAAGGTGATCTCCTCTCATGGATCAAGCTTATCCTTTTACATATAGTTGAATTTTTACGTTACACACAATATGTAAAAAAGCATGGCTGATCAAAGAGGAGGGTGGGCTGTAAAAATGCTCAAAAATAAATTAGTATACATGTAGGAACCCATTGGTCACTAACTTTGTACAGACCTGTAATGTAATATCAATTTTAATGTTATGTATATATTACATGTATGTAGTTATGTTACACCACAGTGAACAGGTCTGACAGATTGAACTGTAAACAGAACAGGTATAATCTTATTGTAGGACATTTACAGGTAATTCTCAAAAGTTATGGACAACATACTTATTTACCAAAAACGAAGTTTTATTATACACCCAAATTTTATGCCAATGCAACACTCCCATTGCAAGTTTTATCCTGCAAACATCATATATCCATGTATTCAGATGAATACCTGACACAACTTTAGCTTTCTGAAAAAACAAAACAAAATTTGGTCACATAGAATATCCCCACCCACTAAACCCTTAGGTCCTGGAATCTACGTGCAATACACTCCAAATATGTTTATTTTGTTAGATGCAGTGAGTGTCAGGTTTAAAATAAAACACATAAATAGAGTTGTGAATTATAAATAGTAGCGGACTTATGCTTTCAAACTTTTGGCAGATTGAATAGTGAATATGAGACTGTTTGAGGTCCTTTCTTTGACATTGCTTATGGCTGAAAGTTAAACAAAATATGCCTTAAATCAGTGCTTGCTTAAGACTGCTTGAACTGCAAAAATCTTTCAGGCAAGTATAATAACTAACTTGTGTGGAGAATTTGAGCATACATTCGATTATACGTTTCAGCTTTTAATATGTTTATAGTTTTTATCAAGGTCGCTGAGAAAGATCTGCTTACTTTTACATTTTTTTCAGTGTTCTACGACGGAACAGCCACTACAAAAGATACATTCTGAGATGTTAAATGCTGCTTTCGTGTTAACCAATGCTATTTATGATATAACGTCTCCAATGCTGACCCAGCAAAAATTTGCTCAATTTGAGAAGTACCTTAAGGCCTCTCAGAATATTGTTAGTGTTGGAATCACTCTGGCCGGACTGCTTAAAGACACTGACATGTGGAATCAAATCGTTACAGGGTTAAAAAGTGTCTCTGATGTTTCCAATAACCTCCTGATGACGGCTAAATCAGTTAATATTGATAGAAATATGACTGAAAAAAGTAATATGCTTAACGCTGCTAGGTAAGTATTTAAAGTCCTGATCTTAAGACTATGAATAAAACACACAAAAATGTCTTTTCTCCACTAAGTATAGAGCTTATATAATAATACATTTTTCTACAAAACGATTTTCAGAAACTATAAACACATTCTGGTTTGAAGGATAACCAAGCCTCATTGACTACTATAAATTGATTATTCAGGACTAAACGAATATCAGATAAAATACTTTAAACCACTTAAACAGTATTAGTGAAAAATTGCTCCTCATACTCAGCTTTTTGTATCAAAATTTCCTTAAACAGTTTTTTTCTATTTTTCTGTAAGTAAAGTAAATACATAAAACATATACTGGTGTTACTAATTACTGATGTACTTACTGTGTAAGACAGTCTATAAAACAAACTATCTTACAGAAACCAATAAATAACGTCTTGTTCAACTATTTTTTCATTCATTCAATGAAAACAAACGCTATATGATTCAAAATAAAGTTTAATTTGCTGAAAACTTAATTTATAATGGGCTACCCTAGCCAATATCTTGAATGCCGGTTGTTACTTATTACCGGTGTATATGTAAACTATTGCTCTAGAAAATTATCTCGAGTAGAAAACTCTACATGTGACGGGTTTTTACATTGAAAGGATTAGTGACCTTCAAAATGATAGAAGTAAAGGGCCTGTCTGAAAGCTTGTTATGTTTTCTTTGCCTGTTTTTTGTAAGGTATGCCATTTTTTAATGTAGGTGAAAAAAATATAAGTCAACGCTACAATGTTTTTACAACGAAATACTTGTTGTCTTTCATTCATGGTTACTAATATAATCACAAATATGTTTCATAATCATAAACAGACTACACAGTCTATATTTGGCATATGCCCTACCAGAGGGTGCACCAAAAGGGCGTAGACAAACAACGTAAAACAGAGGTGGCACTTTTTATGTCTACACCTTTCAGCCATATTTGGGCATAATGTGACCCATGTGCTGAGACAAAGCTTGACGTCATTTTCAGTTTTTAAGCAGGGAACCAGGCTGTCAAAATCTTCCACAACAAGCAGACCAACTTTTCCAACGGCAATTTCTCATTTATTTTCAATGAAAATATCATTTTAATGATATATAACGACGAATCCGCATCATGATTTAGGACTACAAAAACAAAAAGTAAGTCACTTACTGTCAGAAACAACATTTCTGCTTTATTTTCTTTGATGAAGAGAGAAAAATGCATTGTAAACAATGTTGAGTGGAAAATTCCGAATGATAATATCGCACGTGACAGTCATTTGGAGGAAACGGAATACACCTGTAATTAGTATACACCGGTATTTAGTGAACAAGGGATAGTAACTAAAGAAAACTCAAGACTGAATTTGACTATTCTAAACACAGTTAGTTTTAAAGCTGTATGATTTACATTTGCTTCAAATTAATAGAATATATATGTGGTAGATAATAAGGAGACGTCATTATTGGTTCTGAATGAAAAACTTGATTATATTTATGACAATTATTTTATTGGGCCGTTTCGTTTCATTTCTATGGTATTACATATAATTATCTTTGTCTTACATCTGACTTAATATGTATTGCGCGTTGCATATTATGTTTTGCATATTAGTATAGCAAGCCAGTAGACATAGACAGATAGATATGTAGATTGTTGCTGGTTGTAAATTTGGGCCTTATCTGAAGAAGCCCAATGATATTTAGCATGTGCTCATGTCATTCTGTTGAACAACAGAAAGTGTCTATAGCACAGCATCCAGCTGATTATGAAAGGTATTTGTCTTACCTCTTATGATTGAGCATTTTGTCTTACAACTTATGTGTAAGTTATTTTGTCTTACATTTTATGTGTTTGGTATTTTGTCTTGCCTTTAATGTGTGACATGTAAGTATTTTGTCATATGTTTTAGATGTAAGCATTTTGTCTTGCCTCTTCTCTGTTAGGTATTTGTCTAACCTCTTATGTGTTAAGTATCATGTCCTGTGTCCTAGCAACTGCAGCATCCGCCATTAAAAGATATGTTTATACTTTTCCCTCTTTTATTGCTAACTTAATCATGTACCAGTACATAAGACGTTATACGTAAGAAGCAATACATAACGCGTTAGATGAAAACATTAGACAGTATATGTAATACATAAAAATACGACAATAATGGCCACGATAGGCTTCAGTTATTTTTATTTTACAAAGATTTTGCAAGTTTAAATGATTCCTTTTTGACTGCACTTAATTATTTTTTATTTTCAGAGATTTTATAGTCAATTCTGAAACTGATCATATGATGTGTTTTTTATCATTAGTGCTTAATTTTCATCACATCGACATGGAAAACAAGCTATACACATATCCATATTGTGTAAACCATATAAAAAAGATCATTTATCTGTTTCTCAAGTGCCTTATGGAGTTGCTTTCCAATATTATTGGACTTATGCTTACCTCTGATGTCAAAACAATGTAGAATATAGTTAGAACCAAAAGAACTTTAAACTTTTCACTTTCTAATATGTCTATACTCGTTTTGAATGTAACTAATTAAAATATTGCACTGGGTGCCTGGTACTTGCCCTTACACAATACACAAAACATAGCTTATGCACATAAAGTTGCTTTCGAGTTACCCTTGCTTTCAGTAAAGCCACAATATGACAAAATCCTAGGTAAACCTAGGAGTGAACACGCTATTTTAAGCGTCGTCGATTGCCCATAAGAATTACTGCCAGTTATTTTGTTTTTACGCATGGCTAGTTTGGACATATCTTTAAGTTTGCTCAAATTGAAATTATCTCAATTTGAATTAAAACAATAGTAATCTTTATTCCTTTCTGAAAGCTATATCTCTGATGGCAATTAATTTTTTTTTATCAGCAATTAGTTTGGACCTCTGCCTAGAGTTTGTGACAAGATTATCTGATAGAAAATTCCATCAGTTTGGATTAAAATGGCTAACCATTTGTAATAGGAAATTCCACTGAAAGCACTGTAAAATTTGCAAAATATGGCATGAACGTAAAATTACACTCTAATTTGTGTTGCTCGTAGGATGATCCGGGCTTATTTGAACTTTATACAACAATTTGAAAGCATGTCTTTTTAATAGAATTGTTTAATTTCAAAGCTACAGTAATATATCAAAAGTGATACGTTTTGGAAAATTTTATTTTGCCCTTTGCATGTTTCATAATGGCTTTACCGTTGTAATTATGACAACAAAAGCATACAATTCAACTCTTTTTTTGATAATTGATCTGACTTTTATATAAAACAATCACATTTTATATACCATCAACCAATACCCCAAAAGGCGTATGTATTAACAGTGTTAAGTTACTTGTGGTTTTAAGTATATATACATATGACGCATATCCATCGGTGTATTATACACAATACAATTTCATTTGTCAGAATAGGCTGACTCAAAATATTTGCGTTTCTAATATATAATTAACCAATAAATGACAATATATCAATAAATTTTGTGTAAGAGATGTAATTAATATGAAATGGAAAAATATATGAAGAAACTAGAACAGACAGGCACGTGAGTATAACCTTCAAATGCAACAATCATAGACCGCAGGCCTACCCTAAGTGTCCTTAGAAATTTTCAGTTATCGAAATATTGTTTTGTTCTGTGTGTTTTTATTGGATAAAATGAGTACTCAAAAAAATGAACCTGTGGTACACAAAAACTCTTCTCATATGTACTTTTCTAAAATTATTTGATCATACGAAGGTCATCCAATAAAGAATAAGACATTTTCTATAGCGGAGTGAATTTACATGATATACTTATGAAATCTCGTCCAAAGCTAGCACGTTTTTCTGGCTGTTCACATGTTTCACATTCGACGCGTTACCTAGTTCCAGCTTTTGTTTCTAGGCAACATTAGAAGTCTTGGCGAACATGCGTGGACAGCTCGCTATAGGTGGTCACCATGGCAACAGATTAAGATGTATAGTTTATTTTTTCTACTAATACTTGTATATGCTCATGCAATCTGTCTATACCCAATAGGAAATAGTAATGTTCAAGGGTCTTCAGCTGTTACCATGGAAACAAAGCTTAAAAATCAGGTTTCCCGGAAATAGCTGGTATTTTTTTCTGACCTATTAACTTTTAAAATCAATATCAAATAGTGGAAGGCACCTGAAGTGAACAGGATTTTGTTAATGTAACCTTTATTACAATCATCTGCACACAATCACATCTGTTGTAGGATATACATCGCTAGCATAGTTACCATAGCAACGCAAAGCAGTTTGTTTAAAAATATCGAGTAAATTGGTTGCTAGTCAACCAAAATAATAGATATGCATATTTTATTCTTCTTTTATAACATTTTACATAACACTAAGATTGTTCAGCTGAAGAAATGATATCAAGAGGTTCAATTCTATCTGTTATGGAAAATAAAGGACTTTGAATGAGCACGGGCATGAAAAAAATAATATAAACGTGGCCACGCATCTTCAGGTCTTTCCACAAAATACCCAATTACTATGGCAACTGATCAATCCGAAACATATTGTTTCTATTCCTGAATTGCCAAGATGTCATACTATGGTGAATTTTAACTAAATGCACACACAATTTTCAGACTATGAAGAAGGTCTCATTCTTTATTGGATGCCCCTCTTTTTGCTTCATATAGGAAACCAAAGGAAGACACTTAAATTTTAATGTAAGTAATCTTTGTTGTCCCTTCTTCATTTACTTACTTTTTTGAAAATTGAAATGCATTTCACCTCTGACGCTAGTAATTTACAAACGACAGAGACTATTGTCTATAGCATTTTAGAGCATCTTTAAAAAAGACAAAATAAGCTGATAGGGAGTGCAGTGGCTCAGTGGTAGAGTGCTTGATTCGAGACCGAAGGGCCACGGGTTCAAGCCTCACCGGCGTCACTGCGTTGTGGTCCTTGAGCAAGACACATTTATCCTAGCTTAGTACTGGTTCAACCCAGGAAGACACGTCCCTATATAACTGAAAGATTATGGTGGGACGTTAAGAATCAAATCAAACAAATCAAACAAAAATAAGCTGATACGATATCATTTCAAACCTCAATTATCAGATAGGTGTCTGTATATTATGCACTTATAATTGACTTGAAATTAGTTATATTTAACCTAACTCTTTCGAAGAAAAGTGCATTTCTGCAGTGTAGTCATAAATCCTTAAAGTAAGTAACTGTCCTGGTCAAATCATAATTCTAGATGCATATTTTACCTTGCAGAACTTTTATAGAAGCCATTAACCAACTTAACATCATATGTGTAGACATGGCTACTGGACAAAAAGGTTGCGATCATGATGTTAGACAGACAAAAGTAAGTAAATTTGCTCCTTTTCTAGCCATTCAAAATATATATTTATCTTTATCAGTGTTAATTTGGATCTAAATATATCCATATGCCTGAAAGTCATTTTGTCTCAATGGGCTAAAAGATGATTGATGCTTTTAAAGTTGAGCCAAGCATATGCTGTCTGTGAGGCAGTTAAACATACGCAATTTTAATGAGTTAAAGTTTAAAAAAACGCAGTAGTTTGCTTTAATCACACTGAGCTGAGTTCAGTGGTTTGTTCACAGTATAGCTAAATTTCGTCGTAGGTCTGTCGTTGGCCATGCCAATTCGTTGTCGTCTTTCTATATATTAAAGTAAGAAAGAAGGCAAAAACACTTCTTTTCTGAAGTAAAACTGCATATCAAATATTCTTGAACCCATGAAACGCAATTGGTTTAGATGTTGTTGGTCACATATCCAACATAAAGCTTAGCACGTTTGAATAACAATAAAGTATTTCATTTTTCCCTTTTCAGAATCAAACTGTTATAGATTTCGAAAGGCCTAGGGCACTGCAAAATTGTCCAGGTGATAACCCTTGGTTGACCTTGACATTTTTAAAAGCATTGTAAAATTTGTTTTCTGATGTTTTGCATGCACTTCTGTGTTACTTTCGAAGGCTGGCTCATCTCAGTGGGTTTTACAAAAATGTATCAGATCATGATTTCCTGATATATGTGGCCGCCTCTTATATATATATACTTAAGCGCAAAAGAAACACAACGCTTACTAAAATGCTAGTTCCTTCTTTTGGACCAAACATTTCACTCAGTGATTATGCGATCGCTGTATTCCTTTATTTGCGCTTATTGTAGCCAAGCTGCAATGAGAATTTTAAGGCAATATTCATTATAACGTAACAGTTATAAAATCTTATATTTTAAAGAGGAAAAAATTAACCAATTTCTGCTTTCGAAAGCAAATGAGATGACAGAATCAAATCAGGTTATTTTTTGTTCCTGTAAATATATGTTTCGTCTTTATGACGTCCTTAATATTTTAAGTAATTAGCGTCTTTAAAATTTTGATGTAATTAACAGTTTTTATCCGAACGAATATTTATAATCGAACTATTCTAGTGTCACCATATAGCCCTTATTACATTGTATAGAAGACGTAAGAATAGCGGCATGAACGGATACAATGCACCTGCGATGACTATTGGAAAAAATAGGTTGACATCAGCATAGCAATGCGATGACGTAGCGACTGGGCGTGTTGATAAACGATCATTTCCAAAACCTTTGTGTTCTTCATTCAGTTCAGACATCTGGCTATCAGATCAAACTGTTTGTTTTATAATCGAAAGCATCACTCCTTTTAGACTCCAATTGTTGAAATAAACTGACGTCATCATAGCGTTAGAATGAAAATCATTAGCAAAACAGGTTTACAACAAATCAGTACTCAATGTGTAGAAACACAGGATGTAGTTTAGAATTTATCCTCAAGTAGTCTATGTGAAAGAAAAGGTGGATTGAAAGTGCTGCGGTTTTATTGTATTTATTATGTATAATCATAATTATGCAAAATAATTCTACATCTCTAAATGTGAATGTCAATGGCATTGAATTAACCTTTAAAAACAGTGGCGATATCGTTTTCCTTTCCTGTTAACCAATTTTTGTGCGTTTATTTCACGTTTTCGTGGCGCCTCGTTTCGAATTAGTTACAAAAGTGACCAGAAAAGCTTGTAAAACGAAATTCACTTTCAATATGCAGGCCACGTTTACAGATCATTGCTAGACAAATGCAAATGTGCTGGGTATATGAAACGCCTCGATGCACATACCCATAAGCCTTTTCTGAACGGTCATTTCCAATCATTCCTTTTTAGAACCATGCGCAGTAGATAGCTTTGCGCTTCTTATTTCGTGTCAAACAAACAGACAGTTCAATAATCTGATGGATATTTGATTGAAATAACAGTAAACATATGAAATAAAAAGTATAAAAAAAGAATATGGTTTGCTAAAGTACCCAAAGCATACAGCACACACCAAGTTCCAATTAGTGATTCTTCAGATAAACCCCATATTGTAGCCTGCAGGCTGCAGGTAACAGACATAAAGTGATGCTCTTGAGTATTATTTTTATTTTTCACCTGGATTATTCTTCATTTGACAGAGTCTCTCTCTGATGTGGCTCCAGCTAAGTTTAGCACACATTTTGTTTATTTGTTTGAATGTGATAATTCTCCGTAAAACCCAGTCAACACAATAGACCTGGATTACTTCATCAGTAAAATATCTCTTACCCAAACACTGTTCTATTATATAATTTCTTAACTGCAACAAACTACAAAATCGTATGATTTTTTCACCCTGCTGACTGACATTTAAGTACCCTGTACTAACGGTAAATAAGCCTTCTAAGATAAACTTCCAACAAAAATCACTAGATTCATTTGCTCGTAACATAAACGAGTTGTTGTCTCTTTATCTGTCATTTGTTACCTCGTGCATGTCAAGGCTCTGCCAGCACAAATTATCAACATTACAACCAGCTTTTCATGTTTAGTTTTTTTTTATTGCTTTAATCCTAGGTAACAATTTTGCAGCCATGTGCGGATGATTCTTGTCTAATCCTGGGTTGAAAAAGTACTAACATGAAGATAAAATGTTTTTTTGCTCAAGGACTCACAAGACTGACTCTGCATGTGGTAAGCTTGAGTATCAAACTATCGACATTTAGATCCTCAAGCTAACGCTCAACAAACTGAGCCAATGAGCTCTACTTTGTTAACGAAACCGCTCACAGGTGTCAGTCAAGTCAGCATGTTAGGTTGATAATTGGGCTCTGTACTCATATTGATCTCAGAGCAAGGCAAATTCGTGGAATCAATATCCTCAATAAAAGCTGTTGTACATGTTTTAATGCCTCAATGGTCGCATATGCTTACGCGATCTGTTAGTTGATGAGGCAAACAGGACAAGTGCCTACGATAGAAAATAATGTAACATATTTCATATTTTGACGCCTATTGCTGTAAATTTAAATAATTTTATGAAAGAGGAAAATAATTTAACCTTGTTTTATGACTGTTGCTTGCGGGTTAAGAATTTTAAAGACAATTAATTTCGGTCCTGATCTGGATCTATCTTGTTTGACACTCTTATAATTGATTTCTAATTTATTAATCGGACAACCAGTTAGCCTGAAAAGTTACAGAGCAAGGGGCTATCATCATTATGGTGCTCATCATTGTGATTTTCGGTTGTGGGCACTAAAAAGAACCGTCTCAATGAGACGGTTCTTTTGAGCACCCCCCTTTTTCCTCACAAATATAATGATTACTTATTTTTGTCATTCATGTGGCAGTTGTTCATATGCTCTTAAGTACTTTTGCAATGTTGAACTGATGGCCTTATTTGCTTTTTTGGCGGGAAATGACGTCACGTCATTTAACGTTACGCCAATCTGAGTGCAACTTGGCAGGAAGTGATGCGACATCACTGTCAATGGACAGTAAATATATACCATAATAGTCATCATGGATGCTACTTAGCTGTGAAAATTGTTTTTAATATCCTGAAGAAGGCCCAAGGCCGAAAATTTGAGAAAGAGTGAATACAATTCATTGACTTTATTGTTATTATTCCCTCTGGAATTATTATATTGAATTAATTAAGAATTTTAAATTGAGCATCAGCTTTTTTAAACTGCCTCAACAGCTACTGACTCTGGTTTGTCTTCATAACCAGCAACAAAATTAAGGGTATGTTGACATGTTCTCGTAATAGTAAGGGGCTATTTTTCTTTTACAGAAATTACCTTACAGAGCATTCAAATAAAGCTATTGAATATATTTCTTTCACACTCCATCATATAAAAAGTAGGTCATTCAAGCTATAACTTTCTTTCCTTCTTTCAAAATGTGGCTGGTCTGGAAGCATTATCTGTATATAAAACCTACTTGTTTTCACAATAGATAGGAATATTTAGTTAAGAAAAAATGTCATATACTTTACTGAAAGACAGACCGTATGATTAAGGTTGATAAGCATGCACATTTCTTTTACAAAGGTTCTTTTCTATTGGATTCGTATTTGAAATTATAGCCAAGCCTTGCTACCTCCTAAACATATGATTGTATATCAATTGCAGCTAAGTTTATAAGAACTTTTCAATATAAGCCAATTATGTTACTATATAATTATTTTAGGTAGTGACTCTATAGTTGTTAATTATTTTAAGGATGAAACCAATTGATTTTTATCAATTCAACTGAATACCACTGGTTATGTATATATGTATATTATGTATTCTGTTTTCAGAATTCAAACTCACTGGTAAATTCTATGGTGATCCAGGATGAAGCCACAATTATACAGCCTGACAACGATAAAGCCATGTCAGCTTCTTTGTCCCAGATAAGAACACCTTCACCTGATATTGAAAACACTGGTTATCTTCACAATTTACTATTTTGCAAGCTTGCCTTATTTAAAGGCTTAAAGACTAACTCACAGTTAAAAACTTCTGCAATGGTTATCTATTAATCGTTTAACATCTAAAATCTTCCTAGAACTTTATATGCCAATCAATGTTATTTGGTCAATCTGGTGGATCATTTTGCTAAAGAAGTTTAAATTTGTTGAACTAGAAATCTAAACATATCTGAGCTATGTGTTGTAAACTAGGCCAGCTGAAATTGAGTTTTAAAAAGTAAGTAAGTCATACCCCTTAACAAATTTGTATATTTTAAACTTTTCGATTTGATTGACTCTAAAACAGAATACGGTTTAGACTTTTAGTTGGTGATGTAGAGTTGCCCTCGTTACTATACCACTGAGCGTGGGTTGGTCTGCTGTGACTGATTGTGGCACTTCTGGATGAAACTCGCTTTTTTTTTTAGCCACTTTACTAATTTGAATAGCAATGACAAGCATTTGGTTTAGGATATAACGAGTTTCAAACACAAATACTTTAACTTTGTTTTGGGGACATAGTTTTCCTGTATATTTACTGACTGTGTTCGTTTTTCCTTGATACAGGTTATCTATTGCAAGTAGAAGAAATGGTGCCATCTGATAGGTATAGTTTGGTTTTTATATGCATACACTGATTACAAGTATAAATTTGAAAACTATCGTATCACTTGCTAGGCATTTATACATTTAGATATTTACAAGAAAGAATATTTCAATGCAGGTCACAACATAATATTTGAAATGTGATGTTCTCTATTTCAATATGAAGCTAAGTTTAGATAAATAAAATCACTGAAAAAAAACGTTTGGTACTAATTGAGAGATGTTATTCTGGTGTATAGACTCGATTTTTAAGTCGAAAATACATCCATCGTTAGAAAGGATGAAATTGGTCTCAAAATTTAGCTAATCCTGTCTGCTTTCAATATCCGCCTGTTGACACTTCAAAAAAGTGTAGCGTCATAGTGTAAAATTGGCAGATAATTCTACATTATGCATGCCAGAAGATGCCAGTTGACATTTAATTAATCAATTCTACACGTTTTTATACTTTTAAACCCCAAATGTTAATATTTTTTGAAATTAAAATTATTTCTCATTATAAAAAGTATGGCTGTAACATTAATGTATTGCATCAGACTGCATGCTTGGTGGTCAACCCAAGATTTCAGACTATATGACCGTTCTGACTTTAAGACTCATCTATTGATGAGATGGTAGGGGCCTGATGCTTTGGCTGTTGTCAGGCCCACCAGGATTTACCTGTTGGATTTCTTTTGCTCCGGTATTCATTTTTATTTACTGTTAGTCCTTATCTTTGGTTTATCTCCTTTTATATCTTGATTGATATGTTCTTGGAGATGATGCATTGATAAGTTAGGGGTCTTTTATGCAAACCAAACACCTGTGTGTCTTGATCTACGTCTGAACTAAGGGTGAGGTTGGTACACCGTTAATTTGGTTTAAGCCCTCCAGTCATATATTTTTACTGACAGTTTCAAGGCGATGATGCTTCTTTGTGGATAATTTGTGTTGTTTCTGTCTTGTTTTTTATGCTTTCAGCCACGCTTGTTGATACATTATGGTCACATGCTGGGAAAGGGCTGACCTCTTGGCACTCGTTTGTGGTGTCTAATTGTGATATTGTCACTTTCCCATTGGTATCCTGGGTCAGGTGTGGTGCTTGATTGTATTGATTCCTCATCTTTGTCCTCTTTCTTACTTACTTTGGTACCACTAAAATGCATTTACGCCCCCCCACCAGTGGCTAAGGTTGCTGCTATCCCTTCTAAAGTCATGGTTGTGCTATGTTATACGCATTGTTAATAGTTTTTTCAGTTGTGGTTCTGAGTTTATTCTATGTCTTGTGTTTCAGTGCTTTGTGTCATTTCTAGTTTTGCATTTATCTTGATTTGGAAGAAATGTTGGTCGCTTGACTTGTATTCTCTTTAGGTGTCTTTTGGGTGTAATTTTTCTGTGGCTCTTCCTCATTGTGCAGTTGGTTGGTATGCAGTGTTTGATTAAGGTATTTCCTGAACATAGACACTTGCTTTGTCTAAACACACAAACACCCACAGGTCGAGGAAACCCCTAGTTGATCCACGATAGGCCCAAACAAACACAAAGAAACAATAGTTTATTTTAAAAAGTGAATTGATTATATATTTTTTTTTGTTTTGGCAATTGAAAACTTGTTTTTTTACTTAATTGTTTTGTATTAGCAAAAATTATCCAGGCTTAGTACACTGTCTTGCTGCAGCTACTATTAGCATGAACATGGATTTTTTTCAGTGAAGTATTTGATCATGAAACAGGAGTATCGATATGCCAGACTGAAGAAAGGAAAGAAGAAGAAATAGAAGAAAGGGGTTTACCTCAGTTTTCTGAAAAATGTGAGTTGAATGAAGATGCAATTATTTCATTCACCATATAATAAGGTGAACCTAGGCTCAATGTATAACTTCTGTTTATACTTTATATTCTATAAATGTTTGTTATTCTGTACTAGAGGACATTGAAAACGCATCACCATAGTTTTGCAATTTTCTTGAAAACCGTTTATGCGATTGAAAAGTTACCCGCAGGTTTTAATGTGCAACCCAGAATTGGTATGAACCAGTCGTTCATTTGACTGTACTATAACGTGACGCTGCTAATGACGTCACATGCACGCTTTCATTACTGATATTGACTACTTACACTGACAACCATGTGGGGAAACGTTTTGATGTAAATCATGGTAGGAGATATGCTGTCATGTGATAAAAAACATCTTAAAAGTTTACATTAACGTCACTAAATACAAAACAAACGTGATTCAAGCGTAATTTAATGCATAATCTGTCATTTGTATATGCCCTTAACCTCCTCCAACAAAACCGGACCAAATCAATCTGAACTTTGAAAGGCTCAAGATGTTGAATTTTATTGCTTGACTATAGTAATCAGAGTGGTTGGGGTATGTCAGTATCTTTAAAAGAATGTTAATTTCAGCATAGCAAACTGTCGATTCATTTCGAATCGTTCAATGATTAATTTGCAATCGTGAAAGAAGCCCAGGACGCATATCTGTTGAGTCAGGAATCAAAACTAACACGCGGGTTAACTTGCAGGTGAATTGGTGTCCTTCAAAATCCATCACCCCTGTCTTAAATAGATAATTTTTCAATATCTTAAACTAAATTTACAAACATGAATTTTCTATAGCACACTAAAAACTGGTCAGACTATGATATGCAATAAAAATATCTCGCTGACATTCTCAGGGTTAGTGCAATAAAGGATTTAATCTGGGTGGTGCGTTTTCAAAGTCCTTAAGTATATTTCTACTGGTGCCTAACTCTGTCACAACGAATTTGAATTTAAACCTACAGGTGGGTGCGAAACAATTCTAATAAAAGGAGGAAGTTGAACATAGGCTTTTGCTTCTATACAAAAGCTGAGTAATCTTTCACCTGTATATCTTTCATCTAAAATTCCTCCTACTGTTGACAATCTATCCACATACAATCTACGCAATGCACATAACATTCGCACAATACACTCCTGACACAACAAAATTTGCCTCTTGTTTGCCTTTGACTGTCAGATAACTGAAAAACTGACTGCTAGATGTACGAAACAGCGATTCAATTATTAGTTTTAACCTGAATTGCTCACAGATATAAAGGTAGTGCCAAACTATTTTTATACTGGTAACAGACAAGCACAGGTACCTTATTCCAGAATTTGCACTAAATGTAACTCTCTTAACAATGATCTTTATCTGAAAGGCATAACAGAATCGTCTCCTTTGTATGGCCATGTAGAAAACGCTGATCATTTTTTCATGGTCATAATTATCAAGCACAAAGAGCTGAGTTCAGTCCTGAGATTTCTCATCATACTTCCTTTACACTTCAGACTTTTTTTATTTGGAAATGACTCACTCCCAATCAGCACAAATTTTTATATATTATAAGCTGTGTAAAAATATTTTATTAGTTCAGTATGTTTTAATACCAGAATCTATCTCATAAATCCTTACCTGTATATACCATTTGTGGCAAAGTATAAAATAGAACCATTAAAGTAGGAGTTATGTTGCAAGGTTTTTGATTCGTGCCACAGGTCTACTGGTTCTTTCTTTTGTTTTCATTCAATTTTCATCTAACCTGTAGTGTACGTTTGGGGCATTATTACACTTCTTGCATTTAAAATCAGTCCAAACAATCTATGATTTTATTCTCTATTTGATGTCTAGCAGCTGATCTATTTCACATTTTCGCATTACGTTAGCAGGCAAGCGCGCTGGATAGAATAAATATAGCAAGAAGTGAGCAAAGCTCACATACCCCCGGCGGTAGCCATCAGAGGTTGTAACACTTTCAGAGAAAAGACACAAATGTCAAAGATTTCATAATCCTAAATCAAGTAGTTTCTGAGAAAAATTTGATGAAAAATGTCCATATTTGTTATATAAGAGTAACAGAAGGAAAAATTGAATATACACTTTCAGAGAAAAGACAAAAATATCAAAGATTTCATAATCCTAAATCAAGTAGTTTCTGAGAAAAAATTGATGAAAAATGTCCATATGTGTTATATAAGAGTGACAGAAGGAAAAATTGAAAATTTGAAAAAAGAAGGCAAATGGAGGATAAGCACCTTAATTTCCATTTACACAATACACTTTGCCTACCTGAAAGTGTACACAAAATTTCATAATCCTAAATCAAGTAGTTGCTGAGAAAACTCTGACAAAAAACGTCCATATGTGTTATATAGGAGTGACAGAAAGAGAAATTGAAAAAAGAAGGCAAAATGAGCTTTAGCATCTTTTTTTCATTTACACAATACACTTAGCCTACCTGAAGGTGTACACTAAATTTGAAAACACTGGCTCCAATAGGAGCTGAGAAATCTGTGACAGTAATTTTCATTGGAGATAAGAAAAATGAATAAATAAAGGGACTGATAAGCAATATGTGGCTGTTCTTTTGTTACACAATACAACTAATCACTATCAAGCTTTTTACTAAATTTCAGAATCCTAACTCAAGTATTTGCTGAGAAATCTTTGACAGAAAAAAATGTCTTTATGTATCATATAAGAGTGAAAGAAGGAAAAAAATGAAAAATTGAAAAAAGAAGGCAAAATGAGGATTAGCATCTTAATTTCCATTTACACAGTACACTTTGCCATCCTGAAGATGTACACAAAATTTGAAAATACTGGCTCCAATAGGAGCTGAGAAATCTGTGAAAGAAATTTCCATTGGAAAGAAAGAAAAATGAACAAATAAAGGGACTGATAGGCAATATGTGGCTGTTCTTTTGTTACACAATACAACTCATCACTATGAAGCTTTATACCAAATTTCAGAATCCTATCCCAAGTAGTTGCTGTGAAATCTTTGACGGAAAAAAAAGTTTACAGACAGACAGACAGACAAACAGACAAACAAACATAATAACAGAAAAGGCAAAAACTATATGCCCCCTATATTCTTCGTACCGGGGGTATAATTAGGCTTTACAGTTGTATACAAGTATTATAAGTAGCATGTATTTTTAAGTATCATACAAATAAGCAGTTGTTTTTGCTTGTTAGAACCCCTCTAACGAGACGCTGATAAGTTGGCACAATGCGTGTTACACTGCGTTACTAAATTAGAGATAACAACTGCTTAATATGTGTATCATTTTATATTCAGACGTCAAATAAGGATAATCAGTAAACAATCATGTTAAAGTAATGTACGTTTGCATCCACTATATACTATTTGACAGCTAAAGCTTACAATGCAATTATATGACATTTGATTATTGTTTGAAGAAGAATGCTATAAGCCTCCAGCTTTCGTTCTAATCATTTGATATTATTCAATATTTAAATGCATAAATATGTATCTTAACAAGTGGAAATTAAATAAGTTAAAACTAATGCGAAAGTACTAAGTTACTTATTTAGTTTATTTCTTATAAGATTTTAATCATTCTTGGTCGCAGTTATGAAAAATGTAGTCATAAGGTCATATCATACTATTCTGTACTATTCAAATAAAGTGTAGTGCCCATAATCGTGATATTTCATTTCAATGAAACTCTTGAAATCAAAACTTTAAGTAATAAATAAAGGATACTTTTCCGAGGCTTTCTTGTTTAAACCGCAAGGTGGGCTACGCCCACCGAGCGGTTTAAACAGAAAGCCAAGGAAGAATCCTTTATTTAGCTTGTAGTATGGCGCAGGCACAAATAAACACGTGTTACTGACACCTGACGAAATTTACATTCGCTCCTCCCTGCATCCGGCCTAAGCTGTCAATTACATTACATCTTATTTTGTCGCTATTTATGAAGTTACCGCCTACATCGCTGTTTAACTAAAATTGGAAGTAAGAGTACGGTTTTAAGCTCCTCCTTCGTCGTCATTCTAGGGTGTCTGATTTAAACAGCAGCAAAGATCAAACAAATAAGCATCGGCCATACTACAAGTGGAAGTTCTACATTGTGGAAATGTTGCGGTCACATAATCCTTCGAAAATTTCACAAAAAGGACTTAATTGTTTTAAATCTGGAACATCATGAAAACACTGCATTGTATGCTTAAAATTTCTTAGTTGTATATCGTTTCAATCTAAAAAATAATAACGTTAAAATCACTGAATTTTGCAAAGAATTGTTAAGTTTGGACAGCAATCATAGTTTGGCGGTGACATCATCAACCTCTGAACCACACCAGACCCAGGCACCATAATGAGAAACTTGTAAAAACTCAAGACAACATCATACACAAGAGAGCCAAGATTTCAGCGCTTTGTCGGTAGGTGACCAATACTATGAGTAAATAAATATTGTTGCATAAAAAGCCATATCAGACAATATAAACAGAAATGTTTTAACGGGCATAAAGTGATGATATACCAAGGCAATTCACGTGCTTTTAAAGCACATTTTTTTCTCTTTATGTGGACAGCTTCTTGGCCGTCAAAAGTGACGCCATCAACAGTACCGTATGTGGAAGAGAACATAATTTAGCCGTTAGAGAATGACGTAAGTCTATGCTTTGAAGTATGCGTATCTAAATAAAAGCATATTCTCATACTATTGCCCACTTATACAGGCAATATAAAGGTTGAACTTTTTGAAGCGTCTTCTCTAAAAATTTCTCTAGCATAGAAATAACTAAACGCAAAACTAGCGATCAAATATGTTTTTTCTTTTATGTAACAATCTGCTGGGCCCCATGTGGTTATTAAACAACCTCTCTTTTTAACCTTGGTTTAAACATCACTTTCGAGCAAAGCAGATATTGATGCATACCTAATCATATTTGAACTCTTTATAATTCTACCACACGCCAAGTTCCCATACAATTCTTCCATAGACCAGAGAGGGATATTTTAAACTATCACCCACGGCTATTGCCTCGCATAATACTGTCTCTCATTTGCCATGATAGCAGTTCGTGATAGTACATAATATTCAGACGCAAGACAGATGCATGTACAGTTCATTAACTTTAGGATACGTTCGGCAACAATGGCAGTTATGAGGCATGGCTTGATCACTTTCAACTCCTAATAAATTTGTGTTTACTGTCAAAAACATAAAGTGAGTCTTTTTTATTTAATAACGGGGTCGCTACTCATTGTTTTTTCTTCAGTCCGACAACATGGTTTGAGGCACAAAGGTAGTAAAAAAAGGAATAGCCTACTGATCTTTATATTTTTTCAATATTAGATTACTTGAGAAAGTGATAGTCGAAAATATCATCCCTAGGAATGTGATTATCAACCAAGGCACAGCCGAGTTTGATTATAATACCTTGAGGGCTGATATTTTCACCTATCTCCCTATCAGGGAATGTAATATTTATTTTATTATACCAAACAGAACATAAGATCCCTTATTTTCTACCGTTTTTTCCTGTTAGGCCTATCATGGTGACTAGAGTTACAAAGGGAAAATAAAACACAGCCTGCATGAATGATAGAAGATACATCTTTCGCAAAAATGATTCATTTTTTAATGTTTGAATGCTCAAACTAATCGCTGGCGTTCGGTTAAACAAATTACGTCATTAACAGCTGTTGACGTCCAACTTAATATCAAGCAGCGTCATTTAAAAAGAGATACTGTACAGTATGCGGTTTTGAAGCAAAATAAAAAAAAAATCACCTAATCTCTGCTCAAATTTGGACTCAACATGTTCCACTTGTCCTAATAAAAAAACAAGTACCCCACACTTTATGTTTCTGACCATAACCAGCGACGTTATGGAGATGGAAACTAGCAAACCATGCCCCATGTCCACCATTGTTACTGAACATCTCCTGTCGCATAGGCGTCGCGCATGTAAACGAATGACTAATATTTTATACTATCACCCGCTGCTATGGCAAACAGGTGACAGTATTCGCCGTCGCTATAGCAGCAGATGAAAGTATGAAATATATGTCGCTAGTTTATTGAAGTTTTGTATAAGAAATTCACGTGAGGTACATGTGTAATAACATTCAATATGCATTACATTCCTGAGAGGTTGATACTCGAAAATATCAGCCCTAAACATGTGATAATCAACTCTGGCTGTGCCTTGGGATAATATTTACGACTTGTACATTCTCACGAAAGTAATAAACTTAAATGCAAAATATACACAGCATTTGCTTAAATGTTAATTTCTTCTTTTTGACCAAAAAATTCACTCAGTGATTATGTGATCGCTAAGTCCTGTTTTAAGCCTTGCAAACAATATCAAAATCAGATCCCTGTGGCTTATGGTTGCCAAGCTCCAACTACAGTTCTCAGGCAAAGTAAGGAAGAAAACAAAGAGCCAAGAGGTCAGCCCCTATTTTCAGAGTTACAGAGTTACAAAATCTTACATTTTACGCTTAAAGCTTTGAAACAAGTTTAAGCCCTCCAGTAATTTTCTAATTGACCATTCGAGGGCGAAGTTCTTTTGTAGTTTTTTTTGTTATTTGTGTTTGTCTTTGCCTTCTGCGATGTTTCTTTCAACCTTGTGGTCACCTGTTGGGAAAGGGCTGATCTCTTGGCTCTCTTGTATGTGATGTTTTCTTGTGCATTTGTCACTTTCCCATACGGTGTCCTGGGTCAAGTGTGGTACTTGATTGTATTGATTCCTGATCTTTGCGTTCTCTCTTACTTTGAGCAATATCTGTTTTCAAAAACCAATGGGTAGACAAAATCAAATTAGATACTTTTATGTTTTTGTCAACGTTCATTTTGTGTACGTCACGTTTTCATTTTTTTAGCGTGATTATAGGGATCACACATGTTTTTTCATGCATTAACATTTGCCGGGTCCCGAGGATGCTGTTTGAACACGAGGCCTATTTGCCGGGTCCCGAGGATGCTGTTTGAACACGAGGCCGATAGGCCGAGTGTTCAAACATCTTCCGAGGGACCCGGCAAGTGTTAATGCAATGAAACAAACATGTGTGATCGTTATTCTTGCATATTTTACCTTATTCCAACCCAATTCGCACTGAAAACGCTGCTAAAACATTAAATTGTCCATTTTCTTACACTGGATTTCTCTAAACAAAATGGCGACGGCTGTTTATTTTCTAATGTCATAACCGTACGCAACGTTTTCGCGGTCAAAAAACATCGGCGGAATGATCAGTCTGGTCCGCAACGCTTTCCGTATATAACGTCATGCAAATAATGCAGGGCTCATTTTAAGTATTTTCAAGTTCAGACCCATGTTCAAACAGCACGCGAATCTCCTGATTTGAACATGGATTTTCGTTCGTTTGACAATGGGTGTAAACAGCTATACGAATAGATATCTATGCAAGAATGGCTGTTTTTATCCAAACGAATATTGAAAACCCAAATTGTTTTACTAAAACACTATGTTTACTCTGTTTCAAATTTTCGGCCACTTGGCCTTTATCAAGAAACAAATAAATGAATTAATGTTGTGAGCTACTTCTCCGTTTTCTTAGCCAACCGGTAAATATAAATAACGTTATGATATTGTCAATGGCAATATGACGTCACTTCCAGTACGCCAAAACAAAACCTTCTGATGCATAAGCGCCAAATGACGTCATATCACTTACCAGACCAAATCACATCCCAAATACCTGGACAAATGCATAAACTAAAATACGAATAATAAATATTTAAAATGATTATTCAATAATAATAAAAATAATAATGATGATAATAATAATAATAATAATAATAATAATAATAATAATAAAACTAATGATAAAAATAAAAATATAATAATTATAATAATACAATAATAATAATAATAATAATAATAATAATAATAATAATAATAATAATAATAATATAACAATAATAATAATAATAATAATAATAATAATAATAATGATAATAATAATAATAAAAACAATAATATAACATTTTCATTATAAGCATAATAGATTAATAAATTGCTGCACTGCTGTCATCGAAATAATATACATCTACTACTTGTTGAGCACAAAAAGTCAAAAAGCTTGGATCATGATTAGGCCCTACATTTAGTTGAGCCAGATCTGGATCCAAATCGTTTAGAATTCAATATTTTGATCCAAAGAAATCATTCAAAATGGGACACAACCACCTTTAGCCCTCTGCTTACAGGAGACCCCCAAACGGCCACATATACAAACAGTTAAGACCCAAATGAAATGTCGCATAATGCGGCTCTTCATCAGGTTCCACACTGAATGTTAAGATGAAAAAGATCCCCACACAAAAAATAAAAAAAATATTTTATTAATATACATAGGACCAGTTAAGCAAACAATTTAAGCGTAAAAATGCGGTTATTTTCTTATCCATTAGTTAAGACATGCGTTGTGGGTGCTCAAAAGAGCCATCTCACAGAGACGGTTCTTATGAGTACCCACAACATATGTTATGGTATAGAAAAAAAAAAAATAATTTTCAGGTATACACTAGGTTTACTTGTGGATTCTTCCTTCTGGTTTGATATTATGAACCTGGGATAGTACATTGTGCATGTCCAGGGGTGTCCGGTTGTAGATGTAATTTAATTCAGGTCCCCAGATTATAGTGTATACCTGAAAATTATTTTTTTCTTTTTTCTGTACCATAACATATGTTGTGGGTACTCATAAGAACCGTCTCTATGAGATGGCTCTTTTGAGCACCCACAACGTATGTCTTAACTAATGGATAAGAAAATAACCGCGTTTTTACTTTTACATTGTTTGCTTAACTGGTCCTATGCATATTAATTTAATAAAATTTTTATTTTGTTTGTCTGGGGATCTTTTTCATCTTAAAATTCAGTGTGGACCCTGATGAAGTGCCGCATTATGCGACATTTCATTTGGGTCTTAACTGTTTGTATATGTGGCCGTTTGGGGGTCTCCTGTAAGCAGAGGGCTAAAGGTGGTTGTGTCCCATTTTGAATGATTTCTTTGGATCAAAATATTGAATTCTAAACGGTTTGGATCCAGATCAGGCTTAACTAAATGTAGGGCCTTATCATGATCCAAGCTTTTTGACTTTTTGTGCTTGACAAGTTTGTAGATGTACATTATTTAGATGAGAGCAGTGCAGCAATTTATTAATCTATTATGCTTATAATGATTTTTTTTATTATTATTATTATTATTATTATTATTATTATTATTATTATTGTAATATTATAATTATTATATTATTATTTTTATTATTATTTTTATTATTATTATTATTATCATTATTATTATTATTATCATTATTATTTTTATTATTATTAAATAATCATTTTAAAGATTTATTATTGTATTATTTAATTATTATTTTTTTTATTATTCATTTATTTATTATTCTTATTTTAGTTTATGCATTTGTCCAGGTATTTTGGATGTGATTTTGTCTGGTAAGTGATATGACGTCATTTGGCGCTTATGCATCAGGACGTTTCGTTTTGGCGTACTGGAAGTGACGTCATATTGCCCATGACAATATCATAACGTTATTTATATTTACCGGTTGGCTAAGACAATGGAGATGTAACTCACAACATTAATTCAGTTATTTGTTTCTTGATAAAGGCCAAGTGGCCGAAAATTTGAAACAGAGTAAACATAGTGTTTTAGTGTGATTAAATTCCCTTTGGAATTTTTATTGAGATATTCAGTGCAAATTGTTTTATGTCACCATAAAGCCTTCAACACATTGCATAAAAATAGTATCGTGACATGACTGATAGCAATGCACCTGTAATGACTGTTGGTGTTAACAAAGAAACACAGCGTTGCAGCGACTGGTAGTTATGATAAACGATTCTTTTCATATTTTATAGTGTTTTTTCTTCAGTTCACACATCATCTGGCTATCAGATCAAACTGTTTGTTTTCAAATGAAAACATCACTATTTTAGACGCACATTATAGAAATAAAGGTCAATTCAACGTCAGAATGAAAATCAAGATCTAAAAAAGTATGATTCAGAAATACTGCAATCGCAAATTGCAGACCAGCCCATGGCATCGCAAGGAAGAGCAACCCAACATTTACATTAACAAGACATCCAAAAGACAACAAAAGCAAAGTAACCAGCTCTCTTCTTCTCGTCAAGATGATTGCAAAATTAGAAAGGACACAAAGTAATGCATACTAAAACAAAGACCAACACAATACCCCCTCAAATAATAGAATGTACAAAATCAATAGACATACACCAATAGAACCACTGCCTTAGAACGGACAGCAGCATAAGCTACAAAGGGGCTTAAAACCATTTTACCGCAAATCATTACTCATTGTGCAGAAACACAGAATATAATTAAAATATTATCATCAAGTGCTCTATTACAAATGTAGGACGAAAGGGTGGATTTAAAATCGTGCAATATATAGTATTTCAGTATGTTAATATAAATATGGGTTTAATTTCATTTTCCTTATAAGAATATCAGGCCCTTTTGAGCTCAACAGAGCTATGCCGATGAGCTTCCGACATAGGTCGCGTGTAAGCTCTTTCATTAAATGACATCTACTAAATCATTGGCCTAAATATAAAATTATTTCTCACAAATGTTCCTCCTAAGGCACCTTGCCAGAATTGCCTTAATGGTTCTGCTCTGCGGAGCCAGATGGTCACAAGAACTCTTGATAGGAAATACTTCAAACCAAATCTCCTCCTGAACTACTGGTCAAAATCCAAAATAAATTCACAGAAATATTCCTCATAACTCTATCTATCAAAATTGCCCTATACAGTTTTGTTTGACTAAAAATAAATTTGCCACCAGAGCTCTTTATAAGACATACCAAAGTAATTTTACAAAAAAAAATCTGCCTTATTATAATATTTGCCCTAATTGCCTTAATAATTTCGCTCCACTAAAAAGGATGGCCACCAGAGCTCAAAATCAGCATTCTCAAGTCAACATTTACAAGTACTATGATCCCCTGGTCTAAATTCAAAATAATTTCATAATTATAAGTGTTTCTTATACCCTATGCCAAAATTGCCACCCAGACGGTTCTGCAACATCAAACAAAATGGCTGCCAGACTCTATATCTGTATCTGTAGCTGAACCCACTGTGGCTCGACTTGAGTTTTTTTTTAGCTCTGACTATCTGTGAGTCATGGGCCATTTTCTTTGTTTCATCATGGTGTGTTAATTTGATTAGAGTATTTCTCCATGATGATACATTGAATTAAATAGAAGGCCTCCATGCGAGCTAACATTTCATTTACTTCAACATCAGCAGAATCTAGGGCGAAGATTTGGTACCAGTAAAATGCATTTAAGCCTCCCAGTGGCTTAGGCTGCTGTCCCTTCTGAGGCGTTGGTTCTATTGCTGTTGACATTTTGTTTATTGTAACTTCCATTGTAGGAGTCTGTAATTGTTCTATGTTTTGTTGTACGATACTTTATGCCCATTCTAATATTGCAATCATCTTGCTGGGGGAGAGATAGCTGGTTGCTTTGTTTAATTCGTCTTCCTGGTGTCTCCTGATGGTTTAGCAGCTCTTCCTCCCCGTGCCATGGGGTTGTCTGCGGTATGTGATTGTGGTATTTCCTGATCATACTCACTTACTATTCTAGATCAGAAATATCATAAAAAGACATCTCAACCTAAACCATTCCTCCATATTCAAAACAATTTCACAGAGTATTTCTTATCATACCCTCTAACTAAATTGCCAACATAGTCTCACTCCAAACAATATAGCCACCAGAGCTCTAGATATGAAATATCTGAAAATGACCTTACATCCTGAACCACTTGTTGAAATCAAAATTATTTCACAGAAACGTTTCCCATAATTCTGTCTGCCAAAACTGCATAAACGGTTCGCTCTGCCAAACAACATGGCTACTAGAGTTGTAGATAAGAAATATCTTTAAACGTCATATGGCCCTATGCCACTGGTCAAAATTCAATATAATTTCGCGCAAATGTTTCTTACAGGGCCCTCTGACAAAACTGCCAAACAGGTCACCCACTAACTAGTGTTCCTGCTCTGCTAAACAAAACGGCTACCAGAGCTTTAAATAGATAGTATTTACACAAAATAGGATCAATTTGTCCAGATTTAAAACAATTAAGCAAACGTATATTGATTATTATACAAAAGGCCGTGTTGATTGCTATTAACAGCCATGTTTTACAAGGCACAAACCCATGTATTGATCAGGCAATTCAATGCTGTTGGTGTATGGTTTTTGTACTTTACATATACGCGTTCTAACCCGTCACAAAAATTAACGTCATCAACAGTAACGTGCATAGGAATGAACGTAATTTAGTGACGTAAGGATGATGTAAATCTTTGCTCTGAAATAGGCGTTTTCGAAACCTACGAATCCTTCATGCTTTTGCGCGTAATTAAAGTAATATGAAAATGAACTTTTTGAAGCTTTTTTCAAAAGTTTCCAAGTGACAAAATGACTTTATGCAATAATAATGATCAAACATGGTTTTCTGATACATTAACATCTGCTAAACCCATCGGTTTTTAAAACCCTCGCCTTTTAAACTCGGTTTCAACACCACTCTTTGGGTCCAGCAGATGCTAATGCATAGAAAAATATGTTGATTCCTATATAGATATAACCAATAGTCCATGTTTCCTTTGCTGACTTAATGCTTCGACTATGTTTAACAAAAGTGCCTCCAGCCACTATGTTTAACAAAAGTGCCTCCAGGGCTAAGAATTTAGGCGATCGTTCTAGGACCACCATGGTATTCTTTTATCTTAATCTAAGCTGATTGCAAACAAGTATACATATTTCACAATTGTAAAAGACAATAGCTTTGAGCAGCTGTCTTCAGGAGAAATGTTGGGTACAGGTTTAAAAATATGTTACATTGGTTCCAATGCATAAATAAAGGTCATGGTTGACCTGGCTGACAGATGGCTAGAACTATCAGCGTTAACATTCAAAAGAGATAAGACTGCAGTCTGTGATTGTGACATTGCCTAAACATACTTAGTCGCTGCATTATATCATAAATGCAGATCATTTCAAATGTTCATCCACTAATAACTAGTTAAGCTGTCCGCGTAATGGTGGACCAAGCAGTGTCTATTTAACGGTTACATTGATAAGGCTGCAAGGAAAGTTAATATTGTCCAGTTTGTGAAATGTCTTACAACAAACCTTGACAGTTCTAACAGAAACTTATTCACAATGGGGACATTTTTCAACCAGAATTATAAATCAAAAGAAAGGTAGTATGACTAGGATATACCACAATTACAAATATAAACTTAAAGCACTGTGAGGAAGAGCCGCAGAACTCAAACCGTCACAATACATCAGGAAGAAAAATAAAGTAAAGGAAACAGCTCCCCCTTTCTCGCCTAGATGATTGCACAAATAGAAAGGAAACTAAGTGATATAAAACACAATACCAAGCAAACACAGATCCTCTACAAGCAATGGGAACAACAATAAACAATGATTCAATCTAACAGAACCACAGCCTTAGAACCAACAACAGCCTTAGCCACCAGTGGCAAATCTTCACCCTAGATTCTTGTAAAAATATTTAAAAACTATTTAGCTCGCATTGGGGCTTATTAGCTTATGCAAAGCATCATCACAGGGAGAAATAGCCCAATCAAACTAGCACACTACGATGAAACAAACAAAAGGGTCCATGACTCACAGATGGTCAGAGCTAAAGAGAGTAAGAAAGAAGGTAAAGACCATGAATTGATACAATCAAGCACCAACCCTGACCCAGGACACTATATGGGAAAGTAACAAATACACAATAAAACATCACACACAAGAAAGCCAAGAGGTCAGCCCTTTCCCAGCAGGTGACCACAAGGCTGAAATGAACAGACAAGAAAACATGACAAACACGAAACACAAATAACAAAAAATGATCCACAAAAGAAGCACCACCTTACCTAACATTAATCAAACCATCAACATAATAATATTCAGCAGTCAATATACAATACAATTAATGTTAACCTTGTTGACAGCTGCTTTGTTAGTTTTTATTATATTGCTCAGTTGATTAAGGTAAGATTGGATGAAAATGTTAGATTGCCTATGTATGTCTACATATAGCATGTGTACCAAAAGAGTGTTGTTTAACATTTATTTGCATAAGGCGTTACCCCCTGGACCCATGTAATGCCAAGCTATGATACAAATACAAGTATTTTGTATACACAGAGTCTGTTTGTATGACAGACTGAGTTTGGCTACCTCTTAGAATTCACCTAAATAGTGGATGTAATCTAAACGGTATCAACTATATTGTTCTATTTTATTTTAGCAAAGTGTGATTTATGTGGAAAATGGTTCATTGATAAGAAGCATCTGTGCCTTCATATGGAGAGAGTTCACCTTCAATTAGGTAAGATACTCATTGAGAAACATTATGGCTTTGCATCATCTACTAAATTCACTTTATTCATCTTAAGGCTACAGACTGAAGGATTAAAAAAGTGATTCGGTTTACTCCAAGGTATACCAAAAAGGCAACCATGGTTTCTTGTTTACTGAATCATAAAATAATCAAAATGAGGGCGAAAAAAACGCATTATAAAACAAAAGTCTGTCTTAAACTTATAGGCATGAAGAAATTTGAGACAAGAGCCATAAATGTGTGGACACCTTCTTATCAATGTACATACTTATAATGCGAATCCCAAATTAAATTTTCATCTATATTTGCACCTAAAATTTTATCACCTTAAATGAGTTTAAGGTCTATATTATTGCACTTCAAGTGGATTGAAGCATCATTTAAATTGAATAGTTTCTGTCGACTGGTAATGAACATGACCATAGTCTTATCCAGTTTCACGACCAAATTGATGAAAAAAGCACAAAATTATTTTTAATGACCATACCTGAATAAACTATAAAAAAAATAACCTTTCAGCGAAATTTTCATGAAAATCCGGCAAAAATTGGCAAAATTGTGGAGTTTTCTTTGAAAAATTGGGAGTAAAAACTTTGAAGGAAGTTAAAAGGTTCTTGAGCTTACCAAGAAAAAAATCGATATTGCTAAAGTTGTTAAGTGTGCAACTACAATACAATTAGTAGCTTTAGTACCCACAAAAATTGTATTTATCTGCTGTACTAACATAAGCCTTAAACACAATTTTGGTAGTAAGTGATTATCTATAAAATGGACAAACCATTTTAATGGAATGTTCCTGTAGAAAGTCCATGAAAGGATGGTACAAATTCTTGTTGGCGAGTCCTCTTTTCATTTCAATTTTAAAAAAAAGTTTGGTGGCTGATTTGAAGAGAGACATAGAAGAACACTAATAATGACTCTTGGCCAATGGTCAAGAGACGTAAAAACTGTGACCACGGACTGTCAGATTGAGACAATGCACTGCTTGGTGATAAATAAAGAGTATATTCAATTTTTGGGATGAATATAACGTTAATTTCATCTCGTGAACCGAAAATAAATTTAATTTGTGGCTTCTTGGAATGAAAGTGACATGATTTCTCCTGTACACCTTACCAGGGACCTTTCTAGATATTCCAATTAAATTCTATTATATTTTACGGGTTACATAAGAGTTGGCATAGTTGAAAAACTCAGCTTCCAAGTGCAGATTCATAATTGAATATGCACTTACGTGTTCATCATAACAACTTTGCGCCATTTTTTTTTCGCACCCTATACGTTAGATTTACAAAACCTGCACATTTCACCAAGTGCCTTTGAGTAATGATGGACCAGTGTGGTCTAACAAATCAGAAACCACCAGAGCTGGGGTTAAAAAAGTGTTATCAGTAATACCGAAATGCTCCTTACAATCTTATCAAGCAAATGAATACCCACACTTTGTGCTTTTGTCAACTTTTTAAAAAGGTTTGAAAATCTGAAGTCACCAGTGAAAGCAGAGGATATACAATTATATTTTATATTTTCACCTGTGAAAGTAATTTTGTTAAATATATATTATATTTAAAGAATATTTTCCTGTATTATATTACTTTGTATAAACTAGATATTAATTGGAAATGTTACATCGTCATACATTGCGGGCATAATGGGTATCAGTATTTGTTCTGTTCATGCTGTTCAGAAGACAACCTGGGCTTGAGCAAATTCATCATTTGTCATTTGCCTGGATCAGAAGGCAAGTCAACAGATAAGAAATCCTCACCAAATGTCAACACTAAACCGTCAAATTTCTGTTGGTGATAATCACTTTCATATTTTAATTTATTAGAGTTTTAATTTCTTAATTGTCTCTGTCCCTTTTACAGATTATCGCTACCATGTAACATCAAAATTATACCAATTGCTTATGAGAACACAGTTGATAAATCAGTGTTTGTGAATTCAGATGTAAGATTATTTTCAAGTTGCAAATGCGACCTTGGCATCTGCCCTTGCAACAGATTTCCAAAGTTTCATGTTAGTTTCAAGCACTTTGAATTGCCTAAATATATGTTGAATTACTCTTTCTATTTTACTTGGTGGACTTAAATGGAAATCGATGCAAACATATACAATTTCGTTCATAAAAGTTTGAGCTAGAACGGGCAAATCCTTTGGAGACATCGCAAATATCCTAACTTACCATATATACCGCACATTATGTCATTTTATGACATTGAATGTTGTCTCCAGGGTCACATCAGCAACCCAAACCCTTTTGTCACCTACATCCTGTTGACAATCAGTATCTAAAATATAAACAACTTAATCTAAAAGTGTTGACATTGTAAGCCATATAGACAAATTTTAAGTATGTTGACCTTGACCCTTGGTTCAAGGGCCATGCCTGGAATACAAAAGCTTTATTGTGATATACACACTTCATGACAAACGTTGTGTCAAATATGAATATCGTCTGTCAGAAGTTGTAAGAGTAGTTGGCCAATAATCTTTCACCCCAATTTCAAATTGGCAATCCAAAACATTTGTATTCATCTTCAATTCACAGACAATTATTGTGTAAAATATGAACACCCTCGACAAACTAAAAGAAAGGTTTATGAGCCGCAGAACAGATTTTAAGTATATTTGACTTTGATCTTTGACTCCAAGATCATATCAGTGTAATCCTTGTGATTTCTACAACATAGGCTATCTTTGTGCGAACTATTAACAGCCTCAGAGACAAAATTAGAGAGAAGTTTGCGCTCATAACCATAACATAGATCTTAAGTATATTTGATCTTGATCTTAGACTTCAAGGTCATAATGGTAATCTGAATTTTTTTTCATCTACACACACTCATTTTATAAGATATGAACAGTTTGGGCCAATTCATAGAGGAGTTAGCGTTGTAAGCAGTTGACTGGCTGATGGAAGTTCAGATGGACCGACAGATAGACTGTTGAATGGATGGATGCGACCAATAATAATACACGACTTTTAAAGAAGAAATACAAAACAAAACAAAAGAAACGACGGCAAAATTAACCAAAATTCCACAAAATGGCAAACATTAAATCAAGGTTTTAAAAAAGAAGCATTATTTGTGTTGTGCAGTATACTTCAGCCTCCAGCAAGCACATGTTAATTGTACCAAATACTTCAACGACGGAATTGTGTAATATAGGCATGTTTCTTCAATAAAATGACTTTTTTGTAATGTTATACCTTGGCGTAAAGCAAAATCGATTTTAGAGGGATACTTCTGTAATTTTACAAATTTAAATTAAGACTAGGTCCTGCAAAACAAAAATTCCAAGAGTACAAGTCCAAACGTTACGATACATTATTTTTATCAGCTATGGTAATTCATTCTAGTGTAAATAGATTTTGTCCACTTAAAATTATTACATGTTAATAATATGAACCTAATAAAAAGTAAGTGAGTGTGATCAGGAAATACCATAATCACATACTGCAGACCAACCTACGACACCGTGAGGAAGAACCACAGCACATTTATAGTAACAATACATCTGTAAGACAATAATAGCAAAGCAACCAGCTTTCTCTTCCTCTTCAAGATGATTGAAACACTAGAATGGACACAAAGCAACGGTCAACAAAACAAATACAAACACATAACTCCCACAAATAATAGGAAGTACATTAAACAATAGATCAACAACAACAGAACCACCGCCTTCAAATGGACAGCAGCCCAAGCTACTGGGGGCCCAAATGCCAAAATACAGATCATTATACACATAGAACATTCAATAAAACATTAATTATTTTGGTAAGTATAGTTCTATAAAGTATGATTGAGCATGTTACAATGTATGATTGGTGATTATTACGATTATTATAAACAAATATGCCACACACAGAGTGCTTTATAAGCAAGAGTGAAACTATTACTCAGGAAGCATTTACGTTTTAGGTAGTATACTTGAGCCTCTAACAATAGTTGGAACAATGCTTTTAACTCCTCAACAGCAGTTTTTAATTGTCCTTTAAGAAAATATAATTTTAGTAATGTTATACCTTTGAGTAAAACGACGTCATTTTTAGAGGGATATTTCAGCTCAGTCTGTAGCCTACTTGAGCTGACATGGTTCCCTACTATTTCTACATAATGCCTTTAAAGCCACAATTTCTTAAGTTTTGTTTCACTGATGTGCTGACTGAAGTTTTATTTTCACAACAATGAAATTAGAAATAGCTTTTATGCGGAAAATTGCCTGGATAGTGCTACTGACTTTTAGTTTTCTTATGCCTTTTATATGTACCAATAACAATCAAAACCCTACAGTTGTCTTTAAACACGATAACATAACTGGAACACAAATCCATGTATATTTTGTAATTTAACCTTTTATTGGAGGCGAGATTTCCAAAATAGAAGCCCAAAGATGCTGAAATACACATTTGGTTTTTGTAGAAGCATTATCTTTCAAATCAGTGGTCTACAGTTTAAAAACATTTGGTATTGCTCATCATAATGCTCATTTTTGTTTACAGTGTACAAACACTGAAAGCCATCTTGTTCCTACTACCAAAACGTTCAGTGCTTGGTACTTGCTTTGTTGTGCAATGTATATTGTCGTTTCTGGTTTTGCAATCATATTCATGGGGAAGAGGGAGCTGGATGCTTAACTTTGATAACTGTGTGATGCCAAATGCCTCTTAATGCTCTGTGTCTCTTCTTCACTGTGCCATGGGTTGGTCTGCAGCGTGTGGTTGTGGCACTTCCTGGCCATAGCCACTTTATTTTTTGGTTACACTTATCTATTACGGCGTCACAGAAAGTCACTAATTGAAAATAATGACCATAAAATAACGATAAAAATAAACCAAAACAGCTATATGTAATTTAATGCTCATCATACGCTTTTAATTGATTCATTTTCAGTAAACTAGTAATGTTGAAGAGAACATCTAAGCGAGCATAAACAAATGTTTATACCTATATACTGAGATAAGACTAACAATAGTCACTGATGGCCGTAATTACCCTCCCTCCCCTCGCAAAAGGGAGTTTTTGGGGATACTGTTTTCAGCCTTTCTATCCTTCTGTCGATGCTCTGACATTTTGAGTTTTTTTAATCAAATGTGTTGTCTGATTGATATAAAATTTGCAACACACCTTGGCCATTAGATAAATTGAATGCACATTTAAGAGGAAAAACAACGCTCTGTTTGCCTGTTTACAAAACTACACGGGGTGGTTTTCCTGATCATACTCACTTACTATTTTGCAGCTTGACAAAATTATGCATCACATTCAGCATGCTCTTAAAATAAAATAGAGGAACCTTGGTACCTATAGGGGTAGGGGAGCGTGCGCAAAAACTCCTTCATTAGGCCCTACGATTCGTCTTACCGCCAGATGATAACATGAGCACACTTAGTATGGATTAGAATATCTACAATGTTTTTGTTTTTTTTTAATTTTGGGCAAAACTTTATAAATATATGTCTAAAATGACCACAATATAGTAAGTTAAGGTTGTTTAATATTAAAAACTAAAAAGTGACAGACAATTTAGAAGTAGTACACACGCTAGAATTGGTAAAATGTGATCTGTTTGGTCTTTATATAATTAAGATAATTTGCTTGCCATGATCCTCAGACTCTGCTTTATTTTATTGAACAGGCTATCCTTTGCAAGTGGAGGAAATGGCAGAAACTAACAGGTATAGTTCACATGTGTTTTTATGTTGCATATGACATTGTTGCTGACAAAACGGTAGAAAATAAATGAATTATTTTATAAAGTGATTGCCTCATTATGTATACAGTATTAAGTTTAAACGAATGGTTATTTAATTTTCTATGGACTTAATTTCGGAGATATAAAACGTTCTAGAACTTTGCAGAATATTCATCAGTTTCAGGAAGTTTTTACAGATATTTCAAATTTTTTTGGCCAGTCTTAAACTAGGATTAACCCAGCTTGCAATATAAGTTAGTGACCTAAAATCATAACATCGTGGACGAAGAGTACTTTCATTATGTCTCCCTTCTTGCCATAAAAAGCATGTTACTATCAGTGCATTTTATGTCAATATGGTCTTAATCAGCCCAAGTAAGTCAAGTATGAAACTTAGGAAAAATATTATTGATGGAGATGTTCTCGCTCCCCTTCCTATGGAGTAAACATCTCACAACGCATTCATTTTGCGAGAGTATGTTCTAGTGATGATTACTTCAACAACAGAAACAAATTTTTGACTTCTAATTTATTAAAACAAGATTATCGATACCATTAATTTTGTACAGCTTTTTTACAGGCACTAAAAGTTGATTGTTAAATACAATATTTGTTTAAAGACCCTTCTGCAACAAGGCGCACTAGGACCAGTTTTTATGATGATTTAGTTTAATAATTGTAAAAAATTTTTGGAAAGCCTAGTTGCAGTGATCAATCTATAAAGATAACTTAATGTTTAAAAAAGTAGGATACAACATGGATATCATGCGACAGTCTGCATGCCTGGTTGTAAACTGAATTTAGTTTTTAGCTACAAGAACTGTTTCATGTTTATTTGAACAAATGTAGATTTCACTTTTTATTGTTGCATATCAATAAAACAAATATATTTTGCTTAAACATAAGTAGCGTGCTTGTCCTTGATATGGTCAAATAGACAAAATGGCTATTTAATGCCTAACTATAAAACAGAGAACAAAAAACACACGCCCACCCCACTTTAAATGATTTTAAGAGCAAAAATGGGTGTATATTTCATGAAAACGCATATTATTGAAGTATGAAATGTTCTTTTAAGTTCAGAGGAAGGTTCAGAGGAACGTTCAGAGAATTATTTAAATATAAAACAGCATCTGTGCGCCTGTTATTGTCTGACAACTAAGTTCTACCATAAAGTGTCCAAATGGCTATTCTATGTATAAATATCTGTCCTGGAAGAATTGTCAAATGCAAAATCTCAAAACTAACAGGGGACTCAAGTTCGTAGACCTTTTAAGCGATAAAAGAGATCTCCAAATATTGCATTCATGTTTTTGCATAGAATTTAGTGTAAACGATAAACCCTAAATTTTGATGTTAAAGTTGCTTCTAAAAGAAAAATAACGAACTTAAATGCTTAGTTTTATAACAGAAAACTTTTTAGCTATTGATGGACAATTTATGATGAGTTTCAAGAGAAAAACTTCATCTCTTTAAGAGAAATCATTCAAGAACGATTTAAAACATCTTGTTTCAGACAGCCTTTTTAAACGCTTAAAATGTGACTACTCATCTTCAGAGACTGTTTCAATCCAGGTAATTAAGAGATATTAATTTGGTGATTGCGTTTTCCTGGAGATAAGACTTATCAATGTAAATTAATTATTTCAGAATATAGTGAGGAATAAATAAGTGAGGGCATTTTCAAATTTGTTCAAATAAACATGAAACAGATCTTGTATAGTTTCTTCTTTAATTGTAGGATGGTTGGTCAGGTCTCAGACTCAATGACAGCCCTGACTTAAAGCTTTAATTCATTGGTCAGTACCTGATGCTTGTCTTTGGCTCGTTCCACCATAACCTTACATGAGTTTTTCTTTAGCTCTGATTATCTCTGAGTCATGAGCCCTTTTCTTTGTCTCACCATACTGTGTTAATTTGATTTAGATTGTTACTCATTGATGATGCATTTGCATTTGATAGGAAGCCTTCTATGCGTGTTATAACACCAACAGTATCTAGGGCCGAGATTTGGCGCCAAAAAGTGCATTTAAACTCCCCAGTAGCTTAGGCTAAGGCGATGGTTCTGTTGCTGTTGAACTATGGTTTTATGTACCCCCATTGTTTGTGGGGATTCTGTGTTGGTTTTTGATTTGGTATGCATTACTTTATGTATTTCTAGTTTTACAATCAACCTGATGCAGAAGAAAGAGCTGGATGCTTATCTTTTATTGTCTTTTTATACCCCGCCACTAAAGTGTGGCGTGGTATTATGTTATACCCTTCGGTGTCTGTCCGTCTGTCCGTCCGTCCGTCCGTCCGTCCGTGCTCACCATTTCCGATCGATAACTTGAGTATTTATTCACGGAATTTTTTCAAATTTTGCATACATATTGTTATCGGCGATGAGTGGTATGGGATTGTTAATGGGCAAAATCCGTCTATTTTTAACGGAGTTACTGCCCTTTTTCGTATTGGAAAAATGGTTTCTGGCCTGTTATTCCTTTACTGTTCATGATATCTGAATGAAACTTCACAGATATGTTGCACATCAAAGGTTACATATTGTGACTAAGGACCGTCACTCTGACCTTCCCAGTTTGTGAGTTATCCGCCCTTGATAGGTCTGAAAAAAGGTTTTTGACCTATTGTTCCTTTACTATATGGAATATCTGAATATAACTTCACAGATATGTTTCACATCAAAGGTAACATATTGTGACTAAGAACCGTCACTCTTACCTTTCCCGTTTGTGAGTTATCCACCCTTGATTGAATTAAAAAATGTTTTTTACCCGTAGTTCCTTTACTATGTGGAATATTTAAATGAAACTTTACAGATATGTTTCACATCAAAGGTTACATACTGTGACAAAGAACCATCACTCTTACCTTTCCAGTTCATGAGTTATCTGCCCTTGATTGATCTGAAAAATGGTTTTTGACCTGTAGTTCATTTACTATATGGAATATCGGAATGAAACTTCACAGATATGTTGATCATCAAAGGTTACATATTGTGACTAAGGATCTTCACTCTTACCTTTCCAGTTCATGAGTTATCTACCCTTGATTGATCTGAAAAATGGTTTTTGACCTGTAGTTCATTTACTATATGGAATATCTGAATGAAACTTCACAGATATGTTGAACATCAAAGGTTACATATTTTTAGTAAGGACCGTCACCCTTACCTTTCCAGTTCATGAGTTATCCGCCCTTGATTGATCTGAAAAATGGTTTTTGACCTGTAGTTCATTTACTATATGGAATATCTGAATGAAACTTCACAGATATGTTGACCATCAAAGGTTACATATTGTGACTAAGGACATCATATCACTGTCTATCTCAGTTCTGTTGCTATTTATGCATTATATATCTCACAAAATAACTTTTGGTGCCCCCAGCAGTGGCGGGGTATTATGCAGTGCTTGCGGTGCTTTTATTGGTGTATTGTTAATGTAAATGTTCTGTGGCACTACTCACGGTGCCGTGGGTTGGTCTGCAGTGTGTGATGATGGTATTTCTTGATCACACATCACGAGACACCAGGAAGACAAATTAAGCAAAGCAATCAGCTCTCTCTTCCCCATCAAGATGATTGCAATACTAGAATGGACATAAAGTAACGAACAACAAAACATAAAAACAATTACAGACCCCGGGGGGGGGGGGGGCTCAAATGCATTTCACTGTACATAAAATCTGTATCTCTCATCAAAGTCCCATACTTCTATATCTCCCTTCAAGCTTAGGCTCAGTCAGATATTTCATTCAGGAGCAGATGCAATTAGAAGGGTTTAAGAGGGGTGTCATGACAACCATCTTAAGTATAAAATCAACACATTAAAGGTGTTTGCAGGGATTTCTCTAAGTTTTGAGTAGCCGGCAGACATTGTCATGAACCTGGCCAAATTTACTGCTTATTAGTATAACCTATGGACCAATTTATCAAAGTAGCTGGCACAGAAGGCAAAGTAGGTGGCTATTTTTGCTGGCTGCCCCCTCTTAACGAAAACACTGGTTTGATATCTAATTTGTTTCCAATGTCTCTGTCAGTTTTGGCCTCAGTCAGAATTACCATTCAAGAGCCAGTGTTATTGAAGGTTTTTATTTTGACAATCATGGTGGCAATCTTGGAAATCTGAATGCAATGACCATAACAGTTCAGAGTCTGAATTTTGGCTTAATAAGACTAACACATTAAGCTGATGTGATGTTAAGATTTTAAGATGACTGATATGGCAGCCATTTATATATTAAAATACAACTTGCGAGAGTTTACTGGCTGTTCCAAGGCGGTGTTTCTTTTCAGGATCTTTTTTGTTATTCACGTTTCATCATGTTAGTCTTTTTATGCCGTCATGTCTGTTCTTTGCACCGTGCGGTCGCCTGCTGGGATAGGCTGGCTTCTTGTGTGTGGTGTTTTCTTGTGTTTTTGTGTTTTATTCCAAAGTGGTGTCCAGGGTCAGGTGTGGTGCTTGGTTGTATCAATTCCTGATATTTGCCTTTTGCTTTACTTTGAATAATAATGTATTTGCGGGCTATTAAAGACCTTAATGATCCTGTGGATACAAGCAGTTTGATCAATGCATCCTCCTTAATGTTTAACATTGTACATCGTTCTAGTATGGGATGTGTTCTACTGTATCTGTCTATGATTTCTGGCTTTAAACCAATCTGATGTGTGTGAAATAAAAGAAGAAGGTATATGTATTTAATTGTCTTAATAAAAAATGAAAAGCTCGTAGCAAACATAATCTTAGGGCAAACTCCCCAGAATATGCCTCAGCAGCCATGTAGGGTTGAAACACTGTCTGTCAATATTAATGTCGCGTCAATGCTTATAAGAGCGTTGTTTCAATCAGTGACGTATATTGTCTTTTATTCATGTCTTAATTTCTCAAGGTAAGATAACGCTGTTAACTTTACATTTCAAATGAGTCAGCGGATACAGATGCAGTCCTGGGTGTTTTTGTAGCCAAGCAAAGAAAATAAAGTTTTTGCTGTCTGGATTATAATATTGTGAGCGAAGTCTCCAATTCATTCCTATCAGTATTACTGACGTCTGGCCAGCCGATGCTCTGGTTTACATCAATTTGTTTTGTTTGCTTGTGTAGATAATTCATGTCCAAATCAACAATTTTAGTCATGTTGTGATGATTTCCTGTCATCTTGGGTTGAATCATTACTAAGCAACAGATAAAGTGTCATGTCCAAAAAGTAAGTGGGTATGATCAGGAAATACCATAACACAATCACATACCGCAGACCAACCCACCGCACCTTGAGGAAGTGCCACAGAACATTTACAGTAACAATACATCTGTAAGACAATAATAGCAAAGCAACCAGCTTTCTGTTCCTCTTCAAGATGATTGCAAAACTAGAATGGCCACAAAGTAATGCATAACAAAAGAAAGACAAACACAGAACTGTCACAAACAATGGGAAGTACATTTAACAATAGATCAACAACAAAAGAACCACCGCCTTAGAACGGACAACAGCCCAAGCTGGAGGACTTGAATGCATTTTACTGGCGCCAATTCTTTGCCATAGATTCTGTTGTTGTTAAAACACAAAACTGTTTAACTCGCATAGAGGCTTCCTAACTAATGCAATGTATCACCACAGAGAAACAATCAAATCAAATTAACACACTATGATGGCACAAAGAAAAGGGCTCATAACTCACAGATATTCATGGTTAAAGAAAACGGCATGGACACAACAATGTTATTTTGGTGTGTGCCTTAAACTAGCAACCATCAGAACCCCAGTCTAACGCTTAACAAACTGAGCCACTGCACTCCTTACGTCGATTTGTTAATTTGTTAATATGACATAGTGCATTCAAATGCTCCTTTTTGTAGCTTGGTTAAAACCCAAGAGCACCATAATGGGTACCATGTTAACACTGACTAAATGTTGGGGTGTGCCTTTGCTCTAATTTTAGTTATTCAGTGGGATGTCACATTTATTTGTGTCTGAATCTTTAGCAAAGCACTTTCTTTGCATATGCAAGCTGTGGATGCGCTAGTATGACTGTACTTATGTGCATGATTGTCTGAGCATTCACTTATCGCCTATATGATAAGATCCAACCCTGCTTATCATACCTGATTTACCCATTGGCCCAGTTTTAGGGTGCTCAACCTGAAATCTAGAAGTTCATGATGCTGTATGCTAATCTTTTATAACGTTTACTTCTCGTTTTATGTTGACCACTAAAGCTATGCTTTCCAACAATTTTCTTAGATTTGTTAACTTAATCACCATAAAATACAGGTTCTGATATGCCTTGTTGCAAAAGAGTTTTTAAAACACAAGAAAACTGACTTATCAATCGTAACAATCTCACAATTTCTTGTTTATCAAATTTGTAAATTGTCTCTTTTTGACAAAACCAAATAGAGAATATATAATGTCTGGTATTCTTCGTTTTATCATAACATTCAATACCTTTCTTTCACTTAATCAGTTAAGACCTATCATCACATTGTTCCTACTATTTCTCGACTAGTAATGTCCCCAGACTAAGATGCCACAACACACTCATTTTTCTGATGCAATTTCAAGCTTGGCAATGTGATGAAAACCCTGACACACACTTGTGATAAGTCCTTGACCTTTCTGGTTGTCCTGACTTCCATTTTGTGCAGTCAGACCTGGTTGGTACTGGATTTCTGAAGGTCTAAAATGTGTGGGATTTCTGTTCAAATTTGTAACCTAAAAATTTGGCCCCTGTCACATTTAAATGGCGTTTATGTCACTCCTCATGATAACATCACTAAAACTCATACTGCTATGCATAACCCAGTTTTTAAACATTAAAATACACTTTCATATGCTTTACAGGCTAGTTTCAAATTGTAAATAATTGGCAAATAATTCATTTGTAGCATTTTCACTTTTGTTCAATATATGGTATAAATTGATTGAATTTCAATAATTTAGATCTTCCTCCACCTTAACCTAAATTTACGTTTTAGAAATTTGAAGGAATGGGTCCTGACATTCCATAGTAAATTTGGTTTTGCATCTGCAGATAAGGTTGCAAACAATGTTGCAGTCATAAGAAAAATACACTACACTAACGCCCTAAAGCAAGAAGCTAAAGAAGCAAGTGAATATACTCGGGAAATAGCACAATCACACACTGCAGACCAACCCATGGCACTCTGAGGAAGATCCACATAACATCAATATTCACAAAACGCAAGGAAGACATTCCAAGTAAAGCAACCGGCTCTCTCTTCCCCATGAAGATGAATGCAAAACTAGGGGACATAAATTACTGAATAACAAACCACAGACCTAAAACATATGTTTTGTTTTAATGATAGGTTTGTTGTTAACAGAAATAAGTGCCATGTTCCTATTAAGTTAGCGTATTTGTTGATAAATAACACAGAAAGATCCTTATGCTATGTTGCTACTTACCTAAATAAAAGGTTTTATTTCTATTTTAGTGGCTGTACCAATGCTGAGTTGTTAAAATATTTACTTCTTTCCTCTTTACGATGAAACAAAAACATGCTATAGAATAGTGTCTTTCTGTTGTTGCAGCTTTTAAATTTTTTATGAGATAATGATAATAATTCTTATTTCAAGCAGATGGTGAGTAAGATGTATCCCACTAAACTTAGTGAAATAAGACACATTCCTTAGCTATTTAACCATCCTTTTAAATTAAACTTGCCAACAACATCATTTGTCATTTATTGATGGACCTGCTCCTCTCTTTGCTTCCTATGGGGTTTATATTTCACAGAGTATTCGCTTTTGGGAGTGTATTTCTTTAATGGTATCATACATTTCATAGGGAATTTTCACAATTTCTATCACAAACACTTAGAGTTGCTTGTTGTATACAATATTGGTTTAAAATTTCTTCTGCAACAGAGCATATTTGCGCAAATATTGAAGGTGGACTGGTTATAAATCCAAAGTATTGTTTGAAAGCCTCATATTTAGTGATCAGTTCAAAAAGATAATCAAACGATGTTATAAAAAATTACCTATAATTAGGATATGTTTTTTTTTAATTTGAATTTCATCAAAGTGTCTTTATCACTACTGAAATGTGATCTTAAATATAATTGCATGTGTGTTTATTTGTTTTTAGCCAAAAGAAAACCTTGGACAGAGGAGATGCTCAGCGCGCTGCAAACAATAGTTCCAGAAATCAAACGCGAGAAAAAACCACCACAGAAGGAATCAGTTGAGGAGCTAAAAAAAGAAATTTCCATGCCTGGCCTCAAGATCTTGGCTACAGATAAAGCATCGGGCATATTCTTTATATACAGAGAGTAACAAAAAGAAAAAGGACAAACCACAATAATAGACATTAAGGTAATGTCTTATTGATGTTAACGATATCCTAGTGTTATATTCAAGTAAAAGGTAACTTTATTTTCAGTATTAACATATTCAAGTATTGGTATGCAAAACAAAATATTCTCGCATCTACAGAACTCAGTGACAATATGTTGAGTTTTGAGGAACCTTGCTTTTATAAATGCATAGATAAAGTTGTACTCCTACATGTAATATTCAATATGGAAACCAAAGGCAGAGCTGAATTATCATCCATTGCTGCTCACATGATGATAGTTATCATTACTAAGAGGGAAGATAAATGGCTAGCAGCCATTCTACTTAGAAGTTGGGTTTTATGATGTTTTAAAATTGAATTTCAGGGATTTTTTTTAATCATTGATTTTAGAAAAAATATACGTCGTTGATAACAAACGTTAATGAGATTTCAAGAAGATCAAAGTTTTGTGGCGCAAACAGATTTTACTGTAACATAATTGAAAATTGTGCAGAAAATTAAATTTTACAAAATTTTATACGTTTTTTCTGACCAATACAACTCAAATAGACGTGACAGAAATGAAAGGTCTCAAAATAAACTTCAAATGCGACAAATAAACAAGTATTTAACAGTTAAATAGGGTATAATATTGACGTTTTTACCATGCATTATGCAGAATCTAATTTATGCACGCTTACTTCAAAGGTCATTAAATGAGATGTCGCATCACATGGTCTTTTTATCATGTGCACCTACTCAAAAACTGACGGTTTTGAGCCAAAGACTTTAAATCTAACGCACGATTTCGATTGTATATAAATTAACCATAAATGGCTCAACTTTACAATTAGGATGATGCGATGCAAATTTTGTGCTGACATCTTTTAGTAAATTAAGCTTTCCTGCAAATGCGTAAATAGTGCATATATGCTAAACATTAGCTGTCGCATCTTGGAAGCTGGAACCTTTTTTGAAAAAAAAGATGTTGAAATGTCACATTAACTTTCATTGTGAACAGATTTGGCTGAAACAGATAATAAGCATGTTATCCAAAAACTCATTGGAAAAACAATAAAAAGCAAATTTAGTACATACATGTTTGTCATTTTTCATTATTTTGTACTAGCAAACGCAGTAAATGGCAGATAAACTGCGCTTACCCATATGCAATACCACAGATTGTGGAATCCCATTAGGGGTTTAAAAGTTGAAACTATTGATGCTGAACTTTAGAATTAAATCATACCTATAAAAAATATCGTTTTCACCTATAAATAGTCAGTATAGGGATCAAATATGTTCCTAGTGCATCAACAATAGCCCTGTCTAACAGCAGATGTTAAAAACGAGGGTGACGATCTTGCAAGCGTTGATTCATTGGAAACAGTTTGATCATTATTGTTGCATAAAATCTATAATGTATTTACTTTAATTTACGAAAATTTATAGCACTAAAACTTAACGTAAATAGGTCTGCTAAAAGTAGTGTTCTCTATTAATTAAAACATGTGATAGCCCCTATCTTTGTTTAACTATTTCATGGCGAGAACACTACCGTGAGAGGTTCTGGATGTTGCGAGGAAACAAATCAACCTTAACGCGAGTTTGTGGTAGTTACGCTGATACTTGTCCTTGTAGACTTTAGTTGTTAATATTTGAGTTCAGCCGTTACTCCATTCGTATAAGAGCTAGTAACCAATCGGCTGTTGTTAACTTAGCGGCCTATAACAAGTGTACATAATCCATGCATTGAAATCACATGAAATGCCTTTTAAGCGCATGGGTTTGTGCAGGTTGATACATGAGAGTCAAAGTCTCTATGCAATACTCGTCTCTAGATACTAAAACAACATAAACTGCTGTATAGAAATCTGCAGTATCTTAATCTGACTTTTGTAGGAAAGTCAGCCAGCAAAAACTAACTGCATTATGTAATACCGTTAGGAAATATTCTTATACTGTTGTTGTAAGCTGCGTGAAATTTTTTCACAAGAACATCAAAGGGTTAAGTATAGGTTATTCAATGTTTTGTGTTGGTTATGGAATATATACGAGGGAGCGGAGCTCCCGAGTGTATATTTCATAACAAACACAAAACATTGTATAACCTAATTATCCCTAACCCAGCTGTTTCCTGTGTTTGTTTCGCATCCTGAAATGTACACAGTATGTAGCATGTTGCTGCATTTCGTTTAGGAGTCTCTCATTCCTTTTTAAGCCCTTGATGCGTTCACATGGGACAATTGGATTTTATTAGCAGCATTTTTGTGAGATTTTTTTTCCAAAATTATCTGGGAAGCATTTCATTGATCACGCGTTACAGATGTATAGGCTGATCAGTCCCTACTGTTTGTGCATTCTACCCTGATTCTTAAACAGTGGAGACACTCAGATCAGCATGTATATTCATGTGCCGTTTGGTCATGCTGTCTTTATCAAAAGCATTTTGGGGCAAGCAGTTTAATTTCTGAGCAGGCTTCAATGTACAGCCTGGTCAGTGTTTTCTGTCGTCGCCTCTTTTCTGTGAAACAGCTAACATTTGAAATTTACATCATTTTGTGTCAATATTCTTCCCACAGTTTTATTTAGGGTTCTCAAAATAAAACTAAATTTGGTGAAATCAACATTTTGGACAGCAATTTCTTCTCATCAAGTTATGGGAATGAGTCTCACAAAAGTGTGGGTTATGGAAAATATACCACGCTGAATATGGTCCTTTTCTTGCTACTGATTGGCTGAAAACAAAAGGAAGTGGGCGGGTCATGGGCTAATGCTGGTTTTGTATACGTGCTATGTATAGGTTATTCAATGTTTTGTGTTGGTTATGGAATATATACGAGGGAGCGGAGCTCCCGAGTGTATATTTCATAACAAACACAAAACATTGTATAACCTATTTAGCCCTGACCCAGCTGTTTCCTGTGTTGGTTTCACATCCTGAAATGTACACATTATGTAGCATTTTGCTGCATTTCGTTTAGGAGTCTCATTTCATCTTTAGCCATGGATGCGTTCACATGGGACAAATGGATTTTATTAGCAGCATTTTTGCGAGATTTATTTTTCAAAATTATCTAGGAAGCATTTCGTTGATCACACGTTACATATGTACAGGCTGATCAGTCTCCTCTGTTTGTGAATTCTACCCGGATTCTCAAACAGTGGAGACGCTCAGATCAGCGTGTATATTCATGTGCCGTTTGGCCATGCTGTCTTCCAAAAAGCGTTTTGGGACAAGCAGTGTAATTTCTGATCAGGCTTCATTGTACATGTGCAGCCTGGTCAGTGTTTTCTGCAGTCGCCTATTTTCTGTGAATCAGCTAACATTTGAAATTTACATCATTTTGTGTCAATATTCTGATCACAGTTTAATTTAGGGTTCAAAAAATAAAAATAAATTTGGTGAAATTAACATTTTGGACAGCAGTTTCCTCTCATCAAGTTATGGGAATGAGTCTCACAAAAGTGTGGGTTATGGAAAATATACCACGCTGAATATGGTCCTTTTCTTGCATCTGATTGGCTGAAAACAAAAGGAAGTGGGCGGGTCATGGGCTAAAACAAGATAACATATGAGTAATATTGAAGCTGGCTTTGTTTGATCATTGGTTTTTGGGAGTAATTTAGCTCACCTAGGCCTGAAGTGCAAAAAGGTCCTTAAAATTATAGATCGTGAATTGTTTTGTGTCTTGTGTGCATTGTCCATATACTTTCGTTAAACAACATATTCTCATAAACCCGTTTTCCAAATTTAAGGTCATTTACTTCAATTGCTCATATAGATTTAAATGTACATATTCGTAAAATACACATAGATCTTAAAAAAAACTGTTATTGATTATCAGTATATTCAAGGAATCACCATTGACAAATGGTCAAGAATCAAACAATTCTATTGTACTGGCACGTTTGTTTGTGTGTTTGTTTTCTTGCTTTACGTCCAAAGTCAACAGCTATGGTCATGGCCGGACGTTCAGTTCACCTAACCACACTTTTCCTGAGCAGACTTGAACAAGCGTTTAACCAGTAATTCGTGCAATACTTTCGCTTGAAACTGACAATAACCCTTCTTGAATGAATCAGCTTAAGTGTGAAGAATGACGGTAGAAATTATTTCATGATCAATCTCCATGAAGATTTGGTACCATGCCCGAATCATACGTGCAACCCCGGGATCTGCAGTCAGACACACATCTGTAGCCAAACACGTTACTGACTGCGCTACGCGACCCTGTCCTGGCACGTTAAAATTTTTATATTGTTATAGACTTAGAAACAGAATATGTAACGACCGTCTTTCAAAAATAAACACATTAAATATATCAAACAGAAAATAGAAAATAATGCAATTATTTTAAAACTGTGTATTCATAGATCTCAATGAAAGTCTTACCTAAGATGTTCAAAGGATATTTAAAGTACTATTCCTGATGATACAAGTTAAGAATATTGTTAAAATCACTATTTAACTTAAAATATATAAACTACACATTTTGATATCTGTGGGTCTGCTCAAGAAAAGTCTTTGAAAATTTAAATTGATTTTATAGATACCTTAATCATTATCCTACGAAAATAATTTCTTAGTGTAGCAATCATTTAATGGCTGTTACAACAGAATAATTTAAATCACCGTTGATTTTAAAATTCAGAATAAATCGTCAAAATATACGGACTGATATTAAGTTAGTAAGGAGGCAAAGGTCAGGAATGGATACAATCAAGTAACACACCTGACCTAGGACACATCATGTGAAAGTTACAAAAACACAATAAAACAACATAAAAAACAAGAGAGCCACGAGGCCAGCTCTTTCCCAGCAGGTGACCACAATGCAGCAATGAACAGACAAGAAAGCATGACAAACACGAAACATATTTAACATAAGTGACCAAATAAAATAAGTTGCATAATTGAATTGTGCCTCATTACAACAGAAGTTCAATTTTAACGCCAACTTATTTAGGGACAAACACTGTGGTTGGACAGAAGGTTGACTATATATTTAATTCACGTTAAAACTAAAGCAAGTAGTTTTACTGGGCGGTTTAGCATAGAAATTCTCGTCTAAATATTATTATTTCACTATGTTGTTAAATAATGTACATTTCATCAGACTTGTACATGTACACAGGGGTCGCGATATAATTCCAGGCTATTTCAGTCTGTTGGGTGAGACTCTAAGTTGTGACCCTCCTCTCCATTTAGACTTTAACTGTTGATACAGTGTTAAACAAAAACTCACTCGCTCAAAATTGCACATAACTTAAAAGTTTGGATGTCACACAGCTGACGCAACAGCTACTTTCTCATACAAATGCTGGTAAAAATTAAACATCACATTTGTAAAAACACATTAAGGGGTAATTAGTCAATGTAATTGCATCTGAGTTTCTAGATGAATAATGTTGCTATTCCTGTGTTTTACCTATATGATATCAAACAACATCGTTAGTGTTCAAATCATTTAAACATCACAAATAGACTGATGGCTAGATGTTCGCTCACCCTAGGAAATTTTGCAGACACATCCTATCTTAACGAACAATTAAACTACGTCAACTGAGAGATGTTTGCACTCTGTATAATGGGTCGTTCGCCTATAACAGCCTGTTATTTAAGTTAACATATCAAATTAAGATTAATAAAAGTTTGAGCTACAGCAAAGAGGCATTTCACTTTTCATTTTTGACATTTTAATAGAATCTGTGTACTGGATGCCTTATATTTACTACATACAAACGCTTTTTGAACAAAAATACTGCTTCCTGTGGTATTGTGTGTGTTACATGGCTGAAATTACAATTTAAAAGGGGTAATTGATGCTATCATCATTTAGTTTAACAACTGTTCCTTGTATTTTGAAACCATTTTAGATTAGGCTTTCCAACATATTCAATTGACAAATAGAAAAACAAAGTTTGCTTTACTATCTTAGATCTATTGTCTAAAATAAGCTAATATACAATCCCAGCTGCAGTTGGACATAGGAGGAAAGTTTGGTATTATCATTTAAGTAAAACGCATTTGAAAAAAAAAATGTAGCTGATGGGTATTTTACATTTGTGATGTTATTGCTCAAATGACTGTCTGCAAATTGATCACGTTCTAAGATCAGAGCACTTATTATTGAGTAACATATATAACAAGATGAAATAAATGAGCAAGGTCATTGTCTGACGTTACAGATGATATGCAGAAAGAATGAATATATTTCACATGTATACCTATAACTTTCTGGACTTTGGCACCGAAACATTAGAATTTATATTCATTTTTGTGCCACCTGCGAAGCATGGTCATGATTATATGTGTCATAGGGATTAAGTCTTTGTCCGCCTCGTCGTCTTTGTCGTCCCTGTTGTCACACTTTTAGTTTTCTGATCGATAACTTTTTATTAAATACAAACCTCATATGAAAGTGTATGAAAGGTCATTTGCAAACTTTTGACTGAGTAATGAACCTTTTTTTACTTAGGTTTAAGCTGATACAAAAGTTATATTGGCTTTTTTGTGGAATAATCTTCACATTACTACAAAACAGTTAGATCTGAAAACTTCTCACTTTAGGCCATGATTACCCAGTGCCTGTTGATAAGCATTACAGTGATAAAAATTTTACCCCACCTCCTGACCCTTAAGGTGGGGTCAAAGGTCAAATATTTTGAAAGCTATTTGTATTAAGGGGTTAATTTGGCCCCTTCTCTGCCCAAAAACTGAGTTGCTTTCGATCAATTTCTTCTGATTGGTTTATGGAAGAATAACCCAAGTGTAAAATTCTGGCATTAATTTACCTTTACCCGTTGCTATGGTAACAAAAATGGTCAACGAAATAGGCTTAAAATAGAGAAATTGTCATTTAGGACCAAATTTAAGGCTTTGGGAGACCAATTTTTTTAAGAATTAGATATCAGCACAGCTTAATACCAAAAAACCCTTTTAATATGTTGTGTGCTGTGATAATTCTCATCATCCTTTAAATTATCTTTTTGGTATTGGCTTGTGCTCTAGATTATTTTCTCTGTCAAATGACTCAAATTTGCTCCAAAATGGTAATTTTCCTATTTTAAGCCTATTCTGGTGGCCATTTTTGTCACCATAGCAACAGTAAAAGTCGAATTAATATGAGACTTTTGCACTTGGGATATTGTTCTAATAAACTAATAAGAAGAAATTGGTGAAAACATTTTTTTTATTTTTAACCACATAGGGGGGGGGGGCAAAATAGCCCCTTAATGCATGTAGCTCTTTTGCAATTGGGATTTGTCCAGACATATCCTATCAATATTTTTACTGAAACTTCACATGCAGAGAGAGGTCTTATAAATATGAAACATATCAATCATGATTTTAGATCAAAGGCCTAGGCCCAACACTTGAGTGCACTTAGGGGTTGGGGTCAAAAGGTCAAAATTCCACTTATCCGAATATGGTCATGCTGCATGTGAAATTAAATGAAATCACCAATGCAGCAACATGGTAGCAAATATTTTGCCCGTAGAAACCCCCCCCCCCCTGACTCTGGGGATGAGGTCAAAAGGTCAAACTTCAACTTTAACAGAATATTTTTATGTTGTATATCAAATTAAAGGGAATGATGCATGAAGCAACATGGTAGCAAATATTTTGTCCGCAGACCCAACCGCAACCTCCTTCTGACCCTGGGGGTGGGGTCAAAATATCCAAATTTAACTTTTTCAGAATATGGTAATGTAGGATATCAAATTAAATGGAATGACGCATGAATCAACATGTTAGCAAATAATTTGAACACAGACCCCCCATTCGTCTCCCCCGACCCTGGGGGTGGAGTCTAAGGGTTAAATTTCAACTTTTACAGAATAAAGTCATGTTGCATATCAAATTAATGGGAATGCCACATGAAGCAACATGGTAACAAATATCAGTGTGGAGGGTGGGGTGAAAAGGTAGAATTCAACTTTTACAGAATATGGTCAGGTTGCATATTACATTCAAGGGAATGACGCAAGCAGCAACATGGTGGCAAAAAATTAACCCACAGAACCCAGCCCCCCTGACCCTGGGGGAAGGGTCAAAATTCAACTTTTTCAGAACATGATGATGTTTCATATGAAATTAAATGGAATCACGAATTCAGCAACATAGTAGCAAATATTTTGCCCACAGAACACCCCCCCCCCCCCTCCGACTCTGCATTTAGGGTCAAAAGGTAAAAATTCAACTTTTACAGAATATGGTCATGTTGCATATCAAATTAAAGGGAATGACGCTTGCAGCAACATGATGAATACTTTGCCTGCAGGCACCATCCCAACCCCCCCCCCCCCCCTTCGACTCTTGGGGTTGGTTCAAAAGGTCAAAATTCAACTTTTAAGAATATGGTCATGTTGCATATTGAATAAAAGGGAATGACACATGCAGCAACATAGTAGCATTTTTTTAACTGTAGTCCCCCTTCCCCCTCCCAACTCTGGGGATGGGGTCAAAAGGTCAAAATTCCACTTTTTCAGAATATGGTCATTTTGCATATCAAATTAAAGGGAATGATGCATGCGTTAACATGGTAGCAAATGTTTTTTTATATCCCCCACCCCCTCCCCTGGCCCTGGGGATAGGGTCAAAGGTCTAATTTCAACCTTTACAGAATATTGTCATGTTGCATATCAAATAAAAGGGACTGACGCATGCAGCACAATGGTAGCAATTTTTTTCCTGCAGCCCCCACTCACCCTCCCCCCGAACTTGGGGATGGGGTCAAAAGGTCAAGGTTCAGCCTTTTTAGAACATGGTCATGTTGCATATGAAATTAAATGGAATCACACATGCAGTAACATGGTACCAAATATTTTGCCCACTACCCCCCCCCCACCTGGACACTGAGGGGTGGGGTCCAAAGGTCAAATTCTGCTTTGACCCTACACTCACCCCTGACCTCTGGGTTAGGTTGAAGTCAGATATTGAAATTGTACAGATAAGTTTATTTTTATTAAACTGAGCACTAAAAACTAGTTGATAGGATTTCTTCTTTGATCTGTATGATATCCGAGGTTTTGTGATTTATAAGTTTCTCTAAAATACCTTCGCTGGGGATATAAATTCGACAATTTGCCTTGTTTGAGTTGATAACCATATCAAGCCCATGGACTGTTGTTACAGATGTAATTAATAAATTTTGTGACATATTTCCTTAAACGGAATGTATAATGTTAAATATAGCCACAAATAGAAAAGATAGTTTTACATTTAATTAAGACAATTCAATAACTGTCCCTGTTTAAGGTAAATATTCAAAACAAATCTTTATCCCAGTTACACTCATATGAAACATTTATCATTGTGTTTTCGTCTGTGGAAAATGATCACTCTCACTTGCCTTCTTGCAACCAATAGGATCATCACAATCGATTCCTGTGGTACAATTATTATACTTTCAGTTTCCTCATAATCGGTGAATTGCGGTGAATTTTTCAAGTCCGAACAGTTTTCAAATGCTCATGGATAAAGTTCTTTCTGGACTGTCATTTAGATCTACTTTATGCTACTTAGATGATGTGTTGATTTTTTCTGAAACATTTGATCAGCAATTATCTGACTTGCAAGGGTTTTTTGACTGATTCCGTACTGCTGGCTTGAATTTTCACCTGGCAAATGTCTATTTGCACAGGAAATTTGTCTCTTTTTAGGCCATGAAATATCTAAGAAAGGAATTAGTCCCACATTTGATCATCTTAAAGCAGTTTCTGAGTATCCTGTGCCTAAGACCACAAAGCTATTGAAACGGTATCTTGGACTCATGAACCGGTTTAAGAAGTATGTACCTGGGTACAGTGCAACTGCGCATTGTTTGTATCAACTTTGTTTGGAAAGATGAACACAAGGCTGCCTTTGATATTCTTAAGGCTTTGTTGTTAATTCTGAAGCTTTGGCATTTCCCACGTATGACTTGCCATTTTATTTGGGAGTTGTGTTATGCGGTAAAATGTGATCACAAGATATGATAATAAAAAACAAAACAAAATGTATTTATAAAAAGAATTAGAATGGAATGAAGATAGGAAAAACAAGACTTAGTTTAGCGCGCGAAATATTTAGCATACAGTTAATTATTTCGCTAGAGGGCATTCGCGTCAAAGATAAGTAATGACACTCAAAAGTCAAATAAGTTGTTGTTAAGCCAACTTAAATTAACAGGTTGCGAGTCGTTTCTTTGCGCTTGAATACACATGACCAGCGGCTGGCACTGAGATATGTTTATTGACACAACTAGTGATTACCTGAGCTTTTACCACCAAGCGAAATATCTCCATTGGAATTTGACACAAATTAACAAGAAAAAAATGATATTTTTTCAGAAATTAGGATATTTTAGAAGAACTTGATCATATTGAAATTCTAATTTTAATTTTAGCCTCCAGAGAGAGAGGGCATCATTTTGATACCAAATATGTATGGTGGATTCAAAATATTAGAAAAAAGTGTATTTTGTTTAACTGCAAAATTTAAATATTCAACAAGGTTAATCTAGAGTTAAACACGCTGATAATAACGCATGTGACTTAATTTACATTATGCAGAATTCATAAATATGACCAATTTTGGTGACAAAGTTTAAATATGGCGCATTTGAGAAAGAAATGCAAGATCTTTCTATTTAATTATATGAAATAATATGAATGCCTCGATTCCGATATCCTATTTATTCCATATATTATCCCATCGTATCTTATAGCATATTTAATGATACAATGTCCGAAATTTTCTGTTGAAATTCCCATTTTGGACATGATGTCCCATTGGCCTGTGTTCTGCATTGAACCCTGGGCTGCATAGTCCAATAACGTGTCCGTTTACATATACACGTACGATATCTCGTGCCCCGTTACTCCCAGATTGAGTCCCATTCATTCCATCCCTGTGTCTTATTTGTGTCCCATTTTTTGCAAGGTGTCCCATATGTCCCCTTCTCAAATAGACTGACAAAAGATCCGCTTATCTGCATATGTGTAGAAAGGGGGGATATCCCAACCCTCTCTTTTTGAGTATTGTGTCCCACTAATCATGGTTTGGTGTCCCATTTCGACATGGTGTCACATGTACCCGATATTGTGTTATCAGGTGGACAAGAACAGTGCAATATCTGGTTTTCCTAGGATTCCGGATCCTTTGTCCCTGTCCCCATTGCCAGTCAAGAAGGGCACCCCTTTTGTCCGTGGTCCCCACCCCATTTTTACTAAGATCAAAACAAAATCAGAAAGAGAAAAAAAAAGGAAAAAAGAAAAGGGCACAGAAATATCATGACGATTATATAAACTGGAAATAGAGCATATTTCTAAAATACTTGATAGACGCCATCTTGGATTAAATGTTATATTTTTGTTTTCATTCATGCTGGTCAGATGAAACAAGTTTGAGCATGCGCAATGTGAGCCCGTTTACAGCCAATAATAACTCCGCCCACTTAATCCCACAATTTTCTGGGGCCACAACTTTTGACAGGCCTTCAGTTGTAACAAATGAGTTCATTGGCTGGAGCATTTCACGCATGCGCTCTCCATCGACTGGTCCTTTCTAGGTATTTCGGGTCATATCGTTATTGGCCACGAAGCTGTTCACTTGGAAAAAAACTATTAAAACCTAGATAAAGGGTCAAGTCTTTTTTTCATCTTTTAGAGGTAAGTGAAAATTGATATGTATTTTCTTGTTTGTTTGTTTGTTTTGGTGCTTTACGTCCCAAGTCAACAGCTATGGTCATTGTGGGACGGTCAGTTCACCTAACCACACTTTTTCCTGGGCAGGCTTGAACAAGCAGTTAACCAGTAATTCGTGCACATACTTTCGCTTGTAACTGACAACAAGCCTTCTTGAATAAATCAGCAGAAGGGAGGAGAATGGACGTAGAAATTATTTCATGATCAATCTCCACGAAAGTATGGAACCGAACCGGGATCAAACTCGCGACCCCTGGATCTGCAGTCAGACACGCATCTGTAGCCAGACACGTTACGGACTGCGCTACGCGGCCCGGTTGTATTTTCTTGTGATGTTAAAAAAGGTTTAAGAAACGTTTTGGCAAATATGCTGACAAAATTATACTATGATAGTTTAACAAGCAATTTGATCGAATAGGAATCTTTATGCCGCTTGTTTGAGTTTAAATTTGTTTTCGGAAAAAATGCTTTAAGGAGAAGTTTAAGAATTGCAATCGTGCAAATGTTTCATTCTTAGAAAAAAAAGTAAGAACAAAATGATATGCTAGTAAAATGTGAACTTTTGCAATAAATTCTTGAACATGAGAACGGTCCTTCAGAATTGAAGAGAACTTACGAAAATGGCAAACAGCGGACTCAGTTTATTGAGCAAAGCATCGGCTTATCATGATAACAATATGGAAGTAGTAACTTAAGTGGCTAGCTTTGGAAAAAAGTCAAGCAATCGCGCATAATCTAGAAAAAGGGAATTCTATCTAATTCTGCCTCCTTCAATTTATAAAAGTTTTGTAAATAGATAATATTTGTCTAAGTTTTGTTTTTTCATATGCAGAGTTTTTATACTGTAAAACACTCATAGCTGGCACGGAATGCGATTTCGTTCAGTTCGTGAGCGTCACGAAGAAATGAAAATGAGATTATGATCCGATTTGAGTAGATAGGATAGACGTTGAACACGCCCGTTGGTCAAGGTCTACGCTGTTTACACGTTTGATCTTTAAGATCAGCTAAATATTTATGCTGCTCATATGACGTGTTTTACGGTAAATTCATAGTTGTTTAATGTTTGTGATTATGTTGAATGTATAAATGTATTATATAAACGTAAATTGAATATGTCTACCATAGCATTGGCACTATTTGAAGGGACATTTCTACTTAAACATTTGAAATAGATATGGGTCTTTTAGACAGCTTTTCGGACAATAACATGCATTTGCACGTATGGGGGATGAACAACAAAAGAATCTAAACAAACGAAATAGCAGCAAAAAACACTTAATTCTTTCCCTAGAGGCCATTCGCGTCAAAGATAAGTTATCACACTCAAAAGTCAAATACGTTGTTGTTAAGCCAACTTAAATTAACAGGTTGCGAAAGATGGTCCTGACAAGTCTCCGTTAAATGTCAAGATAGACATTGCAGATGCCGAAACAAACATGTGAATATTCATTGGAGTTTTGGATTATTTCATTAAGTAGAAAAATGGCATAGAGCATTAAGACAATTATATATCGGTAGCATATCGGTAGCTGTAGGTTAAGGTGACCTTATGCCTACAGCCACAGATGTAAAATATCTAAATTGGTTAACTTCAATATAATATGAGGCATCCTATCTTAAATTCGAACTTTATTTACTGTATATATGTTAAAGATGAATTTTACTTATAGAAGTAGGGAGTAAGTCCTACAGATTAGAAAAGAGATACTTTGCTGATGTAACAGTTTGTATATAAAACTGTGAGGAACTTACTTGTATGTTTTAATCTAGTTTATTAGATTTGGATTTGTCCACTTTATAGGAATAAAGTAAAGATAGGGGAGGAGGTGGTGTTATGCAGTAAAATTTAATCACAAGATAAGATGAAAAACAAAACAAAATGTAATTATAAAAAAAATTGGGGTGGAATGAAAATAGGTAAAACAAGACTAAGTTTAGCGGGCAAAATCTTTAGCATACGGTTAATTCTTTCCCTAGAGGCCATTCGCATCAAAGATAAGTAATTACACACTAAAGTCAAATACGTTGTTGTTAAGCCAACTTAAATTAACGGCTTGCGAAAGATGGTCCTGACAAGTCACCGTTAAATGTCAGGATAGACATTGCAGATGACGATATATGCATGCGGATATTCATTTGAGTTTTGAATTATTTTATTAAATAGAAAAATGGCATAGAGCATTAAGACAATTATATATCTGTAGCTGTAGGTTAAGGTGACCTTATGCCTACAGCCACAGATGTAAAATTTTAAATTGGTTAACTTCAATATAATATGAGGCGTCCTATCTTAAAGTCGAACTTTATTATTGTGCTTGTATACACATGACCAGCGGCGGGCACTTAGATAGGTATTATTGACGCAACTAGTGGTTACCTGAGCTTTTACCGCCAAGTGAAAAATCTCCATCGAAATTTGACACAAATTAACAAGAAAAAAATGATATTATTTTCAGAAATTAGGATATTTTGGAAGAACTTGATCATATTGAAATGCTAATTTTAAATTCAGCCTCCAGAGAGAGAGGGCATCATTTTGATACCAAATATGTATGGTGGATTCGAAATATTAGAAAAAAGTGTATTTTGTTTAACTGCAAAATTTAAATAATCAACAAGGTTAATCTAGAGTAAAACAAGCTGATATTAACGCATGTTACTTACTTTGCATTAATCAGAGTGCATAAATATGATCAATTTTGGTGACAGAGTTAAAATATGGCGCATTTGAGAATGGAATGCAAGATCTTTCTATTTCATTATATGAAATAATATGAATGTCTCGATTCTGATATCCTATTTATTCCATATAGTATCCCATCGTATCTTATAGCATATTTAATGACACAATATCCGAAAATTTCTGTTGGACGTCCCATTTTTTGACATGATGTCCCATTGGCCTGTGTTCTGCATTGGACCCTGGGCTGCATAGTCCAATAACGTGTCCATTTACATATACACGTACGATATCTCGTGCCCCGTTACTCCCAGATTGAGTCCAATTCATTCAATCCTGTGTCCCATTTGTGTCCCATTTTTTGCAAGGTGTCCCATATGTCTCCTTCCCACTGTTCGAGTATTGTGTCCCACTATTCAAGATATTGTGTTATCAGGTGGACAAGAACAGTGCAATATCTGGTTTTCCTAGGATCTTGTCCCCATTGCCAGTCAAGAAGGGCACCCCTTTTGTCCATTGTCCCCACCCCATTTTTACTAAGATCAAAACAAAATCAGATAGAGAAAAAAAAAGGAAAAAAGCAAAGGGCACAGAAATATCATGACGATTATATAAACTGGAAATAGAGCATTTTTTTCTAAAATACTTGATAGACGCCATCTTGGATTAAATGTTATATTTTTTGTATTCTTTCATGCTGGTCAGATGAAACAAGTTTGAGCATGCGCAATGTTAGCCGGTTTAAAGCCAATAATAACTCCGCCCACTTAAGCCTACAATTTTTGGGGGCCACAACTTTTGACAGGCCTTCTGTTGTAACGAACGATTTTATTGGCTGGAGCATTTCACGCATGCGCTCTCCATCGACTGGTCCTTTCTAGGTATTTCAGGTCATATCGTTATTGACCACGAAACTGTTCACTTGGAAAAACTATTAAAACCTAGATAAAGGATCAAGTCTTTTTTCAATACAATACAATATACAATACAAAAAGTTTATTTCGTAATGGAGGCCACTGGCCCATTATACAAAACAGTCATAATACAATATTGACGATGAGTGGTAAACTAGAAATTAGTTATTTATCTTACTAAATTAGATTAGGAAAAATATTGTTCAAACTTGTCTCACGGAAAAGTGTATTCATGGTTTTAACTCACAACAAGTCATCCACACGTGTCGCCCGCTGATATTTGGTCAAACAATGTAGTTCAAAGTAGGAGCATTCCTATTCTGGTCCACATCGTTTGCCCCCCGCTATTATCAGTCAATAGTACCAGCAAATGTGTGTAGCAGACGACATGAGCAAACAACATTTTCAGCTGCCTTTTTTTCCAAGCGCATTCGGGTCAACATATGTTGTGGTGCGCGAAAGAACCCTCTCATTGTGACGGTTCTTTTGAGCACCACGACACAAGCCTGCATATCAATTGATGCGTATTTAATTGACGCCAATTTGGACATGCGACAGACGCTTGTCCCGCCCATAATAAATCCTCGAATCAGGTTGCTAAACCCATCGCCAATGAAATACTGTCCAAGGTATATTTTTATACACCTGTCCATACAGGTGATATGAACGTTTCATATGGGCGGATCAAGGACTGTCACATTGACCATATTTGGCAAGTGCATTTGAACCCGTTTTAAAGAAAATGCACACTTCGCACGAGGCTAACCTAATTATTTTTGGGTCTGCGGATTTAGATTTATTTTTTATTTAACAACGAGATGTATAGTTATTCACTGTGCTTTGGATTACTAATACTTGTGTACATAAATTTCTGTTTCCTTCGTACTGGATATTTAAATGGTGTGACCATCGTCTTGATATGATAGGTAAGTAAAACGTGGTTGCCTTTCACTGTTATCGGAAAAATATGGAGGGACGGAGTTGCCATCACAGTAACTCCGTCACCCATATACTTCCCCAACAGGCGCTTTTGGAATTTTGTGTATTAAGGGTTTTAGGTTGGCTGATATTTATTCATGTGAACAGGCATCTGTAGACTATCAGAAGCTTAAAATTAGGACCTACAGTCATGCACCATCTACACCCTGTTGCATTTTCCCCATGATTGCGCAATGTGCATCAGATAACCTCGATTTTGAGTGGACACTCAGAACAGAAACTCTCACTGAGATCTCCCCTTCTGTGCAGCCAAGCAAATATACTGTTTCTTACTCGTTCAAGTGGTGAAAGAAATCTTGTTTGGAGCCGTGTTAGACTGGCTCCAGTCTATCACTACCATATATTGATTTCCTAAATTCAAATGCACTGACCAGGAATTTAGAAATCAAAAGTAAACTCCGAGCATCAGACAGCTGCATAATGATGTAGAACTTTTGAACACTTATGTTTGCCATCCACTGAGGCTTAAAGTACATATTACGTAGAGTATCATACATTGGACAAAGCATAAAGAAATGAAATTCATCCTCTACGACGTAGACATTTTTCTGCAGGCAAAATTGACAAAATCTATATTCCCGTTCTACATTTGTATGTCTTCCCTTCTCAATTGCTAGATTGTGACTGGAACACCGAAAATTTGCCAAGGTTTTTCTACATATATAACTAAGGTCAATTGATAAATATTTTTCTACATCAAGTTGTGACTTAAAATGCTTATAATGCAATCCTTTTGGTGAATCGTTTATTTGACTGTGCCAATTCTGGAGAGAAATGTCTTTTAAACGTCTTGTAAATATATTTAAGAAGTTACGCACATTGCCTACACCATCGGCCATCCAAGCATGGCCAAATCCATTCTGAAACAATAGTGATTTTACGTGAGTTGTCCACGTAACTTTACCATTATCTGTTAACGATTTAAGCATTGAATAACACTGTCGAGGATATCTACTGTTTGGCATTTGTGTTAGTTTAAGCCAGTATTTAATAACCTGCGTCATATAGAAAATAGCCATAGGAAATCTACCACATTCCCCTAATGCAAAGCTATCATTGGTATTTTGTTTTAAACCTGTATAGTATTTGCAAAATTTTGTTTGTACTTTTTCGGTTTTTTCGCTGAATTTATAGCCCCATATCTCAGAGCCATAGCATGCAATGGGCTTCACCATTGTATCAAATAATTTAAAAGCATCTACTGGCTGAAAGTAACCAAAATGTTTCTGGTAACGTAAAATACTGGATATAGCTTTTTTAGCTTGCATTGCTAATAGTTCGTTGGATTTAGACCATATTAGTTTTGGTGTAAAATACAGACCTAGATATTTGTATATGGAGACAATTTCTATTTCTGTACCTTGATACAGCCATTTTTCTGTTTGCTTAAGGATACCACCATTCCTGAAAACCATTATTTTTGCTTTTTTCAAATTTATTTCCATGCCGACCAATTTACAAAATTTTCCAATCAGGTCTACCATTTTTTGTAGACGTATTACGGTATCAGAGAAACATGAAACGTCATCAGCAAACATTAAAGCCAGAATATCCTCAATATCATTGGTAATAAAGATACCTCTATTATTACACTCTGTCCTAAGGTAAGCAACTAAATCATTTATGAACAAACAAAATATGATTGGAGAGCTGATACAACCCTGAATTGTCCCTATAGTGCATCTAAAAAACTCGCTTAGACTATTTTCTATTTTTACACAAGATTTGAGTTGTTTGTACATAGACTGAAACACTTTAAGAAACTTACTATTTTCAGGTATACCTTTCCTTTTTAAAGAATCCCACATTTTCTCGTGCTGTATACTGTCAAAAGCACGTTTGAAATCAACAAATAGACAGTAAAATCTACCCCTTGATCTACAAATGTACTTTTGAATCATAGCATGTAGGGAAAAAATATTATCTATAGTGGAGAAGCCCCTGCGGAATCCAGCCTGCGATTCATCTAATACATTGTTTATGTAAGTGAAAATTTATATGTATTTTCTTGTGATGTTTAAAACAATGTTTAGGAAACGTTTTGGCAAATATGCTGATAAAAGGGGTACGTGCATTAAGAGGTTATTTTGGCCCCCCCCTATGAGGTCAAAAAATAAAACTTGCATTTCACAAGTTTCTTCGTATTAGTTTATTAGAACAATAGCCAAAGTGTAAAAGTCTGGCATTGATTCGACTTTTACCGTTGCTATGGTAACTAAAATGGCCGCCAAAATAGGCTGAAAATAGAAAAATGACCATTTTGGAGCAAATTTGAGACATGTAACAATAGAATTAATATAGAGCACAAGCAAATACCAAAAAAATATTTTAACAGAAGATGAGAATTATCACGGCACAAAATATATTAAAAGTTCTTTTGGTATTTTCCTTGTGTTGATATCTAATTCTTAAAAAATTGGTCTCCAAAAGCCTCAAATTTGGCCTTAAATGGCAATTTCTCTATTTTAAGCCTATTTTGTCAGCCATTTTGGTAACCATAGCAACCGGTAAAAGTAAAATAAATGCCAAAATTTTACACTGGGACTATTCTTCTAATAAACCAATAAGATGAAATTGGTGAAAAGCAACTTTCAGTTTTAAGCTCTAGAAAGGGCCAAAATAGCCCCTAAATGCACGTACACCTTTTACTATGATAGTTTAACAAGCAATTTGATCAAAAAGGAAACTTTATGCCGCTTGTATGAGTTTAAATTGCTTTCGGAAAAATGCTTTAAGGAGAAGGTTATGAATGGCACTCTTGCAAATGTTTAATTATTCGAAAAAAGTAAGAACAAAATGATATTCTAGTAAAATGTGAACTTTTGCAATAAATTCTTGAACATGAAAACGGTCCTTCAGAATTGAAGAGAACTTATGAAAATGACAAACAGCGGACTCAGTTTATTGAGCAAAGCATCTGCTTATCATGATAGCAATATAGAAGTAATAACTTCAGTGGCTAGCGTCAGAAATAAGTTAAGCAATCGCGCATAATCTAGAAATAAGGGAATTCCACCTAATTCTGCCTCCTTCAACTTATAAAAGTTTTGTAAATAGATATTATTTGTCTAAGTTTTGTATTTTCATATGCAGAGTTTTAATACTGTAAAACACTCATAGCTGGCACGGAATGTGATTTCGTTCAGTTCGTGAGCGTCACGAAGAAATGAAAATGAGATTATGATCTAATTTGGGTAGATAGTATAGACATTGAACACGCCCGTTGGTCAAGGTCTACGCTGTTAACACGTTTGATCTTTAAGATCAGCTAAATATTTATGCTGCTCGTATGAGGTGTTTTACGGTTAAATTCATTGTTGTTTAATTTTATGATTATGTTAAATGTATAAATGTATTATATAAACGTAAATTGAATATGCCTACCATAGCATTGGCACTATTTGAAGGGGAATTTCTACTAAAATATTTGAAATAGAAATGGGTCGTTTATACAGCTTTTCGGACAATAACATGTATTTGCACGTATGGGGGATGAACAACAAAAGATTGATATTTTAACAATCTATACTAACGATAAGCAAAGAAGCAAAATTGAATACTATCGCAATTTAGGGATACTATAGTGCTAATGCTACGGAGATGAACAATAATCTTAGATACGAGGCCAGAGAGACCTAATCATAAGGTACAAGTATTGACTTTCGATAAAACAAAGTGAAATCTTTCATTCTCTTGTATTCTCAGATACACGAATGTTTTAGCGTAATGTTATTGCGTTAGTACGGAAAAGTAAACAAATGAACTGATTCATAAGTCACATATCACGTAGACGGCCTGATATGTGAATTTCTGGACAGTTGGCAAAGTAGAAATTTATTGAAAGCATAGTCTACGCCCTAAGCATAGTCTATATAGAAATACTGAGAGATAGACAAAGATCTCACTGCGTATGACAATGTAAGCATTAAATAACCATTCTAATTATTGTTAAATGGAAACACACGCATGTGCACATCCACACATAGATACACATCGATGAAATGTCTCAAATGGCGATTGTGACCTGACAACTTAACGTAGACATAGTCTACGCCCTGAAAGTAGACCTGTTAGAAATATGACGTCGGTATTAAGTTGGCAAAACAATGATTATCGACTGGTTGGAAACAAAACACGCACACACATACGCACTCACATACACACATAATTAACTTCGTCAACACAGGTACCCATCTATGTTTTAGTAATATTAAGCTGGCCTTTGTATATTTGCAAATCTAGAACCTTTAATTTCATTATATGATTCTGTATTTTTTGAGTTGGTCGCAATTTTATATATGCAACTGCAATGAAAGGCATTTTCATCCTGCAACTGAAGTCAGCACGTTTCATTTGTAATAACTGCAATTGCAATCAAGATGCTTTGACTGTACTACTTTACTTGTGAGTAGTAAGGCAGTGTCAGGCAACACTATCAGCGACTGCAACCCAAAGATGGTCATGACATGTCTCCGTTAAATGTCAACATAGACATTGCAGATGACGATGTAGACATGTGCATATTCATTGGAGTTTTGAATTATTTTATTAAATAGAAAAATGGCATAGAGCATTAAGACAATTATATATCTGTAGCTGTAGGTTAAGGTGACCTTATGCCTACAGCCACAGATGTAAAATATTTAAATTGGTTAACTTCAATATAATGTGAGGCATCCTATCTTAAAGTCGAACTTTATTTACTTTATATATGAGGCCATAAGTATATGTGGCTTCTTTTCCTACACATGCAAGTAGGTGGTTGCTTCTATTTCATATGATTGATGATTGGGTTCTTCTCAGACTAAATTTGAGGATTGTTGTAGATCTGCGGCTGTGGATAGAGACGAATCAATATCTGCAACTGCAGTTGTACAATGGCATAAAAATTATAAGACTTAAAGTAATATATGGCCCTTTATTGATAAACTGAATTAAGGGTGAGGTTGGCGCCGTTAAACCGGTTTAAGCCCTCCAGTAAAATATTTTACTAACCGTTCTAAGGCGGTACTTCTTTTGTGGATCTTTTATGTTTTTTTTCTGTCTTGTGTTTGCTATGTTTTGTGCGCGTCTGTTTATATGTGCTTCGTGGTCACCTGCTGGGAAAGGGCTGACCTCTTGGCTCTCGTTTGTGGTGTCTTCTGTGAGTTTGTCACTTTCCCATTGGTATCCTGGGTCAGGTGTGGTACTTGATTGTATCGATTCCTGATCTTTGCAACCTTACTTACTTTAAAAGACACTCTATGCCAGTAAATCAAAATGATTCTATGTCTCCAACTGCAATTATAGGATATCATTTATATATCAGTAATGATTTAAATACTCTTCAGGCGTGTTATCCTACCACCTACTTAAAAAGTATTCTATACATGCAACTGTAGACATGGAGTAGTAAAAGATATCTTTATTGACCACGAAATTGTTCACTTGGAAAAACTATTAAAACGTAGATAAAGGATCAAGTCTTCTTTTCATCTTTCATAGATTATAGACCCATTAGTACTCGGCGCGACAGTTGAAACGTCTAGTTAGGGCATTGGATATATGCTATAACAGAAACATCAGTCAAACAGTGGCGATGAGACTTTTCGTGTTGTGCGATTTGGGTCAAAGTCACTTTCTCACTACCAAACATCCTGTGTGAAAGTCACCTTCTCACTTCCAAACATCCTATGGACCCAATAAACTTGATTTATTAGGTATAGTTACTAGCATACTTGATTGTGCGTCCTATTTACGGGATAGGAAATTCTACGTTGATTGCGACCACCAGGCCTTAAAACCTCTTTTTTCAGAAGAGATGAATGGGGCAATATATGAAAGACTGCTTGCTTATTTACAAGAGTTTAACTTTGAGATTTCGTACAACCCTATAGAGGCCATGGTCGTTTGCGATAGCTTATCTAGAGCCAAACCCATTCATTCTGTAGACTCTGAAGAGTCAAGCCCCAATGAAAATGATACATATTTCCCCTATGTACCCGAGCCAGTCAATAAAATCCGCCTGCCAAAAGGATCCAGCTTACAGGACATTATTTGCACTGAGCAGCCCCCTGCACAACAATCAGTTCCTTACACATACTCCAGGATTGTGACTCAGCACATGATGGTGATACTGACCTTCCTCTGGTCAAGCGTAGTATCATAAGTCAGCTGTCCGTGGGAAAATACAAAATGATTTCCTTTGCCCCCATGCAAGGTATCCGGTAGACTTGCAAAAAATTTCACGAATTTTCTAGCAATTAATGAGCGCGAAGCTAGCGATTCTAGCGTTAAAATAGCGAAACCCGTGATAACGCTCAAATTGAAATGAAAACTGTATCACTGGGGTCAGCGCTATTGAGTCAGCAAACTGACCCGTCAGATATAAGCACGCAGGTATACTGAACTGGCTACGGAGCAGATAAGACAGTCACTCATCACAGGACGAACTGTCAGGGAATAATAGGTCCATCCGTAATGTTGATTTATTCATATCATTTGATTTCAGTCCGGATAAGATAAGTGCTTTGCAACGGGAAGGCTGTGAATTACGCTACTTGATTTAGTATTTAGAAAGCAATTAACTACCAAAAAGTCAAAAGAGGGCCCAAAACCTGTAATTGCAATCGGCTGATTTTTGCATGATTGATGGTCTTCTGTTTCATTGCCGCGTACCGAATTTACAGCGTAGCAACAATATTAATCAGTACAAACTGGCTGTACCAGCAATCATGATCAAAACTCTCCTTGGCCTATACTATGATTCACCTATGGGAGGTCATTCTGGTAACTAAGATACACTTGATAAGGTAAAAGAACACTACTTCTTTCCTCGTATGAGTCATCTTGTGACCGAATACGTACGCTCGTGTACAGATTGTGAGGAACGAAAACAAACTAAAGGAAGTCACCACTTATAGGACGCCAAGTGGGCCATTTGAGGTCCGGCGAATTGACCTGTATGGAAATCTGCCCTTAACTCCGCAAGGGTATTCATATATTTTGACTGCTACTGACATGTTCAGCAAATATTTAGTGACGATTCCACTTGCAAATAAAGACACATTGTCCGTTGCGTCCAGACTTACACAGCTTTTCACTAAAACTAAATACGGCATTTGTAACACCCTACTTAGCGACAGAGGAGTTGAAATGTATCGAAAGTTATGGCAGAGGTGTGTGGACATCTCTGCATCCCACAAGTGTTCAGTCCTGCATTTTTTCATAAATGTTTAGGGGCAGTCGAACAGATACACCGTACAAACTACGAACATGAATAGAAAACTGAATAATTGGATAGTGTTCTTCCGTGCATCACATTTTCAATTAACCAATCTGTTCATTCCGGTTCTAAATATTTGCCACATGAGATCATTTTTGGCCAGCGACCAAATTTCCCACTGTCACTAGTGACACTGCCAGATTTTGACACAATTCCACTGGATATGTGCACACACGTTCGAAAGCATGCTGAAAGGCTGAACATAATTCGCAGTGAAATAAAGAACAATATTCTGACGTTGCAGCAAAAGATGCTTGAACGCGCGAACAAAAACTCTAATCTACTTAATGTCAAAGAAAGTGACTATGTGTTCTTGACAGTTGAAAGAACCGATGTAGGGAAGAAAATACAAAACATTTTTTCGAGGACCATTCGTTATTAATCGTTGCGTCAGTCCTCATATGTATATGCCACGGAACCCTGAGCATGGAACAATACAAGTCAGAGGTCCACCTAGACCGCTTGGGAATGGCTTATATTCGAGAACCCGATCCGTCACCATGCTATCTTAGTAACGTAGTTACAGCTGAGACTATTCTGCCTGAAAAAGTCCTACAGGCAACGCCTGGCAATGCAAAGTCTAAGGTACTAAGGTAAATATGGAACAATTAATTGATGGGCAGTTGTCAGCCCTCCCTGACATCCCAACAAATGACCAATGACCCAGCGATTCGCAAGTCATTAAGAACGCGTTAACGGCCAGAACGATTTGGAAATTACATTGATAATGACAGTGCGTTGAGTGAAGAGGGGTTTTGTCACTGACAGAAACAAATATTACAAAATCAAACGTGTTCTCGGCCAGAGATTGGTTAATGGGAGCAAGCAGTATCTTATACGACTTGCAGGCGAATCCGCAGACAAATCCTTTGGGTGCCGTTCGACCATCTCAATGAGAAATTAAAGAAATCTGTTCAGTAAAACCCACCCCCAGTAATTGTTCAGATGGAGTGAACATACTTCAGAATATCCCATTGTGTTTCTGATGGAGGCAGGACACATTGGCCGATGTTAGCTGAAAAAGCTTGTTTAAATACCTAAGATGCATGTATAACCCTTTAGTATAATAGGAAAGCTATTTGTGCGTATAGCATTATTTTGGCAGGCTGCCACTGGTTACTTGGTAATTAAAATTGTTTTTTGTTTTTTTCAAAAAAAAGTATCTTATCAAGAGGGTCACTTTAATTTCTCGATGTTGTCTCGGTAAGAAGAGATTAATAAATACTTAGCTGAATCTAGAAATCCCACCTTTTATATAGTGCGCAGTTGTTTGAGTCCAAAGTACAAGATATAAGCCTTGTTAACCCATATAAGACCAGCGCATTTTGTTGGACAAAGACGAACAGTGCAGATCCAGATCAGACACCGCAACAGAAAGTGGCGTCCGATCAGGGTCTTCAATGTTGCTTACAAACTACCCTTGTAAAATTTGAATACACGTGTAAAATACCACCCTATACCCCTTAAAACGGAAATTGACTGTTCCATTTGATAAGAGTTGGATATTTCATAAGACATAAATGGGTTAATTAGACCAAGAATTGGACAATTTGATTTTATCATAACATTAAATTTACGATACAGGGAATGTTTAAATAGTTGTGATACAGATCAGGCTCAACGATATGTCTAGCTTGATTTGAATCTAAACTGCTAGGTAAGCCTTGTATCTACCATAAGGGATGGTTGAAAATAACATCTATAAACAGTTTTGTTGGGCCTGGTTTAGATCTAATCTATTTGAACAATTCAAACCTAGATCAGACGCATCAACGCAAGTTGTTGAATCTCAGTCTCCATTGTGTGCATTGCGCCAGGTTGCATGTAGCAATGAAAACCAGGTTTTACGCTGAGCGTCGGCGACCGATTAATCTCTGCGCAATAACTAGCCAACATACTCATTGGAGCCTAGAAACCATTACAGTCTGGTCGTGGAAAACAGTGGTTCGTCTGGTAGAGCGGTAGACTGGAGATAGAATGGTTCGAGACTCGCCTGGGTCACTGTGCTGTGTCCTTGAGCAAGACACTTTATCCGCTCTTTGTTCTGGTTCAACCCAGGAAAACAGGAAATTGTTCTGACATGATTGAAAATTGTTGACTGGGGTATAAAGAAGCAACACAATTAAAATCAAATCAGTTTGATCACAGTTTTTCTGTTTGAAGAAAAAGCAAGCATTCAAATTGAACGAATACTTTGAAATGATTTTGTCCTCTCTATATATTATAAATCCAATTATGCTGGATAAAATCGTACATCCTAGTTTGAAGAATGGGGTTAGAATAAAATTGGTTGCTGTATGCGTTTTTGGGTCACCAAATGGTGTTGACTCCGACACGGACCTAGTATAAGACCGAGAATTAGACAGTTATGTCGTATCCTAACATACTGGCTCTACTGTGTCTGAGACTCCGATCAGATTGTGCCTAGTTTAGTAGATTATCTTGGTCTGCACTGTTTGCCAAAGTTCTATTATTTGGACAGTATATGATTATATTTTCTTAAAAGCCTTTTCAAATTTCTACTGATGCCTTAATGCTCACTTTGGCAAATGGTGAAACCTAGATTTTATTCGGGTCTTCGCTGTTTCCTGAGACAAAAATGAGCTTCACAGAAAATGCAAAAATAAATGCAATTTTTATTTGGAAATTACAAGCATATACAATGGATCTTCTGAAGTTTAAAGTATCAAGCCAGAAGGAAGAACCCATTACTGCATAAATGATTAAAAAAAGAACACACAGATCTACACAGAAGCGTTACACGATTTTTACGATCGGGGTATTGTAGACATCCTGCTATCACATAGCCTCGTCAAAAGAAAATATATTCCTACTTTTGAACTAAGCTGCCCTTTCATTCTTGATACCAGTAAAAAGGTACTTTTGCAAAAGATGTCTCAGCCAACTTTGGGACTGAACTTGAACTACATCAGTTAATTAGAACTTGACGTTGAATGCGTGACAGTGCTCATTTTCTGTATCATGCAAACGGCGTACAAAAATCCTAAGAAATGAGTAGAAATAACCTGTCCAGCCCCATGAAACCAGCGGTTCTGATATCGAGTTCTTTTAGCACGGAGAAGTTTCCAAGATTAACTTGGCTACAGAGTGGGGTCGACTTCCAAAACGCTTATTCAAATAGGCTGGGCACGAGGTTATAAAACTTTTTTCATGCTCAACTCAACCAGTGACGTAGACTTAACTGAGCACGAAATTTCAACTGCCCATAAAAACTAGAATACCGACAAATGAAAAAAATTCATGCTTTAGATCTCTCAGATGTTGTATTTATCCTGCTTAAAAATGTCAAAATGCCAACAATTGTTGCCATTTTAACATTAATAAGCAGGATAAATTTCGTACTCAGCTGAGTCAGTGACCTATACGTCACTGGCTGAATTGAGTATGAAAAATGTAACTTCAGGGCCAGTTGTCAGTGAGATCTCTGACTACTGGTAATCCGTCTACCCAACACAGCTTTGTTGCTCCAAAACAGGAAACATAAAAAACACTGCACGGAAAATTATTGCAGACTATTGATTTAGCTGCTTAATGAGTGCATCCATAACAATGCAAAACAGAACAAATTTTAAAGACACTCATTGTGAGCTATCAAAACTGCCCACAATCAAATTGAGTCATTAAACAATTATTATTTTGTTTCGGGATAGAATCGTCCATCCTGATTAAATGGTCTTGTACCCGGGACCCGGCCACATAGCACAGTTGGTGCCGTATCTGACTTGCAGATACAGCGGTCCCGAGTTCAATCCTGGCCTTGTCCCATACTTTCGTGGAGATCGATCATGAAATAATTTTTGCGGCCATTCCTGCTCCTCCATTTAAAGAGACTAAGTCTGCAACTATGAACATCTTTCGGCATTTTTGTTTACTTTTTAAATCATTTGTAAAAGTAGAATTAAGTTATGTTTTCACAATAATTCTGTTCACTAAAAACTGCACGGAAAAGTGAATTATCCTATAAAAACAGGTGTTTAGGTAATTTTTTGCGTCCCTCCAATAATACGCATACGCACAGTCTGATCAGAGCCTTACCTAGTCAATTTCATAGTCTGCGAGTGTTAAGCTACTGACTGAGCATCATTTGGAGTTTCTTAGATTAAAAGGAGGCTGCACAGGCTTGTCTGAGTCTACATATGTCAAAATGCCAAGTTGTTTAAAAACCACATATCGTGGCTCAATTATGTTGTTGTTGTTTTGTTTTTGTTTGTTTTGTCATTTGTCCTTGCTTCGTAAAACTACTGAAGTTGAGATTGTTGACTGCATGCTTTTCATATGCCTGGTTTTGTATCTATGGTCTCTCCAACATGTAAACTAGAGTATGCCTAAAACATATTAATTGAGTCTCCACATACTTGCTTTAAATACAGATCGGAAAATCGTTTAACTTGAAACTATTGTGTTTGGTTTAAACAGTACTCTATGTTTTTGAAAGAGCAATATTGACAGATAAACTGTTCCACTCAGCGGAAACGCACCTATTTTTCTTTTAGGTATAAAGAATGAAAAGAGGACATGTTTGTGCATACACACGAGATTTTGGTACTTATCAGAGCAATGAGCAACGAAGGCTACGAGTCTGTACATAAAGACAGGCGTGTCTTTGCATACTATGTTCGCAACTTTAAAGTATAGAGTATAGAGTGTTGGTGTTTTTGAAGTCTCAGACTAAAATATAGACTTCTAGACCCGTTAAATGCATCTGCAATTTTATTATTTGCGCAAATGCGATAAGCTTAAATTTCTCGTCTGCTTGCTCATCACAATAACAGGAATGAAAAGAGAGAAAAAACGAATGAATTAGATGTACATTTAGAAGCGCAGCCTGATTAGAGTCTTCACTTGACAATTAACGACCGACGAAAAAAAGTCAAAACAATCTAACAGAGTTTGAATTTTTACCAAAGATCCCATAAGAGATCAACGAACGCTCAGGTGAGCCTGTGCCACCATGCAGTCTCACCAGAATTATTTTGCGGATGATACAAAACACACGCATATAAAAAGTCGTCTTCTTTTTAAGTAGTTTGGAGTGCAGTGGCTCAGTGGCTTAATCGAGACCGATGGGTTGCGACTTGAAAGCCTCTCCGGCGTTCCCGTTTATAAAAGAAAAAAAGTCCCTTCCGGGTTCCATACAGAGGATAGGGCAGGGTATATTTTTAGAATGATTGTAGGCAAATACGCAATTTGAGAGGAGCTATTAATGCTGGGGATTCTTTAATTTTAAAAAAAGATGCAAATTTCCCCACGGTATAAAAATTATTTCTTTAAATGAGCGTAAGCAAAGTTGTCGATGACCACGCCCACTTTACACGAATGGACTACAGTCTGCTTAAGGATTATCTCTATCCAATGAAGTGTGAACAGTCACATAAAATGTTTTTTTTATAGCTCCGCCCAACTAATTAATATTACATAGATAAACAGATTAAATTACATATAAGAGTAGCTAATGGGCCAATTGCCCTATTGCAAAGTAAAATCATCTATCTATCAAGAAAGCTGAAATTTTTCTCGTGGCAATGTTTATCAATTACAATTTACGGAGTGTAAATAATATAGGCGTTGGTCAGTCTGCATTGGTGCGCAGACTGGTGTGCACAATTATTGTTTGCAAGCAAAATACATGTCGTTTTTCTCCACAAAAGGCTCAAATCATTAAAATAGTTTAATGATGAAACTTTAACCATTGAAAATTCATCAATTATAATTCAAAGAGTGTGCATTATATAGGCGCCCATCGGACTGTGAGGAAGCACAGACTGGTCTGCTCATTGGATGTTTGCAAGCCAACAACACGTAAGTCAGGTTTTCTCAGCATTAAATAGTTCGTTAGATTTTCGAGATTCAATTTCAGAAATAAGTTTAATTATGTTGTCGAGGCTTTATTTTAGCGCTATTTCAAAGTATTACAGCCAATAAAATTGATTCTGAACATATCATAGATTACTGGTATGCGAAACTATAATATTATGAGTTACAGTAAAAAGAAATGAAGTTTTCTCATCTTTTGATTTTGATTTCTGACGATCTTTGGCTAAAAGTGCAGAAAATAGCTACAAAGGCTACCTAGATTTCTTGCTGATGTTCATAAAGACCGATAAACTTTCAATAAATTTAGTAATACAGTCTTAAAGATAGTATATTGAACCATTGCTTTTTGAGGAAAATTCAAAATATGCAGAGAAATAACTGAGATATGATAATTTATCTTCAACATATGTCAGTTTTGAAAGCTTAGCCACTGTTTAGCCACGGCAACGCATTTCCAAGATAAACATTTACCTGTATGTAAGGGATGAGTCCATGTTTATTGTGTCCGAGGAAATGCCTAAGGTCATTGCCCCATGTCATAGCACCATGCGGCAAAGACATCGTTATTACCTCGTGTCCTGCGCGATATTATTGAAGAAACATAATATCATAACAATAAACATTTGAAAAAAGAAGACCAAGCATTTCCTTTAAATCCCACCTCAACTAGAGTTACCACATTTTGGTGCCATAACCAGGATAAAGTGTAACAAAGTATGGTCAGTGGTTTCAAAGAACAGTATTCTACATGAACAAGTGAGGTCCAGAAACGAAGTTGTATGCCTAGAAAACGTAGTCAGCTAAGAGTATAAATTTTACTCTTTGATGAAAATCAGCATCAGTCTGAACAGAGATGATTTAAGCATTGGATTAGTAATAACTTTTCGCCAAGATTTTCTGTGAACAAAAAAGATAATGTTAACCAATAGGTTTGATAGGCGCAACCTTTGTAAACTTTGTTTTCAATAAAGCTTACAATGATGAAATCATAGATATGAGCTTCTTCTCCTGTATGAATTGACTTGCCATAAGGACTCACTTCGGTATGGATTTAGATTTTTAATAATTTACATATTAAATGTAGTATTGGTAAGATGTAGTTTAAAAATGAGAAACTAGATTTTTTAAGAAGAGTTGTCACCATATTGTAACATTTTGGGGTAATACTACTGTGTAAGCACTTCATTAAATAAGAGTTGTAGAACTTATTATCAAAAATTAAGTTATCTTATTTGTCAATCTATAATAGGGAAAAGCACTGAACATATCAACCTCTACCAATATACACACTAGCATGGTAATTCAAACTAAGTCAGTGTTCAAGTATATTAATCACCGAAATACAATTATTGTATATGTTACATTTCGATGAATTAGGACCATTTGTTTTCAACAAGTTTAAAGTTACCTGTTCTTAATTTTCATGAAATTTGGTCAACGTATTCTAAGCATATATGGACCGTTTTTATGTTGAAAGGGTATCTTGACAAAGTTCGCAAAGTGTTGAAAGGGGTACGTGCATTAAGAGGCTATTTTGCCCCCCTTTGAGGTCAAAAAATAAAAATTGTTCTTTACAAGTTTCTTCGTATTAGTTTATTAGTACAAAAGCCAAAGGGTAAAGGTCTGGTATTGATTCGACTTTTACGGTTGCTATGGTAACAAAAATGGCCGCCAAAATATGCTGAAAATAGAGAAATGACCATTTTTGAGCAAATTTGAGACATGAAACGGAGGAATAAATATAGGGCACAAGCAAATACCGAAAAAATATTTTAACACTTGATGAGAATCATGATGGCACACACTATATTAAAAGGTTTTTTTTGGTATTTGCTTGTGCTGGTATCTAATTCTTAAAAAAAATTGGTCTCCAAAAGCCTCAAAGTTGGCCTAAAATGGCAATTTTCGTTTAAAGCCTATTTTGTTGGCCATTTCGGCTACCATAGCAACCAGTAAAAGTAAACTAAATGCCAGAATTCTACATTTGGGCTATTCTTCTAACAAACCAATAAGATGAAATGGGTGAAAAGCAACTTTCAGTTTTTGGCTCTAGAGGGGGCCAAAAGAGCCCCTTAATGCACGTACCACTTTGAATTCCAAACTTGATTGAATACAAAATATTCAGTTGAAAGTTGGGTTACTGTACAATTGCATAAAAATGAATTTCCATCCACTATACTAATACCAACAAAGCCATTTATAGTATCAACGAATTAGCCATGATATCGTTATTCCATATAACATTACTGTATCAGTTACATAATAAGCCAATTACTGTAGAAATGTGTATAGCTTGGCACCCTAATGTGTGGTAGCGATATCATACATGACATCATAAATTAACTGCGTGATAACTGAAATGCACCATTAATACGAGGATGGGATCACAAGTAATGCAACTGGCTAATTTTCACTACAAATACTGGTGGGAAGACAAAATCCACGCCTTTTATGTGTTCTCCATTCTCTAACCTTTCAATCGATGTATCAACTACACATTTAGACCCTAGTTGGCAATCCGAATCAAAAAAAGATGCATATTTTTGGTTTTGTTGGCATTTTTGATTACAATTGTTAGACCACTTTTAACATAATCTTTAGCATGTATACAAAGCCTTAGGGGTGGATGCCAAGTCTGAATTTGCATATGAAGGCCAGAAATTAGGTCAAAGGTCATTGAGTGCAAAAATGAGAAAATATGTACTACTGTAAAACAACTTTATCTTTTTAAATGTAAATATATTTCATTTCAAGCCAAAGTTTGTATGCTTATAGTTATAAGTCTGAAAAACATTGAGAAAATGTTTTTTTTATAAATAATTGTTCATATGTCGGCTTTAAAATGGGGTCAAAGGTCATCGAGTGCAATAATCGGAGCATTTCTACAAACTGTGTTTCTTTATTTTCTCTGGTCCAACTACAAAAAGTTTTTTAAACTCTTAAAAGGGTAGAAGTCTTTCAGAAGACTTAAATTAACATGTTTGTTATTAAAGGAACCTCTTTGGAAGCTTCCTTTTATGGATTTTACAAAGACAAACATCGTAAGTTTTGTGTAATTATGACGGATATTCTCCCTCATTTAGGGTAAACTGAGATATATGGACTCCTTTGAGAGTTTGCTGCACCTCTCAGAAAGTAAAACTATTTTCAGTTTGGGACATGTCTTGGGGCTTTAGAAACCCATCATTTAATAACTTTTCTGTGTTCATTTTTCTATAAATCACCTGTAATCAACGTTACCCTACTGACATTGAAATTAACAGTACACACAATACAAGGCTAATGTTGATTTATTTTAATAGTATTAGTGAAACAGTTTAAGCATTAAAAGTTTAAACTAGACATGAAAATCAATTGCATACATCTGTGATATGTATTTCTGCTCGTCAGCGATACTTATGTTACATTTTATACTAAATTGCAGATAATGACTACAAATTAGAATAAACCATGATACCTGACCTGAAATATACATGATGCTGATAAATATTCTAATTGAAAATGTTCATTTTTTTAATATATTTGAAGTTGTTTATAACTTTTAACTTGCAATGAAGTGAAATCAAGTAAAATATGCTAATTAGTATGTGATTTGTACCGGCTCTAGCATGTAATGCATAGCTGCTTACAGATTCATTTTTCTATTTACATTGCATTAGAATTGGCAAAATATCTGTTATAATGAAATCAAAATATAACTATATAAACAATAATGGATCTAAAATTGCTGCACATTCAAGGTAACGTAGGTAACAAAAGGTGCCTTACATAAATGGATAAAGGTAGTAAATTGTTGTTAGGCTTATATAGTATTTGGGTCTGCTCTTCCCAATTCGCTTACATATACTACATACATTTATTCTATATAAGACTTAATTTAAAAGAGTGCCATGGGTTGGTCTGCAATATGTGAATGTGGCATTTCCTGGTCTTACTCAATTACTTTTTGCAATTTGCTTTGTTCTTTTACATTCATATTGCAGTTTTCAGATTCCTACAAATGGTACATAACGATAAACATGCAATCTACATCATGATTTAAATATTGACTTCATACCAATAATTTACTTAAAATAGCATAGCAATATTTCATACATGTAGTGGCAAGGCAGGAATTAAGGGAGGGGTATTGCTGAGTGTCTTCTTGAGCAGGTATAGGTTTTTGAAGATTGCAAATATAACATCAACCAAAGCTTTCGTAGTACAGAACCAGCATGGTTTATGTCCAAATATAGGGTGTTACATAGATCTAGTATTAAAGATTTTCCTTGTATGCTGATTTCTTTAAATTTTCACTTTTCACTGTTGACAATTACATTACAAAATTAATTTATCATCTGTCCCCATTAAAATCTTCTTTGTTTTGTTGAAATAGATTTCATATCATATTGTAATGATGATTATCTTACTATGTTCTGCAGCAATTCTGATAGAAACTATTCTGCTAGTTAATTATCTTACACTCAGGTTGGTTGGGGTAAGGCTACCTGAGCCATGTAGCAGTCATGTAAAACATCTGAACATATTTCATGGTAACATAAACAACAAATCATTCAAACGTTATTGATACTTTATTTTAAAGATCAGTTGACTGTGTTTTTCTGAAGCATAAAACAAAAACATGACTCCCAAAATTCACTTATATGGTTTGCATCTCTGAAACTCACAGATTAAACTGAATTTTTAAAAAGGAGTGTCACACGCAGCTGATTTCTGTGCTTTTCTTATTCACAAGGTAGTTTGTTTTTAGTTTTGTTTATGCACTATTTGATTTTGTTGAGCTATTTGTAACCCTAGTACATGTTTTATATATGTCCTATGAAAACTGAGTTATGGTCTGTTTGTTGGTTTTAAAAAGTTTACTAAATTAGGCTTTATTGTGATAGTCTTAAATATATGCAAAACCATCGAAAATGTGAACAACATTGCTGACAACAGCTTGCAGAAAGCACTTTAAGCATGAATTTGCTCACTCTTGTATATATATCCTTGTAGATATTTGTGAAGACTAACATTGTTTTAGGACTGTCTTGTATATAATGAAAGGAAAGTAGTTCAGTTTTATTTACAGAGTAATGCCATATTAAAGCTACACATTTCGAGTATGTTACCAGTTACAAGTGCTATCCAATCTGATATATTGCACTTGTATTTACGAGCAGTAGATGTATACATTAATGTAAGTCACCTACCCAATATGCAATCAATCCCTGTCTTAGCAAATTGTTATGGTTAACAGATAGATTCCACACTAGAACAGGCGAGTTAACTACCTTAGGATCTTATATACATCAAGCAAATTGGAGATGTTAAACCAATTGATTATACTAGTAAATGTACACATTAGATAACCATTTCAGGACACAAAATACTAAGAAATGACCCCAAACTGTTGGAAAAAAATGAACACAATCAAATCATCAGGTGCTCCAATATGGTGAATGCCTGTCTCCAGACATCTGTTATGGGGAAATTTAATTTGGAATAAAACTTGCATTGGCATTTTATAACATAAAGAAACACATGCCAATAACCTCATAGCATTTGATCTCTATCATCATTGCAAAAAATAATAAGCAAAATATGTTTAATACTTATACTTAGAATTGAATTTATCAACACTGAAACAATTACAATGTATACAAAGTTGTGCTGTGAAAGACATAGATATATATTTTATGGCATCTTAAAATCAGAGGTAACCTTTAATATCACATCTTTTCTGCTTCTATATATGGATGAATATGTTTACACAAGCAGCCTGATTTAAAAAAAATGCTGCTTTTGAATTAACATCATTCCATTAATATGTGCAAATGAAAGGACACCCTTACAATTAAATGTGAAAAGTTATATGGAGGATTACCCTTAATGTCAGGGCTATTTCCATGATATACCCCACAAAAAGTTAACAATGTTTTTACTGGATCGTCATTATTAGAAATGTACCTGTATATTAGCTTTATGCTATGTATGTTACCATCTGCTAACAGGCAGATGTGAAGACAAATGTGAGGATATATTCCTTCTAGTATATGGTACCATATTCTATCATAGTTTCAACACGTCTGATGTTTCATGAAAGGGGGCTTGGTCTTTGTGTTTTCATGAAGCTATGCTTAGTATGTGCAATTAGCAGGTAGTGGCCTTGTAAAAAGTGTTTTACAATTACTCATAGATGGTAACAAACACAACACATGTGTGAAATGAGAAAAGAAATATATTTTAGTCCTATAAGCATGAGATCATGGCCAAGTCCCTCATGAAAGCTGTAGCTAGGAACATATACCTTTGAGAAATGACTCAATTTCAGATAGTAAAATGTAACGTAAGTAACAAATTAAACACATCTTATGTTAAAAAGGATAGATAATTGCATAAAATGACGTATTCATACAAAGCATTAAGCAAAAGAAATTATTTCTTTAAAATGAAATGGTTATTCTTAGTTGTATTACATTTTAATTGATTTTATACGGTAACATACTTTACATGCCTATTATGAATATTTGACCGCGGGAAACTTAGTAAATCATTGCTTTCCAAGCATGATAGACACACACCTAGCAGGATAGCAATAAAATTCTTCCATTAGGGTAGAAGGGAACTTAAAATTTGAATTTTGCCCCTATATACATTAAATATTGCTACAACTTTCACCGATTTTGCACTCAAATGACCTTTGATCCAAACACACATCATGCCTTGATGATGCTGTTTGTTTATATAGCATGGCTGTATTATCCAAAAGAGATTTTGCATTACTTTTAATCATAATTTTGGATAGCTAATTGATAAAAACGCAAAAATCTGACGTATATACAAGAATTTGCACTCAGTTGACCTTTGACCTAATTCTGGGACTTTGAGGCATTTCCAGACTTGGCATCCACCCCTATCCTTCTTAGAACACATCAAGATACACTTTGAGCATGGATGCCAAAATGTACTCAAAAATGCCAACAGAATTTTTTTTTCAGGCTCTGGATGGCCAACTACCCAATATCTCCCGTAAAATTTACTTTTGCACAAACCTTACTCATAGTAGACGGATGGCTGAGAATGGGTTTGCTCCCCCCCCCTAGGGAATTTTGCAGACATATCCTATCTTGTAGAGAATTGAAAGGCGAGTCTTTAAAGAGATGTTTGCACTCTGTGCTCCGAGGCGTTAGTCTGTAAGAGCCTGTAACATACGTTACTTAATCAAACTAAGAAAAAGTAAATTGAAAGTTTGGGCTACAAATTAAAGACATTAAAGTATTTATTTTTAAAAATCATTCATATAATCTGCATACTGGATATCTTAACTACGTATGACAGCCATTTGAACAAAATTGCCGCTTCCTAAGGTGTCATATGCGTTACATAAATCAGATCACCCATTAAAATTTGCAAGTGTGGCTAACATCATTTACATTCACAATCTCTCTGTGTGTTTTGCAAAATGTTTTTAACCATGTCTGACTAGCTAATGCAATTGGCTAACAGAAAAATTAAAGTTTGTTTCCCTAGCTTAAATTTTTTTTTCTGAAATAAGCAATTAAACAACCCTACCCCTACCCAGTTTTAAGGTGAAATGTTTGGAATTAAAACTAAAGTAAAAATAGTTAAAAAATATTTGCAGTTGATGAATGTGTTTCATTGTTTGGGATTGATTTGCTTATATGAAAGGACTCATAAATCTGCAAGTTTGTTGCAAAACTTTTAATATCAGAGGCTGTAACATATGTTACCTGATGTTATAAATGGGCAAGCTCATTGTCTTTATAAGATATGCCTAAAACATTTTTAATCTCCTCAAGGGAATTTTGCAGACATATTCCTTCTTATAGTACAACTCAAGCTGCATCGAATAAGGATCTTTGCACTCTCTATGTTGGGGCGTTAGTCTGAAACAGCGTGTTACATGCGTTACTATATCAAATAAAGGAAATGTAGTTTGAAAGCTTGAGCTAAAATTGTGAAAAAACTCGCAGCTGTTGAATATCTTACATTGTTAAGGGATTTTAAGCTGGCTCCTATGATAAAGACTTATAGATCTGCTAGTTGTCATCAAGTTTTTAAGATCAGAGAGCGTTACATATGTTAGCATGATAAGTAAAATCATCCAACAGTATTTTGACATCAAGCTGAGTAAGGGCCTGATCCATCCTAATCCCCTTTGGAATTCTGCAGACAAATTACATCTTATACAACAATTCAAGGTGCATTTAATAAGAAATGTTTGCACTCTGTAAGTCAGGGCCATAGCCTGTAACAGCTTGTTACATATGTTACTATATCTATTTGAGAATAAGAAATTTGAATGTTTGAGCTACCAAAAGAAGACATTAAAATTATCTAATAAATTGACATTCTTATAGTCTTTATACTGGTTGTCTTTACTACATATGGAAGCTGTTTAACATTAATACGGCTAAATGTGGTGTTATGTGCGTTACATGAACCTAATTATAATTTAAGAGCTATAATTGTGGCTATCGTCATGTAGTTAAACAACTACTATGACTAATGGTTTCAAACTGTTTTATTAGATTTTACAAACATATACTCAATTGATGAATAGGAAAAACCAAGTTTGTTTTTCTATCTTAAATATATTGTCTTATAGGAGCTAATACACAGCCCTGCTCCCAGTTTTACAGAGAAGCGAATTTTGTTATTACCGTTTAAGTAAAACACATGAAAGCAATTATGGTGTGTGGATATTTTTCATTTTCTTAGTCTGTCTTGCTCATATATTAACAAGATGTCATTAAGTTAAAGATCAGGACACTTAATGTGTACTTATAAGTCTTTGGTGCCAAAACACTAGAAATTATATTCATTTCTGATTATCAAGCCCATGGACTGGTGTTACAGATGTTATCAATGACCGTTTGGACACATTTCCTAATACTGTGCATATAATGCTAAATATAGAGCCACAAATAGAAAAGATAGTTTTACATTTTACAAGAAAATACAATAAATGAAATGGTCCAAACTATTTCTCATCAATGTACAACCATGTTAAACGTTTTTCGTTGTCTGCTTCTGTGGTAATCATTATTATCAGACGCCTCCTTGCAACTAGTAGAATCATCACACAATATTTCAATCATTTACTGTTATTCAATTTTACCACCAGTCCACTCAAATTTGATGAGCCATTATTCATTTCAAATTTTGCCATTTATGGCTTGGCACATTTGGAAACTGATATGAATTCCTAATAGTTGGCTCTTTGAGTATGTGTTTCAAGTGATACTCTGCAAGTAGGAGAAAGACTGAAGCTTTACAAGGATGAAAACTATGCCATTAAGAGCAATGAGTACCTGGACTGATGTACCTTGAAATTTCTGTGATAAAGAATCATTATCAATCTTAGCTGGTTAACTTTTATAAATGTAGCCTTTCCATACATGCAACCCACATATTTTCAACTAATAAAGTCTCTGCACTTATTATCTTTCCCCAAGCATTCAAAAACTTATTTGAAGTCTTAGTACTTCTGAAGTGCTGAAGCTGAGGTAACTCTTTCCCTTCAGATAAACGAACTAGATGTATCACAGCAGGTAAAGCAATGAAATGCAGGATGAATAGAGCGCAAAATTAGACCCTTTCAATTCAATGATTCACTAAGTTTCTAAGATAAGAGCGCTTATTAAAGGATGTAACATATATAACCAGTCATAATAAATGAGCAAGGGCATTGTCGTGACATCTTTTTTGATAGCATAGTCAGAGGCAAGTGTTTTCAATTTCAGTGTTTTCAATGGATCATTAAATGAGGCACCTTATCAGCTTGTTTACTCTGTATTAATCTTCCATAGAGCATAATATAGAACTACTGGTTATCACATTCTACCTATAGTCCACTTTCCTTCTTTTGAATGCAACAGCTAATGATAATGCTGCATAAACTGAGGAATCATAGGTTTTACATTATTTTAAGACATGCTTCAATGTACTGACATCAAAAAACAACCAACTGCAAACATAATTGATGGCAATGTCCAACTTTATATTCTTTCTCTTATACCAGATAACTTTCAAGGTGTAACAGAAATTATTTCAGACGGTCTGCCAAAACCATCAAGAGTCAACATTGTAACTAAAGAAAACTTATAAAAGTTCTTTGGGTGCCGCAAAATACTATTGATCTAAGACCTGAGGACTTAAGCACCAAAAGACTGGAAAGGTTTCATGGCAAATGATGCAAAAAAGCAGCCTGTCAAATTTCTGTTTGACCAATGTCAGAAATCTTAAAGTATTCTTAGAGGTACATGGTAGAGACATAGATTTTGCAAAATCAGAGCAAAGTTATCATTTGACTAGCACAGATGCAGAGGCAGCTGCAGTTAGATTGCTCTTGCCACTTCACAGGAAGAGATATATACCAGAGTCATACTCCATTGTATGCATATATGTGAAATGGCATTAAACCCATATTTAATCAGGTGTTTGATCCCATGACACTGACATGCTGTTTCTGCTTTTAAAGAATGCTAAGGATTCAAGTTTGGCTGAGTCAAGTTGTTTGATGCTGGTACTGGCCACACATACAAAGAAAATTAAGTCTTTTGATGGCTAAAGAGGAGGATCACACGAAATGCTTATAAGTGATGTTTGTCACAATTACCAATTTTAAAAAGTAATCTTAATTAATGTAACACATATAACATCATAGGAAACTGTATATTTGTTAAAAAATCTTTTCTTATGTATCAAAGGTATTCAGCATGCAAACTACATGAATAATTCAAATAAATAGATAGTTTTATGTCTTCTTTCTGTTTCTCAGACTTTCAATTCATTTATTCTTAAATTGATATGGTAACATAGGTATCATACCATTACAGGCTAACCACCTAGTTAATAGAGTGCAAACATCTTTTATTTGATGCAGCTTGAATTGTTCTTTAAGGTAGGCTATGTCTGCACAATTCCCAAAGGGGTGGAGAGGAACAGGATTGTACTCAGTTTGCAGTCCTAATATAATGCCCATGATTCTACTTGTTGTGATGAAATGGGTGATTATTTTGCAATAGAAGCAAACACAATGATAGACATTGTGAGTGTGACTTGAATAAAGATTGTTTTTGAATAGTTTTATTTAATAGGAATATTTATTGAATTGTGTCATTTAAATGAGAACTATTATTTTCTATCTATATGTCTATATATTTTTATATTATAGGCATTAGGAAATATGTGATTAAAAAGGTTATATATAACATAGGTAACACCATTCCTTGGGCTTGTTATCAGCAATGACCGTAATTACTAAGACTAAGGCACCAGAGGCTAGAGATTAATAGGAAAGCATGTGAAAAACAGTATTTTTCTGAAATATCATCTCTTACTTCAAAGAAAATTTCCTAGCCCATTCATTATGCCACGTAACATACGTTACATACTTTAAAAATGCTCTGATCCTGATGTCAAACTTGCAAATGTATGATTCTTTATTGCATTTGCAAAACAGTGCCAAAAATGTAAGATATCCACGAGCGTCAAATATTTTCATATATTTTTTTTTTCAATTATAGATACCAAAATTGGATACTAAAAATTGGGGGTAGGGTTGTTTAATAGCTCATATAAAACAATGTATTTGAGATAGAAAAGCAAACTTTGTTTTTTCTATTAGTCAAATGAGTATTTTAGTAAACTAAGATAAAAAACACTTGTAAAAATGCACAAATCGGCTGTAAATGAATAATGTTAGTTATGATTCCGACTTTCAAAGGGAAATTTGATCTATGTAAGGCATATAACACCATTGAAGGCTGTAATTTTGTTTAAAATGCTGCTTTTATGTAGCTTAGGCATCCAGCTTGAAAACTACATAAGAAATTTGAATAATTAGATGGTTTAGTGTCTTCTTTCTGTAGCTCAAACTTTCATTTTGATTTTTTCCTTAGTTTGTTACAGTAACATATGTAACAGGCTGTCAGAGACTAACACCCCGGAGCACAGAGTGCAAACATCTCTTAAAAGATGCGGCTTGAAATTTACTTTAAGATAGGATATGTCTGCAAAATTCCCTGGGGGGGGAGCAGGACCTTTTTTAGCTCGAAGTCTATAGGCGGTTAAGCAAAATGGATGGGAGAAGCGTTGAAAATGCCAACGAAATCAGGCCTGACATTAAGACTCGCGCATCACTTAGCAGAGGTTCAATGGACATTTATGCTGATATATGTACTGTTTATGGTAGTAAAGCAATGTCATTTTTCACAGTTTGCAGACGGATTAGAAAATTCAAAGCAGGCGTAGGGTCTGTTACAAGTACTCCTAAATCTTTTAGATCTAAATATGCAATTAGTCCTTAAATTATTTAAAAAAAAATAAAATTTTAGTAAAATCAGACACAAGATGTACTTCAAAGCAGATTCTGGACATGGTTGGAATTTCAAAAGCATTTGCATTGCGTTTTTTGCGAAATAATTTGAAAATGAAGAAGGAAAGCACATCACTTGGTGGGCCCCACATTTGCTCAATGAGGAGCAAAAGTGCACGCAAACTGTCAAAACGATTTCCAAGATATAATCAGAATTTTTTTATGCATGTAGTAACAGCTGATGATTCTACGATGCATTATTTTGAACTGCATGGAAAAATAAGTAATCAGCATGGCTCACCAAAATGCAAGTAGACATTGTATTGCCAAAAGGACTACAAGTGTAAAAGGTTATGCACGCCATATTTTTCACTCCTAAGGGACTAGCAATACAAGTCTCTATACCCAAAGGCAAGTCAATGAATATAAGGCTTTATAGGGAAAACGTTCTTAGAAAACTTGTCAAATTCTACCAGAAATGTTGACCCAAGACAGGCATCTATGGTATTTTTGTTACATGACATTGCCTCAAGACACACGGCTGGAAGTGTGATGTCGCTTTTGATAAGAACAGGTGGTCTATGTTGTAGGACATTCACCCTATTCCCCTGATCTAGTCCCCTGTGACTTTTTTCTTTTCCCTCGTCTCAAGAAAAATCTTGCTGGCAGAAATATAGCTCCTGCCAAAAGTTAAGTGCCTCCATATTTAACCTCCTTAGAGGTATACCCATTGAGGACTATGAGAAAGTTCTCAGGACTGGATTCAAAGTTTGAAACCTTGTGTATCTGTGAAGGGAGGGTATTTTGACAGTTTTAAATAAATGAAAATGCCATCCCATCTTTAGTTGTCATTTAACATCATTGGTTGCATTACTTTTGATCCCAGTCTCGTATAAAAGCCATATTCCAGGCAATTAGTTAGTGTACTATTATCAAATTTCAAGCATGGGCAGACTCCCATGTTAATTTCCCACACCTTGTTAGAGCCCCTTTTAAAAAGATCGAAATAAAATTAAAGGAAGAGGAAGAGCTGCACTCACAAAATACCCACCTTTTGCATCTGATATGCCACAACGTACCCCATAATTGTGCATATGGATGTATGAATGGACCCAATTTAATAGCCCCCTTTGAAATACACACAGAGAAAATAAACAACTTCTGATACAAACGGTACGGTACAACTCTCACATCTTCAATTTATGAAAGGCACACATCTCTCTTTTACATTTCATTTACGTGGACATGCAATTTGAAATCCTCATATCATTAAGAACTTGAGAGTAAAATGTCCTCTGTTTTCCCTTCATCTATAATAAGCTTACAAATGTAGAGCCGCATGTCTTAGCTTACAATAGCCGTTTTCATTTATAACAAATGAACAGAGATAAACAACTTATGGATAAGAACAGTATTAGGTAGCTACTAATACAACCCTCATGGCTTCAAATTAGGAATGGCACTTTCCTCTCTTTTACATTTAATTTAGGTGGACATTCAGTTTTAATGCCCTCATATCATTCAGGACCTGAGAGTAAAATGTCTTCCATTCATCTATAATAAGCATACACATGCAGAGCAACATTTCTTAGCTTCCAATAGCTGTTTTTATTTGTAAAAATGAACATACAATAAACAACTTACGGATAAGAACAGTGTTGGGAAGCTGCTAAAACAATTCTATCGTCTTCAATTTAGGGAGGACACGTTTCTCTCTTTTACATTTACTTTAGGTGGACATTCTGGTTTGATGTCCCCCATATTATTAAGGGCCTGAAAGTAAAATGTCTTCTATTTTCCCTTCATCTATAATTAGCATACAAATGTAGTGCCACATTACTTACATGTATCTTCAAATAGCTGCTTTCATTTATAACAAATGGACATAAACCAGTTTAAGCCCTCCAGTAAAATATTGTACTGACCGTTTCAAGACGGCACTTCTTTTGTGGATCTTTTATGTTTTGTTCTGTCTTGTGTTAAGCAATATCTGTTTGTGCGTCTGTTTATATGTGCTTTGTGGTCACCTGCTTGGAAAGGGCTGACCTCTTGTTTCTCCTTTGTGGTGTCACTCTCCCATTGTTATCCTGGGTCAGGTGTGGTACTTGATTGTATCGATTCCTGATCTTTGCACCCTTATTTACTTTAATACAATAAACAACATATGGATAAGAACAGTATTGGGTAGCTGCTAAGACAACGCTCATGTCTTCAATTTATGAAAGATAAGTTTCTCTGTTTTACGAGGGTCATCCAATAAAAAGAGAGAATTTCCTTTATAATATAAGAGTTTGTACCATTTTAACATCACAAATGTATCCATAAGGTGGCATAACATGTTGCGCATGCAACAACATATCTAAAATTTTGACAGAATGTGATGTCAATTGTTGCTTAGCAACGCAAACACGTACTTAAAGCTTACCTGGCCGGATGCCTTAAATTGGTTGCCATGGTTACTGGCATGTGCAGATCAGTTCCAAAAAGCATATATTCTATTAAATACAACATAAGGTAATTACTCTGTAAAATTCATTGACTTCTTGTGAATGATGTCAAATTGACAGGTTCATGTACATTTAGCATTAAGAAGCGACCAAAATGCAAAATTGTGGAATCAGAAATGGGGGTATGGGTCATGTATTTGCCCTTAAATTATTATTTGTTGGTATATAAGTATTAAATTACCCTAAACGTATTTAATATATTCTATATTTTAAAACAGTATCGTTAACAAACATGTATTCCATGTGTCCATTGTTGCCTAGCAATAGAAAAAAATATAGACTTAACAAATAGTCTAATTTTTCACAATTGCCTGGTTGCTAGGTAACCAAGACTAACTGGTACATGTTAATGACCATATTTGATATGTAAACATTGAGAACAATTAAACTTTAACAGATTTAATGACAATCTATTTTCAGATAAACGATAATAATTAAATGCCAAGCTCTGTTTCTTTAGCATTAGGTTTTTGTATGTGGAGAATCTGGCCAGGCTAGCTTTAGTATCACTGTTTCGTTGCTAGGCAACAAGTGACCTCACTTTTCAACATCATTTTGGATATGCTGCTGCATGCCCAACAGATTATGACATCTAATGATTACATTTGCCATGTTCTAATGGTACAAACTCTTGCATTATTAGAAAATTCTCTCTATTGGATGACCCTCGTATATATAATTTAGGTGGACATGCAGATTTGATGTCCCACATATCATTAGGGGCCTGAGAATAAAATGGCTCTTGTTTTTCCTTCATCTATAATTAGCATACAAATTTTGAGCCACAGTTCTTAGCTTCCAATAGCTATTTCCATTTATAAAAATGAACTTAAAATGAACAGCTTCTGAATAAGAACAATATTGGCTAGCTTTTAAAACAGCTCTTACATCTTCAATTTAGGAATTATGGCAATTTTCTCTCTCTTACATTTAATTTAGGTAGACATGCAGGTTGATGTCTCCCAAACCATTAAGGACCTGAGAGTAAAAATGTCTTCTGTTTTCCCTTCATCTATAATTAGCATGCAAATGTAGAGCCACATTTCATAGCTTCCAATAGCTGTTTTCATTTATAACTAATGAACATACAATAAACACCTTATTTGACTTTGTTTTGTTATGCATAACTTTATGTCCTTTCTAGTTTTGCAATCATCGGGATAGGAAGAAAGAGCTGATGGCTTTGCTTTTATGGTCTTATGGATATCTTGATGTTGTAAATGTCCTCTGACTCTTCTTCACAGTGTTGTGGGTTGGTCTGTATTATGTGATTGTGTTATTTCCTGGTCCTACTTACTTATTGTTGATTGTATTTATGGATAAATATAGTATTTGGTAGTTGCCATAACAACTTACAAGTCTTCAATTTAGGTAGGACATGTTTCTCTCTTACGCATGTAATAAAGGGGGAGATGCAGTTTTGATGTCCCCCATATCATAAAGGACCTGAGAGTAAAATGTATTTGGTTTCCCTTCATCTATAATTATCATACAAATCTAGAGCCACATTTCTTAGCCTCTGGTATAAAAATTTGAACATACAATTAACAACTTATATATTAGAACAGTATTGGGTAGCTGCTAAAACAGCTCTCATATCTTCAATTGAGGAAGGACACTTTTCTCTCTTTACATCAAATTTATGTAGGCATGCTTTTTTGATGTCCCCCATATTATCAAAGACCTGAGAGTAAAATTTCGTCTGTTTTCCCTTCATCTATAATTAGCATACAAATGTAAAGCTACATTTCCAAGCTTCCAATAGCTATTTTAATTCGCAACAAACGAAATTACAATAAACAACTTATTGATAAGAACAGTATTCTGAAAAACCTAAACGATATAAGTTGTGGTAATGTCAGAAAATGTGTGTTGCTCTCCATTATCATTTGTTCTATATATTTATAAGATTTGGCTCGAAATTATATAGACAAATTGTAGGTTTTCCAATGGGTACTTATTGTGCTTCTCTTGTCGCAGATTTGTTTTTGATTTGTTATGAGAGAGACTTCATGTTGTACCTATCAGACAATAATCAAACTGATTTCATTGAAGCTTTTATCTCCACTCTTAGACATTCGATGACTTACTTAAGATTGATAATCCTTATTTTGAACAAATAGTAGGTCAGATGATTATATCCTACTGAACGTCAGTTAAAGGAGGACAAATTATTCTGATATTGAAACTCCTTTTTGGACTTGAAGCTTTCAACTCCACTTCCAGTTTAGATGACTTAATTAATATTGATAATCCTTATTTTGAACGTAGTATTATTTTGATAATCCTTATTTTTAAATAGTTTTTCCTCAGATTTACAATAAACGGGATGATTTCAATTTTGAAATAATAAATTTCCCATTTCTTGATGGAGATGTTCCCTGCTCACCTCCCGGTTGTGTATATATTTCCCAGCTTATTCGCTTTGCAAGAGTGTGTTCTAATGGTGATTACTTCAACAACAGAAACTTTTTTGACTGCTAAGCTATTAAAACAAGGTTAAAGATATCATAAAATTCGAAAAGCATTTTCTAAATTCTACCACAGACACTCAGAGTTAATTGTTAAATACAACATTGGGTAAAAAAAAACTATTCTGCAACAAGGCATATGAGAACCTATATTTTATGGTGATTTAGTCTATAAATTCAAAAGAATTGTTGGAAAACCTAATTTTAGTGGTCAATTCAATTGATTATCAAACGTTTTAAAGGTTGGATATAACTTTAACCCCAATCATGGTTTATAGCTCTGTTTTCCCCTTTAATTGCACGGCCGTGGGTCAGGCCTCAGAATCAATGGTGGCTCTGAAGTAAAGCTTTGATCGGTGGGTTGGTGCCTGATGCTTCTCTGTAGCTAGGCCCACCGTGGCTCAACTTGAGGTTTCTTTAGCTATGAATATCTGTAATCGTGAGCCCTTTCCATTGTTTCACAATAATGTGTGAATGTGTGTTAATTTGATTTGAGTATTTCTCCATGATAAAACTTTGTAATAGATAGAAGGCCTATATGCGAGCTGAACATTTATTGTACTTCAACAACAGCAGAATCTAGGGCAAAGATTTGGTAAAAAATTAATGCATTTAAGCCCCCCCCCCCCCCTCTGGTTGCTTAGGCTGCCGTCCATTCTGAGGCAGTGGTTCTGTTGTTAATGATTTGCTGTTTGGCGTTACTCCCATTTAGGAGTTTGTAATTGTTATATGTTTTGTTGTACGTTACTTTATGTCCATTCTAGTTTCGCAATCATCTTGGTGGTGAAGAGAGAGCTTGTTGCTTTGCTTAGTTTGTCTCTTTAGCGTCTCATGATTGTTGTATGGCTCTTCCTTGCGGTGCCACGGGTTTGTCTGCAGTTTGTGATTGTGGTATTTCCTGATCATTATCACTTACTTTTTTGGGGTAGCTGCTAAAACAAATCTCTCATTTTCAATTTAGGGAGGACACTTTTCTCTCTTTAACATTTGATTTAGGTGGACATGCAGGTTTGATGTCCCCGATATCATTAAGGACCAGAGAGTAAAATGTCTTCTGTTTTTCCTTCATCTATAATAAGCATACAAATGTAGAGCCGCAGTTTTTAGCTTCCATTAACTGTTTTCAATTATACCTAATAAACACCTTATTTTACTTTGTTTTGTTATGCATTACTCTATGTCCTTTCTAGTTTTACAATCATCTTGAAGAAAAAGAGAGAGCTGATGTCTTTGCTTGTATTGTCTTAAAGATGTCTTGATGCGGTAATTGTCCTGTGATTCTTCCTCACGGTACTGTGGGTTGGTCTGTAGTATGTGATTGTTGTATTTCTTGGTCCTACTCACTTACTGTTATTTGTACTTATGGATAAATACAGTATTTGGTAGTTGCTTAAAAAACTGTCACGTCTTCAATTTAGGAATGGCAATTTTCTCTCTTTTACATGTAATTTATGAGGACATGCAGTTTTGATTTCCACCGTATTATTACGGAGCTGAGAGTAAAATGAATTTTGTTTTCCCTTCATCTATAATTAGTATACAAATGCAGAGCCACATTTCTTAGCCTCAAACATAAAACTGAACATACAATACACTACGTATGGACAAGAACAGTATTGGGTAGCTGCTAAAACAACTCTCATATCTTCAATTGAGGAAGGACACTTTTCTCTCTTTTACATCAAATTTAGGTGGACATGCAGTTTTGATGTCCCCCATATTATCAAAGACCTGAGAGTAAAATTTCGTCTGTTTTCCCTTCATCTATAATTAGTATACAAATGTAGAGCTACATTTCCAAGCTTCCAATAGCTGTTTTCATTTGCAACAAATGAACATACAATAAACAACTCATTGATAAGAACAGTATTCTGAAAAAACCTAAACGATATACGTTGTGGTAATGTCAGAAAATGTGTAATGCTCTCCATTATCATTTTGACTATACATTTTGGTAAGATTTGGCTCGAAATTATATAGACAAATTGTAGGTTTTCCAATGGGTACTAACTGTGCTTCTCTTGTTGCAGATTTGTTTTTGTTTTCTTATGAGAGAGACTTCATGTTGTCTCTGTCAGACAATAATCAAACTGATATCACTGACGCTTTTAACTCCACTCTCAGACATTTGATGAACTAATTAAGACTGATAATCCTTATTTTGAACAAATAGTAGGTCAGATATATCCTACTGAAATTCAGTTAAAAAGAGCGATGTCATCTGATACTGAAACTCCTTTTTGGAATTGAAGCTTTCAACTCCACTTCCAGATATTTAGATGACTTACTTGATATTGGTTATCCTCATTTTGAACATAGTATTATATTAATAATCCTTATTTTGGAATAGTTTCTCCTAAGATTTACCATTAACGGGATGATTTTAATTTTGAAATAGTAAATTTTCCATTTCTTGTTGGAGTTGTTCCCTGCTCACCTACCTATGGTGTATATATTTATTCGCTTGCAAGAGTGTGTTCTAATGGTGATAACTTCAACAACAGAAACTTTTTTGACTGCTAAGCTATTAAAACAAGGTTAAAGATATCATAAAATTCGAAAAGCATTTTCTAAATTCTACCACAGACACTCAGAGTTAATTGTTAAATACAACATTGAGTAAAAAACTATTCTGCAACAAGACATATGAGAACCTATGTTTTATGGTGAATTAGTTGTGATTAATAAAAAAGATTATCAAACGTTATCACGCTTAGGGATGTCTGTTACAACGTAAGGTTGTTCTGGACGACAATTCGTTACGGGTCCCGGAAGAGATATTTTTAAATATAGGTTTGTGTTATTGAATGTGTATCGTTTTCGAGAGATTTAAGACAAATAAACCACGAGTATCTTATTTCGTCTTTGTATATTTGTCCACGACACTTATTTAAATTTAATTAATCCTGTAGAACATGGCGACTGTATCTTGTTAACGCGTATATGATACATTTTATTCTTGCAACTGTATTTTACTTCACACTTGTCCGCATATCCTAATTTAGTACTTTCACTTTCGATTTCTTTGAGCATTTTGTGACTTGATGTGATTAGACATTGCACTGTCCATCACATAGACCAAGAAAGATTTTTCTTATAAATCTGCTTACTATAGACAAAGACGTTTTTTAAAAAACATAACGAATGTAGCGCAGTCATTTTTTCATGTTACAGATGTGTAACGACTGCACATATTTTGTTACAGGTTATTGTACACAGCGTCGCAGGTTGAGACGACAGTGATGAATTTATTTAGTATATCTTACACTGAAAAATCTTCTGTTTTGACCAAGGGTTCAATGTTATTCAGTTATGTCATTGAAAAGGGACCCGCAGAAGGAGTTTAAGAATGTAATAAATGTGAAAAAATGGATTCGAATATGTGCAAAACACAAAGTATGTATGCATTCTTTGAAGAAAGTGTTCCTGGCCCATCTTCTACAATTAATTAAGATATTTTTGTTCAATCAATAAAAACCACCCAGTCAAATACTGAAGCCCCCTGGGGGTCTTTGCTCCCTTGCTCCCTTAAAATAATGTATTGATTTCCCAAAATCTCTGAAAAAACTTCTTCAGATCCCTGAAAGTATTTAACACTGCTCCCTAATCCCTAAAATTAGTTCAACTTCTCCCCCAAATCCCCCAAAATAAAGCCAATTCTCCCTGAAATGTATTCTTTTCTCCCTATGATTAAATTCACATACTTAAAAGCTGCGAAGCTAAACAGAGGGACATGAATTAATGTTCACTTGATAATTTGCATTATGCACGTTAAGACAGGGCTGAGTTGAACTTTGCGATCGTACGCGGGCGCTTGTTGTTCCAGTACCTATCTTTATATCTACCTGTAAAACCTGGCACCTGTACAAAGAGTGCTAAACAGCACTCACATCGTTGAACTCGCCTCTGGTTATCTATTATTTGTGCGTATACATACCCAGATATCAGGCAACCGTTTACAGAGCCAGTGGTCTTCTGTTGTTCTTTTTATCTCTCTAAAGCAAGATTTCCCATCTTATATTCGGTAATAAACCGTCCCAAATATTTTTTTAAAAAATACGCTACTCCACTTTATATACTGTATCAAATTTTTGACGTTGTACAATTGGACGTCGCTTTAAATAACAATGGATGTTGGAAGGACGCAGTGGCTCAGTGGTAGATTGTTTGAGTCGAGACTGAGGAGTTGGAAGTTCGAGCTTCACCGTTGTCACTGCTTTGTGTTTTTAAGCAAGACACATAAACCCTTTCTTAATACTGGTTCAACCTAGGAAGACCCATCTTGACATAACTGAAAAATTGTCGGCTCAGACGTTCAGAGTCAAATCAAACAAACAAATAACTATTAGATGCTTGCTTATTAAGTAATATGTTGTACTTTCCAGAGCTTTATCTAAGAATTAAAAAAAAATTCGGTGGGAGGTCACACAATGCTGAACTACTTCTTCAGGCGTTGAATAGGGTTCAGGGCAGTATTCACATCTTCTCAAGTGTTCATAGAAGAAAGAAAAAATGTCGGCTCACACCTGTTACAGAAAAAACTGACGTCGTCTATTGCCGGTTACACAGTCCTCTCTAACCAGTAACACTAGAAAAAATAAAAATTTGAGGTCTTCAGTTTTCTTTAAAGAAGGACATGTTAAAATTGACTGAATAATCATTTGAGATCTATTATCTACCCAATTATGCTTATTTCATAATGGGAATGCAAGTAATTAATCACAAATTACATATTTTTGAAGTTTCTGTTCCAGACCAGAGTTTTACAATTTTACAGCAAATATCTATGGTGTTTGTACTTCCAATGCAGCACTTACAAACACTTATATGACAGAAATGATTTTAAATAGCCAAACACACTATATTATCATTTTCTGTGACGTCTGTGTGTGTTGCCCCTTTTCACTGTCGTCCAAAACCCTAAATCTGTCATCTAAAACCCGTTACCTGTTGTCCAGCACAGGTAAGCAGTCGTCATAGGCCCGTAACAAATTGTCGTCCAGAACCATCTTGCCTTGTAACAGACATCCCTAAGCGTGGTTATAAAGGTTGGATATAACCTTGATATCATGCGACAGTCTGCATGTCTGGTTTTAACCCCAATCATGGTTTATAGCTATGGTTTCCTCTTTGATTGCACGACGGTGGGTCAGGCCTCAGAATCTATGATGGCTCTGAAGTAAAGCTTCGATCGGTGGGTTGGTGCCTGATACTTCTCTGTAGCTGGGCCCACCGTGGCTCAACTTGAGATTTCTTTAGCTCTGACTATCTGTGTGTCGTGAGCCTTTTCCATTATTTCATCATAATGTGTGAATGTGTGTTAAATTGATTCGAGTATTTCTCCATGATAAAGCATTGAAATAGATAGAAGGCCTATATGCGAGCTGAACATTAATTGTACTTCAACAACAGCAGAATCTAGGGCGAAGATATGGTACCAGTAAAAGCCCCCCCCCCCCGGGCCCCCCCCCCCCCCCCCCGTAGCTTTGGCTGCTGTTTCGTTCTAGGCGTTGGTTCTGTTGTTGTTGATTTGTTGTTTATCGTTACTCCCATTGTAGGAATTCGTAATTGTTTTATGTTTTGTTGTACCTTACTTTATGTCCATTCTAGTTTCGCAATTATCTTGGTGGAGAAAAGAGATATGGTTGCTTTGCTTAGTTTGTCTTCTTAGCGTTTCGTGATTATCGTATGGCTCTTCTTTGCGGTGCCATGGGTTTGTCTGCAATTTGTGATTGTGGTATTTCCTGATGATTATCACTTACTTTTTTGGGGTAGCTGCTAAACCAACTCTCGCATTTTCAATTTAGGAAGGACACATTTATCTTTTTAACGTTTAATTTATTTGGACATGCAAGTTTGATGTCCCCCATATCATTAAAGGCATATATTTTGCGATATATGGAATCATTAGTGAATTTACTGATAAGGGACAGTTTCAGTATCTCACAAACTTAAAGGGGACTCAAGAGAGGACTTACCTGTATACACCACAATTTCTTTCACTAAAATAAAGATCAATATTTTATCAGAAAATACCTAATCCCTTCATGGGACCACTTTATTGCCCCCTGTAAGGAAGTCATAATCACCTAATAAAGATTAGTCTTGGATCTGTCCAGTATAACCCCTGGAGAGAATCATAGTGAGTGGTACCAGTATTATTGCTATATTTTCTATGTTTTTAATGACCTGAGAGCATAATATCTTCTGTTTTCCCTTCATCTATAAATAGCAAACAAATGTAGAGCCACATTTCTTAGCTTCCAATAGCTGTTTTCATTTATAACTAATGAACAACTTATTTGACTTTGTTTTGTTATGTATTACGTTATGTCCTTTCTAGTTTTGCAATCATCTTGAAGAGGAAGAGAATGCTGATTGCTCTGCTTTTATTGTCTTACGGATGACTTGATGCTTCTAATGTCCTGCGTTTCTTCCTCACGGTGCTGTGGGTTGGTCTGTCGTATGTGATTGTGGTATTTCCTGGTCCTGCTCACTTACTGTTGTTTGTATTTATGGATATTTACACTATTTGGTAGTTGCTAAAGCAACTTTCACGTCTTGAATTTAGGGAGGACGCTTTTTTCTCTTTTACATGTAATTTAGGAGGACATGTAGTTTTTATGTCCCCCATATTATTTAGGACTTGAGAGTAAAATGAGTTTTGTTTTCCATTCATCTATAATTAGCATACAAATCTAGAGCCACATTTTTAGCCTCCAATTTAAAAAAATGACCATACAATAAACAACTTATGGATGAGAACAGTATTGGGTAGCTGCTAAAACAACTCCCATATCTTTAATTGAGGAAGGACACTTTTCTCTCTTTTACTTTTAATTTAGGTGGACATGCAGTTTTGATGTCCCCCATATTATTAAGGACCTGAGAGTAAAATGGCTTCTGTTTTCCCTTTATCTATAATTAGCATAAAACTGAAGAGCTAAATTTCCAAGCTTCCAATAGCATTTATTAACCATTACTTTATGTCCTTCCTAGTTTTGCAATCATCTAGAAGAGGAAAAGAGAGCTAATCGTCCTCACGTTGCTGTGGCATGGTATTTAGTATGTGATTTTGGTATTTCCTGGTCCTTCTCACTTACTGTTTTTGTACTTATGGATATTTACACTATTTGGTAGTTGCTAAAGCAACTTTCACGTCTTCAATTTAGGAAGGACACTTTTCTCTCTTTTATATGTAATTTAGGAGGACATGCAGTTTTGATGTCCCCCATATCATAAAAGACCTGAGAGTAAAATATCTTTTGTTTTCCCTTTATCTTAAATGAGCATACAAATCTAGAGCCACATTTTTAGCCTCCAATATAAAAAATGACCATACAATAAACAACTTATGGATAAAAAGGTATTGGAAGCTGCTAAAACAACCCTCATATTTTCAATTTGAGGAAGGACACTTTTCTCTCTTTTACATTTAATCTAGGTGGACATGCAGTTTTGATGTCCCCCGTATCATTAAGGACCTGAGAGTAAAATGTCTGCAGTTTTCCCATCGTCTTTAATTTGCATACAAGTAAAGAGCTACGTTCCCAAGCTTTCAATAGCATTTGTTATGCATTACTTTATGTCTTTTCTAGTTTTGCAATCATCTTGAAGAGGAAAAGAGAGCTGATTGCTTTGCTTTTATTGTCTTAAAATGTCTTCTGTTTTCCCTTCATCTATAATTAGCATACAAACGAATAGCTGCATTTCTTAGCTTCCAATAGATGTTTTCATTTATAACTAATGAACAACTTATTTGACTGTTTTGTTATGCATTGCATTATGTAACTCTAGTCTTTCAGCCTTGTTGAAGAGGAAGCGAGAGCTGATCGCTTTGCTTTTATTGTCTTACAGATGTATTGATGCTGTATGTGTCCTGTGACTCTTCCTCACGGTGCTGTGGGTTGTTCTCTAGTGTGTGATATTGGTATTACCTGATCATACTCACTTTCATTTTTTGTCCTAATGGATAAGAACAGTAGTTGGTAGCTGCAAAACAACTTTCATGTCTTCAATTTATGAAGGAGACTTTTCTCTCTTTTATATTTAATCTAGGTGGACATGCAGTTTTGATGTCCCCCATATCATTAAGGACCTGAGAGTAAAATGTATTCTGTTTTCCCTTCATCTTTAATTAGAGTACTTATGTAGAGCCACATTACTTAGCTTCCAATATAAAAATGAACATACAATAAACAACTTATGGATAAGAACATTGGTTGGTAGCTGCTTAAACTACGCTTACATCGTCAATTTAAGAAAGATACTCTTCTCTCTTTTACAATTAATTTAGGTTGACACGCAGTTTTGATGTCCCCCATTAACAACTTATGAATTAGAACAGTATAATGTCACTGCTAATTTAAAAGCAACTATCACGTGTTCAATTTAGGAAGGAACGATATCTCTCTTTTTACATATATGTGAGAATTTTAGGGTGAAAAGAAAAACCCCAATATTTTTATGTCCCCCATATCATTTAGGACCTGAGAGTAACATGTATTTTGTTTTCCCTTCATCTTTAATTAGCATACAAATCTAGAGCCACATTTTAGCATCCAATATAAAAAATGAACATACAATAAACAACTTATGGATGAGAACAGTATTGGGTAGCTGCTAAAACAACTCTCATATCTTCAATTGAGGAAGGACACTTTTCTCTCATTTACATTTAATTTAGGTGGACATGCAGTTTTGATGTCCCCCATACTATTAAGGACCTGAGAGAAAAATGTCTTCTGTTTTCCCTTTATCTATAATTAGCATACAAATGTAGAGCTACATTTCCAAGCTTCTAATAGCATTTGTTATGCATTACTTTATGTCCTTTCTAGTTTTGCAATCATCTAGAAGATGAAAGGAGATCTATCGCTTTGCTTTTATTTTCTTACGGATGTCTTGATGCTGTAAATGTCCTGCGACTCTTCCTCACGGTGCTGTGGGTTGGCCTTTAGTATGAGATTGTGGTATTTCCTGATCCTACTCACTTACATTATTTGTACTTATGGATATTTACACTAATTGGTAGATGCTAATGCATCTTTCACGTCTTCAATTAAGGAAGGAAACTTTTCTCTCTATTAAATGTAATTTAGGAGGATATGCAGTTTTGATGTCCCCCATAAAATTAAGGACCTGAGAGTAAAAAGTCTTTTGTTTCCCCTTCATCTATAATTAGCATACAAATCTAGAGCCACATTTTTTAGCCTCCAATATAAAAAATGACCATACAATAAACAACTCATGGATAAAAATGTATTAGGTAGCTGCTAAAACAACTCTCATATCGTCAATCGAGGAAGGATACGTTTCTCTCTTTTACATTTAGTTAAGGTGGACATGCAGTTTTGATGTCCCCCATATTATTAAGGACCTGAGAGTAAAATGTTCTGTTTTCCCTTCATCTATAATTAGCATAGAAATAAAGAGCTACATTTCCAAACTTCTAATATCATTTGTTCTGCATTACTTTATGCCCTTTCTAGTCTTACAATCATCTTGAAAAGGAAAAGTGAGCTGATCGCTTTGCTTTTATTGTCTTAAACTGTCTTCTGGTTTCCCTTCATCTATAATTAGCATACAAATGAATTGCTGCATTTCTTAGCTTCCAATTGCTGTTTTCATTTATAACTAATGAACAACTTATTTGTCTGTTTTGTTATGCATTACATTATGTCCACTCTAGTTTTGCAGCCTTCTTGAAAGGGAAGAGTGAGCTGATCGATTTGCTTTTATTGTCTTACAGATGTCTTAATGTTGTAATTGTCCTGTGGCTCTTCCTCACTGTGCTGCTGGTTGTTATCTAGTGTTTGAAATTGGTATTTCCTGATCATACTCGCTTTCATTTTTGTCCTAATGGATAAGAACAGTAGTTGGTTGCGGCAAAACAACTTTCATGTCTTCAATTTATGAAGGACACTTTTCTCTCCTTTATATTTAATTTAGATGGACATGCAGTTTTGATGTCCCCCATATCATTAAGGACCTGAGAGTAAAATGTATTCTGTTTTCCCTTCATTTTTAATTAGCGTACACATGTAGAGCCACATTTCTTAGCTTCCATTATAAAAAATGAACATACAATTAACAACTTATGGATAAGAACATTGGTGGGTAGTTGCTAAAACTACGCTTTCATCATCAATTTAGGAAAGATACTCTTCTCTCTTTTACGATTAATTTAAGTGGACATGCAGTTTTGATGTCCCCCATAAACAACTGATGAATCAGAACCGTATTAGGTAACTGCTTAAGCAACTATCACGTGTTCCATTTAGGAAGTAACGATATCTCTCTTTTTACATATATGTGAGAATTTTGGGGGGACATGCAATAATGTCCCCAATATTTCTATGTCCCCCATATCATTTAGGACCTGAGAGTAAAATGTCTTTTGTTTTCCCTTCATCTATAATTAGCATACAAATCTAGAGCCACTTTTTAGCCTTCAATATAAAAAATGAACATACAATAAACAACTATTGATAAAAAAAGTATTGGGTAGCTGCTAAAAACAACTCTCATATCGTCAATTGAGGAAGGACACTTTTCTCTCTTTTACATTTGAATAAGATGGACATGCAGTTTTGATGTCCCCCATATTATTAAGGACCTCAGAGTAAAATGTATTCTGTTTTCCCATCATCTTTAATTAGCGTACACATCTAGAGCCACATTTCTTAGCTTCCAATATAAAAAAATGAACATACAATTAACAACTTATGGATAAGAACATTTGAGGGTAGTTGCTAAAACTACGCTTACATCATCAATTTAGGAAAAATACTCTCCTCTCTTTTACGATTAATTTAGGTGAACATGCAGTTTTGATGTCCCCCATAAACAACTTATGAATCAGAACAGTATTAGGTAATTGCTTAAGCAACAATCACGTGTTCCATTTAGGAAGGAACGATATCTCTCTTTTTACATATATAAGGGAATTTTGGGGGAACATGCAATAATGTCCCCAATATTTCTATGTCCCCCATATCATTTAGGACCTGTGAGTAGAATGTCTTTTGTTTTCCCTTCATCTATAATTAGCATACAAATCTAGAGCCACATTTTAGCCTCCAATATAAAAAATGAACATACAATAAACAACTTATGGATGAGAACAGTATCGGGTAGCTGCTAAAACAACTCTCATATCTTCAATTGAGGAAGGACACTTTTCTCTCTTTTACATTTAATTTAGGTGGACATGCAGTTTTGAGTTCCCCCGTATTATTAAGGACCTGAGAGTAAAATGGCTTCTGTTTTCCCTTTATCTATAATTAACATACAAATGTAGAGCTACATTTCCAAGCTTCTTATAGCATTTGTTATGCATTACTTATGTCCTTTCTAGTTTTGCAATCATCTAGAAGAGGAAAAGAGAGCTGATTGCTTTGCTTTTACTGTCTTACGTATGTCTTGATGCTGTAAATGTCCTGCGACTCTTACTCACGGTGCTGTGGGTTGGCCTTTAGTATGAGATTGAGATATTTCCTGGTCATACTCACTTACATTATTTGTACTTATGGATATTTACACTATTTGGTAGATGCTAAAGCAACTTTCACGTATTCAATTTAGGAAGGACACGTTTCTCTCTTTTAAATGTTATTAAGGAGGGAATGCATTTTTGATGTCCCCCATAAAATTAAGGACCTGAGAGTAAAAAGTATTTTGTTTCCCCTTCATCTATAATTAGCATACAAATCTAGAGCCACATTTTTTAGCCTCTAATAAAAAAATGACCATACAATAAACAACTTATGGATAAAAATGTATTGGGAAGCTGTTAAAACAACTCTAATATCTTCAATTGAGGAAGGACACTTTTCTCTCTTTTACATTTAATTTAGGTGGACATGCAGTTTTGATATCCCCCGTATTATTAAGGACCTGAGAGTTAAATGGCTTCTGTTTTCCCTTCATCTATAATTAACATACAAATGTAGAGCTGAATTTCCAAGCTTCTAATAGCATTTGTTATGCATTTCTTTATGTCCTTTCTAGTTTTGCAATCATCTAGAAGAGGAAAAGAGAGCTGATCGCTTTGCTTTTATTGTCTTACGGATGTCTTGATGCTGTAAATGTCCTGCGACTCTTCCTCACGGTGCTGTGGGTTGGCCTTTAGTATGAGATTGTGGTATTTCCTGGTCATACTCACTTACTTTATTTGCTCACTACTCACTTACTGTTTTTGTACTTACGGATATTTACACTATTTGGTAGTTGCTAAAGCAACATTCACGTCTTCAATTTAGGAAGGACACTTTTCTCTCTTTTATATGTAATTTAGGAGGACATGCAGTTTTGATGTCCCCCATATCATTTAAGACCTGAGAGTAAAATATATTGTGTTTTACCCTCATCTATAATTAGCATACAAATCTAGAACCACATTTTTAGCCTCCAATATAAAAAATGAACATACAATTAACAACTTATGGATCAAATATGTATTGGGAAGCTGCTTAAACAACTCTCATATCTTCAATTGAGGAAGGACACTTTTCTCTCTTTTACATTTAATTTAGGTGGACATGCAGTTTTGATGTCCCCCGTAATATTAAGGACCTGAGAGTAAAATGGCTTCTGTTTTCCCTTCATCTCTAATTAGCATACACATGTAGAGCCACATTTTTTTAGCTTCCAATATAAAAAAAATGAACATACAATATACAAATTATGGATAAGAACAGTATTGGATAACTGCTAAAACAACGCTACGTCTTCAATTTAGGAAGGATACTTTTCTCTCTTTTACAATTAATTTAGGCGGACATGCAATTTTGATGTCCCCATAAACAACTGATGAATCAGAACAGTATTAGGTAACTGCTAAAGCAACTATCACGTGTTCCATTTAGGAAGGAACGGTATCTCTCTTTTTACATATTTGTGAGAATTTTGGGGGGACATGCAGTAATGATGTCCCCCCAATCACTAGGGACCTGAGAGTAAAATGTCTTACCTTTTTACCTTCATAATTAAGTAATTAACTTATCTTATGCTTTCAATCACTGTTTTTCTTTTCCATTTTAATAAAATATGTTGAAAAATAATTACAAATTAAGATATATAACTGCCTCAAATAGAAAATAATATAAAACGCAATGAAAAGAGAGAAAAGTATTCTGGGGACAATAGAATCTCTCATGTCACCCTTATTAGGGGGACATGTTTTCTCTCATGTCCCTCTAAGTTCTCTTTTCTCTCACTTCATGAACCACTGAAAGTACGCTCTTCAAAATTTCACTGTTACCATGGCAGCCAGAAACAATACAATATACCAAATTTCATCCAAATCCGAGACCATGAATTTTGGTCCCCCCAAGACAATACAAAATCCCGAGTCCCCCTAATTCGTTTACGTGAGACAGAGAGAGAGAGAGAGAGAGAGAGAGAGAGAGAGAGAGAGAGAGAGAGAGAGAGGCAGTTTAGCCCCCTTTTTCAGTTTGTCGGAGCGGTTTCCGTAAGGCAAAAATCGCAACAGATCTTCTAGAATAGGGTTTATTAGATTTCTAACAAGTGATGATGGAGACATTGCTTTGAGTGTTTATTTAGCAAGATAGCATGTTGTATTCAGGAAGTAACACCGAAAGCAACATACAGGAGCTTTAACGGAAGTAACTTTGACGGTCAAAAATTTTGACCTATTATATAGAAGTGGGTGGGGTAAGTCACTTAAAAAAGCACGTCCAATCATAAAAGCTATAGAGGTTCTTACTTTATCGACGATTGTAAGCTTAGGTTTCTGCCGTTTTGGTATTCTGTTATTTCTCTGACTGGTCTTCCCCGATAGGTCAATAAGATACTCCTGATATCTCTTTAGTTCTTTCATATACCTCAACATGGCTCTCATGTGTTCAGCTTTCCGTTGAGCGTCAGTGACTGTTAACACTGTTTGAAAAGGAGAAAAATATCAACAAAATTAGGAAAAGTCAGTCTGATGGGAGTGTGTTCAGAATTACAAACTCTGTAGTATTCTGTTGCTTGGCTCATTCTGCGTTTACGACCAAATTGTCGATTTTTAGAAAAAACTTTTTTTTAATTTCTTTATCCATTTAACCCATAAGCTTTAGGGACATAGATACAGCATAATTTAGAAAGTTCAACCTGTCACCCCCTTAAAATACAAAGCTTTAGGAATATAGATACAGGATAATTTAGAAATTTCAACCTGTGACCCCCTTAAAATACAAAGCTTTAGGAACATAGATACAGCATAATTTAGAAAGTTCAACCTGTGACCCCCTTAAAATACAAAGCTTTAGGAACATAGATACAGCATAATTTAGAAATTTCAACCTGTGACCTCCTTAAAATACAAAGCTTTAGGAACATAGATACAGCATAATTTAGAAAGTTCAACCTGTGACCCCCTTTAAGATACAAAGCTTTAGGGACATAGATACAGCATAATTTAGAAATTTCAACCTGTGACCCCCTTAAAATACAAAATGGACTATCCCATACTTGTCATGTCAATATCCACCGGAATGAAAAGGCTTTATCGCTGGTATGGACAAACATTTGCCAATACTTTCACTAATGAGCCAAACATTATTTCAAGCTTCAAACTACTTTTTTATGAATATATTCTTAATGCCAGTAAAAACGCAACTTTTACAGTATAACCTTACTCGAGATTTATTGCTATTTTATCATTCTTATACATCAAAAGCATAAACCTTTGGTGCAGATAAAGCAGTCCAGATAAGCCAGGCTGTATTTTTTTATAAAGGGACACAGCCCAAACTTCGACACAAAAACTGCAAAATCACCTCCGTGTTATTGTTTGTTTGAGTGAAACGAAGTACTTACATGCTGAAATTGAATAAAATTTCAAGATTTAATATGGTTACCAAAAAATTTGATGAATTTGTCATTTTTCACCAGACATTTTGGCAGAAGTGTACAATGGAGCTCAAGTTTCCTACATTAGGGACGCTTGTTAGTACAAGACAAAGAGTATCAAGCTGATATTTATAGGGAAAATAGCACTTGTGCCAGTTGCGTTTTAATGGCTTTAAGTGTATTTCATATATTATAAATTTCCTGCGGATATACACATTTAAGAAAATGTACAAGTGTATGATGTTTGCAATTTCGGTCATATTTTGTACATCCTTTGTGATCGTGTCGGAATTTCTTGGCGGAACGTGGTTTTTTTTTCGTACTTTTTAGCATTATCTTATATTGTTTTCAGCTACATGTAATACATTGAGAACATCTATCATTCTTATTAGTGTATCCATTTTAGACATATCTATGAGTGTATGCTGGACGTTTATACCATTAATGCCAATCTCTTTATGTGAGATATACAAAAAGCCGCTTACCAGTGGTAAAAATGAGAAAAATCAAACACAAATGTCCGACTAAAGCCATCTTTTCATCCGTTTCAGATCTCACGTCGTTCAATATAGCCTAGCATATTGGTCATCTACGCAGATCATATGATCCCCAAACCATTCGATGAGCATGTAACCGTGACAGTTTGCACACCACCAAAGGACCTTTCATAAGTCAAGTACCGTATAGTTTGTAAAACTTTGGACACTTTTTACTTTCTCTTCTCAAATAAAATGTGGGTTATCGGGGTTGGAATTGACAAAATGCTTGTAAGAATAGCAAAATGACTGCAAAGACCCAGGTCAGACTGCTTCTTCAGAGGCAATCGCTATATGCCTATGCATTTTTGACACGCAACTAGCGTCCGAAATATTAGAACATCTACGGTATAACAATTATATTGCCCAAATGTTAGGGATTTTTACGATACAAAATAGTGCAATTCAAACTCATCATTTTTTTGAGCCGCGACATGTGATTTTCAACAACGTGGTATTTTGACACGTCTAGACTTAAACGAGCCTGTGTAGCCTCCTTTTAAACTTAGAAACTCAAAATACTGTTATATCAGTTGCTTAACAGTCGTAGAATATACAAGCGACTAGCAAAGGTTCTGATCAGACTGTGCATGTGCGCAGGCTGAACTGAGCCTTTGCTGATCGCACAAACATATACCACATTGTTGGAAATCTCATGTCGCGGCTCATTTGGTCTTAGATTTCAGTAAAAATAGCCTGGCTAATATTATATTTCTCTGCTTTTTGACATATCAACTTACAGTGATACTTCATGACATTTTTTTACTTAGACCGGGAAAATGGCTGTAATTGAGGCCTCCTACGGGGTATGTGTCCCTTGCTCTTGAAAATGCTAACCTGAATTGTCCCGATTTCCCTTAACGTGTCTGTTTATGCTCTAAAAATCCCTTAAAGATGTGGCTTCTCCACAGCCGCATAAAAACCCGCGACTACTCCCCAGCTCCCTAAAAAGCTGGCGTTTCTCTAAGCTTGATGAGGTCGTATTTGTAAGTTTTTGCTCAACGTATTTTGCGAACCAAGAAGCTCGGAATATACTTGTACACATGCACTAGGATGATGCCCTCAGAGACGATGCCAATACCTGATCAATATTATCGTTTGATACGTTTTTACGGTTGTGGCTTTCGTGATTGTGGCTGGAGTTTTATTATTGTCAATCTCCTGTAATTACGTAATGTATCACATAGGAAATACACTGCGCTCCATGTCTGTCAGAAAAGTCCATGTAATTAACCGAAATGGATTTCGCTATCGAGTGAGTGGCACTATTGATTTTAACATTTGCAGACTAAGTATAGCGTTACGACGAAATGATGCATATGACCTATTTACGATAATTGCATTTCTCTGGTACCGATCGAGAAGACGAATAAATCATCTTAGGAAGCGATAAACGCAGTCTCTCAAAACGTAGATTATACTGTTGGTGTAAAATTAGGCATATTCATATCCGCGCCTTGCGGAAAAAAGAGGAACATATTGTAATCGGCCCCGTCCGTCCGTCAGTAAGTTTTGCTCGTAACACCTCTCATTATTTTGACAGTGTTCCTTTTTTGTAGATTACTAGAACGAAGATTTTAGATCACCGATATGACTTTGAAGTCAAAGGTCAAGGTCAAATAAATTTAAAATATGGGTTTGTTCGTTTGGCATAGGAGGTATTGTTTAGAGCTGACATAGGTCAGTCACTAAAAATACTTCTCTATTACACATTTTGGAGTGTGGATATTTAGAAGACCTGATCCATCCTAACCGCATGGGAGCCGTTAGCCATACACCCACGGGTGAGGGCTAATCGCACACTTATAGAGTTAGGCTGTAGTTTTAAAAAAAAAGACCACTGAAATTATTTTATTTTTGTAAACTTGAAACGAACAACTCCATTATTGACGCAACAGAGTGATTCTGAGTAACAAGATTCTAAAAGTAGATTTTTTTTGCAGAATTATCTGATTTGTGTCCCCTCCTACGTTGGAGGCCGAATGTTGGTGTACCACAGAATCTGAAACCTGAGGGCACTTAATAGCTGTCCCCTCAGGCCACGAACAGCGTGGGATCAGGTCCAAAGATTCGCGACTATCAATGTAGCCAGAACGAGTTGTTAGCCAACCAACTGGAATTGTGATCAAACAAACCAGACGACGTCAAGAGTCAAGATCGCAAATAAAATTACACGGATTCTATAAGAAGTCCCATAGAAATAAATCTGACGTCCCAATACGGAGAGACGATCAAATTAATATCATCTCAGAGCCGATTGACTTAGTGTCAACCACGTGTGGCCAACAAGATATAGTGTTCCCGAATAGCGTATATTAAGGGAAAGTACTCTAAACTGCGATACTTAAGATTAAAAGGGCCCAGTTTTTATTTCTCAAGATATAAAACGAGTGACTTATTATTTCAAAAAAATGCCACCTGCCAGAGAGCTCGCGATTCAATGCAATAACACAAATCGCCATAGCCCTTACATGTACAATTTCAACATGGTCAAATATATATAACTTCACGTACCTTTCAATAATAATGAATAGCGTCTCTATATCGTACCTTGCTACGGTATCTTTATAATGTCCCCTAACAAGAATGGGCAATTGCACCCTTTATATAGAGAGAAGTGCACAAGATCTCCAAGATCTTCAAGAAAAGTAACAAAATCATGCAATCGTTACTAAATAAAGCAAAATGAATTATATCTCAGACAAACCGCCCTTATATTGGACTAATAGTAGAAAAGGTACAGTATCAAGGTTCGTATAGGTGACAAAGTGCATACCTAAACCTTTGCGTATTTGTGGGTATACGCAACCATCACTGATTCTGATGTTCCTGACATTATACATCGTAACAAAGGCCCTTCCTTTTTGGGAGAAAAAGGAATGACTTTTCCTTCCGATGCACGATGTAGAAAAGAAGGAACAACACAGAATAAATATATTATACAACATATATACATGTGCGACTTAAATGGCTACCTGGAGAGATAGTCTGCCCCCACATTGTCTTGTCCTTGGATTGCCACAATCCTAAATCTGTATGGTTGGAGCTTTAATGCCAAAAGCATAATTCTGGGGTTTAATGCCTTAGCAGTCTGCATGAATGATAGGGGTTTGTGATCACATACCAGGATAAATTCTTCCCCAAAAAGATATTTCCTGAACTTTTCAATTGCCCAAATAATGGCCAAGCATTTCTTCTCAATTACTGAGTAATTTCTTTCCCAGGGTAACAACTTTTTACTAGCGTAGGCAATTGGCAATTTACCTTCCCTCTCAAATTCTTGCAGCAATACAGCTCCGATTCCTATATCAGACGCGTCTGACCTAAGTACGAATGTTTTTCCCTCATTAAAAACTGGCAATCTCAGAATAGGGGAGAATGTAAGACGACTTTTCAATGTTTGAAAAGCCTTTTTGTGATGACTTAGCCAGTCCTTAATGCGGTTTGGGTGATCTTTCTTTGTTAGATTGGTTATAGGTGCTGCGATCTCAGAGAAATAAGGGATGAATTTCCGATAGAACCCAACTAAACCCAAAAAACCTTGGACTTGTTTATTAGTAATGGGCCTTTGTGCATCTTTAACAGCCAATATCTTGTCATCTTTGGACCTTAATGTTTGGTCTTTGATATTGTGGCCTAGACATTCAAATGTGCTGTACCATATTTTGCACTTGGAGGGTTTTGCGGTAAGTTTAGCAGACCGCAACCTATCCAAAGTAGCTTGTATGGATTTTAAATGTTTTTTCCAAGTTTCCGTGAAAATCCACATGTCATCTACGAAACTATCGACATTTCTCAGACCTTGCAATACTATGCGTATAAGACGGCAATAAGAGGCCCCCGCATTTACTAAACCGAAAGGCATGGTTTTAAACTGGAATAACCCCTTAGGTGTTTCAAAGGCTGTATATGGCCTTGACCTTTTGCTGTGGCCTAATTGCCAATAGCCTTTACACAGATCCATTTGTGAATAGAACCTATGCCCTGACATTCTATTGATAACTTCCTCCATCTGCATAGGTTCAGCATCCAATTCCATAACCTTATTAAGCTTGCGGAAATCAATACAGAATCTAACCAACCCATCTTTTTTTGGAACTAACACAATGGGTGAAGAGTAAGGAGAGATCGAAGGTTCGATCACGCCTAGCTCGATCATCTCATCAATTTCAGATTCCATTATCTCTCTGGTTTTATATGGTATAGGGTAACCTTTAGACCTAACAGGTTCTGCAGTTGATAATTTGATATCATGCTCCAATAATTCGGTCATGCCTGGTATACTGGTCAGTACATCCGGATATTTGGCCAGTAATTCTCTGACCTCTTTTCTCTGTTCGTTTGTAAGTTCGTCCGAGATACAAACATCTCGATACGTCTCAATTTCCTTATTAGAAGGAAATGTACAGTCCTCTAGTGAATACTCATCACTTTTGTCATCGTCCTCCTCCCTTAAAGGAATACTCGCTTTGGCGGATAACAAGCAGTGAGATGCTTCAGTTTTTCGTTCAACATAGAGCCTCAAAATATTGGCATGATATGTATGGATGTAACCATTTACGTTTACACGGTAGTCAACAGGGTTTAACATTTCTACTATCTCAAACGGTCCCCGCCATTGTAATAATAGCTTATTGCTATCGGTTGGGAGTAATAATTAAACTTTATCTCCCACTTTGAAAGAAAGAGGTTTAGCTCTTCGATCGTAATACGCCTTTTGTTTCCCTTGCACTTTTTGTAAATTCTTCATCGCCAACTCACAAGTATGTTCCAGACGTTTTCTTAAATTAATCAAGTAATCATAAGTTGAGCGAACCTCTTCATCTTCAACTTCGTCTGTCCATAATTCTCTTAAAATTGCCATTGGACAACGTACATTTCGTCCATGCAATAATTCAAACGGCGAAAATCCTAAAGATTCTTGAGGTACTTCCCTAACTTCAAATAAGAGTGCAGGAAGATACCTATTCCAATCCTTTGGGCGTTCAGCGCACATCCTTTGCAACATTTGTTTAAGCGTTGCATGTGATCGCTCTACTAAACCGTTACATTGAGCATGAAATGACAGCAGTCTTGATACCTCCTTCATAATCTCAGACGTGAATTGTGACCCACAGTCCGTTAACATTTCATCAGGTACGCCAACCCTACTAAACATTTTGACTAACGCTTCTGCTACGCGCTCGGTCTCGATACTAGGTAATGCAATGGCCTCAGGATAACGTGTCGAGTAATCCATCATTGTTAAAATGTATCTTGACCTGTTGTTCGAGCGGGGTTCAATTGGTCCTACAATGTCTACTGCTACACGCTTAAAAAGAGTATCGATTAATGGTAGCCGACCTAAAGGCACCTTTGCTACCCTGCCTTTTTGAACTGTCCTTTGACATATGTCGCATGATTAACAGAAACGTGTCACGTCACCGCATACGCCTGGCCAGAAAAATTCTGCCACTATGAGATCAATCGTCTTTCATATGCCTAAATAACCTGCCATGAGCGATTCATGGGCCAAAGTCATAACCTTATCGGTCAAACTAGACGGTACAACAAGCTGTGAAGTAGTTTTACCACGCATATTAAACTGCCTATAGTTTAAACCTTTCTTCATTATAAATTTTGTTTCTCCTGGGTGTATGCCCCAACTCACGGTTACGTGCCTAACTCGACTCGCTTTGGTATATTCGAGAGCTTCGGATCTGATGCTTGATCCGACTCGATTGCCTTCCTATCACTACTGATAATCTGAACTGGGACTTTAAGTTTCTTATTTACCCGCTCGTCTTTTTTTGCTTGTGACCTAGTAACTACGCTTGCCGCGAAATGTGACATATCTGGCAACTTCGATCCGTCGATATTACCTATAACTAGATCATACAAAGTATTCTCCATGCATAAGGCTTCGGTGATGCCATTAAAAAAAAACATTCCAGGCTAATACACGCCACTGGGTACTTCAGTTTGGACTCATTAATAATAGTTACATCTAACTCTTTCCCTAACATTTGCTCATCAGATACTAAGTCCCTTCTAACTACTACACCGGTACAACCTGTATCTCTTAAAACTCTAACCTCCTTCCCATTCACGGTACCTACCGCCGTAGGCAATCTAGATTTTAAAAAATGGCAAGTACCCTTGCTATCCTTATGGGGATTCTCCCTATAATTGTTAATTGGGTTGTGCATTTTAGCATGATACACGCTATGCACTCCCTTATCCGGACTTTGTTCTCCCTTTACTTTACAAAAGTTGGCCCAATGGTCGACTTTATCATTATTATAGTTCCTATTGGAATTCCTACCGGGAGCTGACTGATTCTGACGGTAATTATTACGGCCTTGATTCAAATTGCGACCCCTATTTTGCCATTTTCCCCCTTGATTGAGAGAATTAAATTCAGCACTTGATGCTATTTCCGCACCAGCCGATTCCCTCTTACGCTTGTTGTGCCAACAATTATGTGTTTGATGGGCTTTACCACAAATCTTACAAGAAATACTTGGTTTTCGATCAACCTGGTTTCCGTTAGTATGCGTAAATTGACTCTTAGTTTCACGTTGCCCTTTTGCGACGCATCCAGGAACTCCACCCCTTGCATCGGCGAACAAATCCGCCTCATGGGCTAACTCACCCAGGAATTTTAACAGCTTAGGTTTGAGATACAAATAAAGTTCATGACTGCAACAGTTGAGGAACTGGTCTCGGGCCAAAAAATCACAAACTGCCTCATAGGTCTTTTCGACCATAGCCAAACCTAACCATTTATCTAGGTAGCTTGCTAGCCTACCACTAAATTGTCTAAAAGTTTCGGCTTTCTCGAGCCTACAATCCCTAAACTTCTTCCGAAAATAACGTTCGGTAAGGTCAAAATTAGTTAGCAGAGCCTCCTTAATCTGACCATAATCTGACTGGTCATCTTTGGAAAGTCTAACGAAGACTACCAAACCGCGTCCCTTTAATAATGCACTTAGGTACGATGCCCACATAGAAGGGTCCCATTTATTTAAAATGGCATAACTTTCGAACCTAGTTAAATAGCTATCCATCTTATTAGTATGTTCGTCAAAGTATGGAAGCTTGGGACTCCTAGGATTTGAACTTTTCTCTTTGGGCCCCTAGGGATATGAAGTGGTCTCGGCCTCGATCTTTTTCAGTTCCACTTTGGCCTCAATTTTTAATTTTTCCATTTCCATTTCCTTATCCTTGCGCATGGCCACAATTTTCATTTTTTCTAATTCTCTATCCTTTTCTTTTTGCTCCCTATCTTTCTCTTTTTGATCGTCCTCCCTTCTCTCTCTTTCATATTTTCTTTGGGCCACCCTTTCCTCCCTTTCTAAATATTGTTGCCTCCTTAGATAATCCCCTAATTCTTGCCTTTCATAGCCTAATTCCCTTGCTAATGAAATATGTTTATCCATGTTAGCCTATTGTTGGGAATGGTATAAATCAACTATACTGTTGAAAATGAATAAGGGTTCGCTTTGTCCCTTTTATATAGGTATTGGCTAACCAACGTTCGCCCTGGTAAACTAATAATACTAGGGATTTGATGATGATGAGGTGGAGTTTAACGACGCATCAACCCTTTAGGGATTTAAATGACGTCACATATAAGTAATGTAAAGTACAACGTATAAGAGATCACAACGTAAAGGTGCCTAGGATATATATCAAACTTAAATAGGCCGTCACTAAAAGTACTTGACTACAAAAAAAAAACCTCATTCATTTTTTTCGTATTTACGTCAAGTAATGTGTACATGTACATACGCGATATTAATATAAACGCGTTACAGTCAAGACAACAGTCACTTGTCATAGCAAGACATAATAATTGACTAAAAATAATCTTTCGATGGACTTCTTCTAATAATAAAAATCAGTTGAGTGGTGTCACACACTATGACGTCACTGAGGTGATTTAAATTATTGGTACCCTCAGACTATATGAAATTTTACACATCAGTATCCTTAATTAATAGGAATACAGGGCATAAGCCAATACACAATTATATGGGTCAAACAAAGGTGGACAAGTCTAATAATTAAACTATGACAAATTTTCCTTGGGTTTTATACCCTACTGGCAATCCACAGGACAAGAAAGTATGGGTCCCCCTCAGAGTGATACATGATGACTTATTTACATGTGTCACACTTCATCACAGGGGAACGCATGCAATCAGTACTGTGTGTTGACACTCACAATTTTTCTTGTGATATAATCTACTAGTGTGCGCCCGTAGCAACGTCAAAGCAGAGAAATTTACCAATAAAACCTCAAAATCCCACTTCTGACACCATTGTTACGACATAAAGTCGGTCAGGAAGGAAGAGGGGAAGTCTTATTGGAAAATTCTTTTATGCGATGATGATGCTACCAGGGACAAATAATGCACACAACTAGTAATAACTTTCCAGTACTTTATGTACTAAAAAAACATCAACAACACATTAATAATACAATGACACCACCTATGCTATTATTTCTGGCTAGTTGACCATCCTATACTAGGGCAAGTTGCCACTCTAAGATCAATTAAATTAGAATCAATCTTAGAGTGTCCTGCTCTAGATGTATGTCAACTAGTCAGAAACAAGAAACATAAAGAATATAATTCACATACAATCTAAGATCTAAGAAAAAAAATGGGCCCTTTTAATCTTAAGTATTGCGGTTTAGAGTACTTTCCCTTAATATACGCGTTTCACGAACACTATATCTTTATGGCCACCTACTGTTGACACCAAGTTTACAAAAAAAAAATAATTTCAGTGGTCTTGTTTTTTAAAACCACAGCCTAACCCTATAAGCGCACGATTAGCCCTCACCCGTGGGTGTATGGCTAACGGCTTCCATGCTGTTAGGATGGATCGGCTCTTCTAAATATCCACACTCAAAAATGTGTGATAGAGAAGTATTTTTAGTGACTGGCCTAAGCCAGCTCTAAACAATACCTCCTATGCCAAACAAACAAACCCATAAGTTACAAAAATTTCCAGTACTCTGTCGTAACGTTACCCTGGTTTGAGATGCTATCGCAGCCAAAACATCAAGAACCCGTGGCCTTTTTCCCTTTCAGGTCACGTTATATAGATAGTTTGGAGGTTTACAAATACTGATACCATTTATTCTGAAATTCCAGGAAAACGTTGAACAGCGTTGAACGCTACGTTGAACAGCGTTGTGCCGATGTAACGTTTTGACATTTACGTCCGACATCACCCTGCCCATGCGCTAATTTCCTACTTGCATAACGTATCAGTTGTAAACAGCTAATTATGACCCCTCGTCAAACATATTTACATTAATATTGAGAGATTACATTCTGCTGTTTTATGTGTGAAAAACGTACAATATTTCTACATGTATTTTGGTGAAAAAAAAACCTACCTTATCTCTAAACATACATGTCAGCTATCACCTTATTTATGTAAGTGTGTTGAAGTGTATGCACCTAACCCTTATTCTTATATGCGTTAGATATAACTCGATGTGACACATACAGGTCACTACAGAAAGTCGACTATCACTGGAAGTTAAATCGTCTTTCAAACAACGCAATATAAATCACAACAACTTAAAACCTAGCTGCTAAAATTGTTTATTCACCTATCGGTCTCCCGTAAATCTTCCAGCATACAATTATGGTCTTAATCTGCAGACCCCACATAGCCTGTGACCACCTTTGGATAACCCTTCGAGTCCATCCAGACAGCTTTACTATAGCCGCAAGAACGGTCCCAAAAAATTTTTAGGCACTACGCATGTGCATAGATTAATACGCAAGTGCGCAACAATCGCTATTTTTGCCCAAAAATACGGGACATTATTGATTAAGCCCGATAGAACCCCTACACAGAATAGTGCCTGATTCAAGAGACGACAAAATAGAAAACAAGTGACTTATTATTTCAATAAAATGTGACCTTTCAACACGGTCAAATATATATAACTTCTCGTACCTTTCTATAATAATGAATAGCGTCTCTTTATCGTACCTCGCTACGGTGTCTTTATAATGTCCCCTAACAAGAATGGGCAATTCCACCCTTTATATAGAGAGAAGTGCACATGATCTCCAAGATCTTCAAGAAAAGTAACAAAATCATGCAAGCGTTACTAAATAAAGACACAATGAATTCTATCTCAGACAAACCGCCCTTATATTGGACTAATGGTAGAAAAGGTACCGTATCATGGTTTGTATAGGTGACCAGGTGCATACCTAAACCTTTGCGCATTTGTGCGTATACGCAACCATCACTGCTTCTGATGTTCCTGACATTATACATCGTAACAAATATGACCTTGGGTCAAGGTCAAATAAACTTAAAATCTATGTTTTTGCTCATTACCTGAATTCCTCCTACTTTTTTTGATGGAGGTTGTTCATATTTGACACAGTGGTGGCCTATGTTGTATGTATAGGATGGCGAAGGTTTCTCATTGCTGATAGGACTTTGTAGTCAAAGGTCAAGGACAAATACACTTAAAATATGTCTGTATGGCTAGAAATGCGAACTGTTTTTACAATTTTCGATGAAGGCGGTTGACAGTTTGTATAATGATCTCCTATAGCGAATAGATGACTGACAGTTTTAGACCGCTAATATGACCTTTGAGTCAAAAATCAAGGTCGAGTAAACATAAAATCAGGCTGTTGTATACAGCAGTCTGATTTTATGTTTACGCTACCTTTTATGTTTACTTGACCTTGACCTTGCAATGCCAACTCTTCTCACCTCTCTGATGAGGGTATTTATAGTTGACACAATATCTGCCTGAGGTGTGTAGCTTTCGGTTTCTATGGATGCCATTGGAGCCAAAGGTCAAGGTTAAAATACGACAACTCTATTGTATTGCTTGTAACGCTAATATATTTGGCATGTTTAGATGTGGTTGGTTCATATGTTGCACATGAAGCCAAATGTGTGTAGATGTGAACAATGGCTTTGGACTGCTGAAATGACCTTTGATTTAAAGGTCATGGTCAAAATAGAGAAAAAAAATCTGTCTATATGGCTTGTAACGCCAACATTTTCAGATTTTAGTTGTTCATGTTTTGAACATTGGTTGTTTTCGGTGTGTAGATAACAACAAAGGTTGTAGATTACTGGTATGACCTTGGAGACATAGTTCAAGGTCAAAAATCATACTATGTGGTATTCAATGTAACAGCGGATATCAGCAATGGGGCCACCCATTGATTGACCCCATTGTAGCTTAAACTTGTGACTCAAACGTTCTAACGATTTATTAACCGAACAAGGGACTCGTCGCACAAAAAACACCAGGCTATTCCCCAGGTTGCCATGCGCTTCCTCCATTACATTTCTTACATTTTCAGTCGCAGGTATCTTAAGCTTCTAATGAACCCATTCAAGCTGAGTGGAATTTCCCGCTGTTACATTCATCAATTGGACCAGTCCATTTCCGTTTTAACGGTTGTTAGATGGTATTTTTCATTTTTATTCAATTTTAAAAAAAACTTCTGTAAAACGTCTGTCACACCAGGTGGCTTTCCACTGCGTTGCCACGTAGTTGTTTAATTTTCCAGAGCACCGTGAGAACGCAAGAAAATCATGATACTTTTCGCGAAAAATTGTCTGTCACGGCGTCCTTACAGCGACCAAGGCGTTGCCACAGAGCTCTCATGGCGTTTTATCGCATTCCTACGGTGTTCATCGTGGAGATTCTCTGCACTCTTATGGTGCTTTCACTGCGCGTCTACGGCGCTCACAGCGCATGCGCAACGCTTTCATGGCGTTGCCACTGCGTTGAGGACGCAGTGACAATTCGAAGAACGCCGTGCAGACGCCACGGATGACCACGGCGTTTGCACAACGACCCTTGTGTGCGCCCACAGAGCTCCTATTGCGTTGTAGGAGACCTTACTGCGCAGCTATGGTGACCTTACGGCGTCCCCTCTGCGCTCTATTAAGAGGCCGAGTGAACGCTGAATGACGGTGTTTGTTTTTAGTATGCTCAAAGTGCACACCGTCGCTCGGCGTTCTATGCGACCCCACTGTGTCCACTGCGTCGCCACTGCGATGCCACTGCGTTGCTGCCGTGATGCTTGCGTTCGTACTGCGCGCGCCTCGGCGTTCTGCAATTTTTTTAGGACACTGTGAGGACGGCGCCTTGGTGTGACAGGGGTTTAAGCAAACAATGGAGAATCTGCTCAGACGCCGCGTTTTGTGGTGTCTGATCTGGTTTTGCACTGTTTGCCAGGACGCTAGGCTTATATGGGTTAATGGTAAAAGCGTGCTACTAATCCTTTGCATGCTGGGTCAGTTTGCATGCCTGGTAATTTTCCATGCTTTTTTTTTTTGCTCAAAATTAATTTTTTTTTTGCTCAAAATTATCTCAGGAATGCCATCAGAGGGCTAAACGGTTTGCATCCAGGTCAGGCATCTGACATTGGTCTAGGCTGTTCGCAAAGTTCATCAGCAGACGACAATGTCGCCACTGGCGGGAAAAGAGATAAACGTGAAACAGCAGCAGGGATAAATAGAACGAATTTGGATTAACGTAGGCCTACTCACACAGTAGATAAATAGAGAATACTAGGTGAGTGTCTTTTGATATCAAGTTTACCAGGCAAGGCTTTGAGAACGCTTGTTGATATCACGAGGCTTGCCAAGATTTTGAGAATACTAGGTGAGTGTCTTTTGATATCAAGTTTACGAGGCAAGGCTTTGAGAACACTTGTTGACATCGCGAGGCTTGCCAAGCGATTCAACATGCGTTCTCAAAGCCGAGCCTGGTAAACTTGATATCAAAAGACGCGAACCTGGTATTCTATTTATCAGTTTACCCATTGTTGAATGCTCTTCAAACTAGCGATTATGACGTATTTTTTTCATTTTTGTGTTGATTCAGCGTCATTAGCGAAGTCATCATGACCTGATAAAGGTAACATGCCGTGAGATAGGAAACGTTTATTTAGTTCAATTAATATTAGGGGTGACTGATAAAAGATGTTTACATTTCGTGGGTAGGCGTTTTCTCACATTAGAAGGCGGCGACAAAAGTTGACACCAATGCAATTATAGTCGGTAAATGTCGATATCTGATCTTGCCAGAAAAAAATATATACATGTGAATGTGACAAAATTTCATTTTTTCTGGAAATTCTGTCTCTCTAAATACAAAATTTACATGAGATTTCTGGAAAGGTCAATTCAAAGTTTAACCGTTTACCGTATCCAGAATGAAAAGGGTTAAACGCTCCTATCTTATGAAGATGGATGATGAAAAAACAATAAGCTTGGTTAAACTTCTGCGATTTCCGAGATAAATAAAAATACTTATTACTACTTTTGATCGAAGATGGTATAATATAGACTATAGCTTATGTTTGCTGTATTTAAGTTGATGATCTGAGGTACATGTAGTTTGGGTGAGAAAAAAATATTTCAGTACGTAAGCTTACATATGAGCGTGGCTCTTGGCTTGATAATTAATGAATATCAGACGTGAACGCGATATTGATCATAATTACGGGGACTGTAGATTATTTAAAGCGAAGAGATTACGAATTTGTCACTCAAGTTGGGCTTTAAGAGTCATTTTAATAATTGATTTGGCAGTTCTCCGAAGTCATTATCTTTTTGTCTGAGACTGTCTCCAGTTGTAATTATGCTGTCTTCTAAGATAAGCCATGATCATAAACTGTCTGCACAGGCGATTAAACGAGCTCATCACTACCGGGGTCTTATAGTACAAAATGAACATTTTCACCAGGTGTACAATCACACTGGTAAATGTATACGTCGATTTGGTGGTATTTACGCGTATTGCCGGTACTTCATAGACTGGAAGTGGTAGATATTGGTGTTAATACTATATATAAAAACATGCCATATGCCTAATAGTCTGGTGGTCCAATCTCTTTTTTTCAGACATGGGAGGCCGGCTTGTTAATGGATGCAGACAATGTTATTCTGCTTGCCCAATGTCTGAGTAACAGCGCTAGGCTTGTCTGCAGATTCGCAATTGATTATTTAGGTCAAGATAGAGGTCAAAGGTCATGGAGTGCAAAATGTGCTTAATTTATTTTTCATGCAATAATTGTTGTTAACCCTAAAACAAGACCAGACATGTGCTAATTTAATGTGATTCTTCACTTATGCTTGGCCTGCCTGCAGATTGGCAATTGGTTATTAAGGTAAGGATGGAAGGCAAAGGTCATGGAGTGCAAAAATGCTTAATTTCTTAGATTTTAAACAATAATTGATTTTAAGCTAAGATAAGATCAGGTACATGATTATTTTAATGTGAATCTGTACTAATAAGATTGTAAAAATAATGTGCTTCCTTTCAGCACCAAAATTAATCAAAATAAGAATCAAAGCACTGAAAGTATTAAAGCATTCTTTATAAAAGCTGAAAAAGGCATCACTTTCTCCATGTTATGAACTTAAAACAATTAATTTTCGATTTGAAATATATGTTTTCACCAGCCAGTAGTTTTGATACCATGCTTCTCAGGTTACTTAAAATGTCGAACAACATTTGCAAAGTTTGAGACTGATGTTACTTTAATTAACTGGAATTGTCGTTTGATATATGTATGTCCAAAGTACACCAACATATAAACTTAAACATCACTACATTCAATTTATTCCACTGCACATTCAACCATTTGAAATATGAGGCATTGCCTGACAAAATCAGCCTTGACATTCGCCCAGTCTAACCAAAATTTTACTGAATGCATGATAAAAGCTTAGAAGGCCATTGGATATTCACTAAGTGCACAGAGAGGATGTTTATTAGACTAAGCAGATGCCCAGGATGATCTGAGGTTTTACTGAGTGCAAAGCTTATCGCATTAGTTTAATCAAACAGAAGCCACATATGTAAACAGTTCCTTTAACATTGTCCCTTTCACTGCTCATTATATGAGTTTGAGCACACACTGTCAACACAAGAACATGCAGGTGTACATGTCGTCATCCCTGGCGATATTTACATATCGTGATTGCAAATCGCTAAGTACATTTACAGGCCTGTAGGAATGCATCAAAGAGAGACTTAATTGTTGACCATCTTAATCTCTCTGCCACCCATTCTGAAAAGGTGAATTTAGCTGCTGTCTTGAAATTAAAGAAGACAATTATCAGACTGCATAAAGCCTCGTTATGGACTCTACGAATGTTTTGACCATTTTCTGGCTCTAAAATCCCTTGACGAACTGTCAAGCGTGCAACTCATTTGTGAATATGATATCAGAGCTTTCTGAGACAAATGCTCAGCACCTAATACAATTTCTTCTGTTAGAATGTCAGCACCTAAATTCTTGAGGAGTTTTGAGTTAATCTCAATCACCTTCCCTGATTTCTGTTTGTGATATTCTCTGAAATGACTGACAGTGTCACGCTAGCATAATACTTCAATGCATATTCTCGCAGTGTATCAAATTAACTAAAGTAGTTGATTTACTTTAATGAACTTGACAGACTTGAGGTTGGCGCTGTGAATCTAGTTTAAGCCCTCCAGTAAGATGTTTTTTACTGACCGTTCCAAGGCAGTACTTCTTTTTTGGATCATTTTTGTTATTTGTGTTTCGTGTTTGTCATGTTTCTTGTCTGTTTGCTGTAGCCTTGTGGTCACCTGCTGGGAAAGGGCGGACCTCTTGACTCTCTTGGTTGTGACGTTTTATTGCGATTTCGTTACTTCCCCATGTAGTGTCCTGCTGTGCCCTGTGGTGCTTGATTATATCATTTTCTGATCTTTGTCTTCTTTCTTACTTTTAAAACTACCTGTTCGCAGGACATGCCTTAGCACAATTCTCTTAAAAAGGATGTTAATAGTACTGGTCCGGATAGCCTAGTGGTTAAGGCATCTGCTTTAGGAGCGGAAGGTCGAAGGTTTGAATCCTAGTGTCCGTTTTAGTACGGTTTATTCTGACATGGCCGGTTGGTTAGCTGCCAGCTTGTTAAACAAATGGTTACTAATTCCAAGCCTGCCTGGTGCCTGGCAAAAGGATGGACTTTGGGAAGTAAATGTGACAAGTTGAAGTGTCTCATAAGTCAGAAATGGCTGGCCCTTTCAATATGGGTGACACTACAATTCATGTACACAAACATCTGTGTTCTTGCAACTGATGCAAAACAGTTCATACTCTACATCTGATGTGGTTTTTGGGTGTTATTTAACCCTAGTGCTGGCTTCTTTATAATTTGGCATTACGGAGTAAAAGTCGCACCTCATGCATGATGCAACTTTTGACAGTTCTGTATCTCCACATACATCCAAGAAGTAAGTGAATATGACCACTATCACTCACTGCCAACCAACCCACAGCACCATGAGAAGAGACACAGACCACTAACACCATATAACAGCAAGAAGACACTTAATGCACAGCAACCAAGTCTTTCACCTTTAGAGATATGATTGCAAAACTAAAGAGTATGTACTGAATAATTAAACAAGGGCCAAACACTAATTCCTACAAACTATGGGAGCAACAATAAAGAATGGACAGCAGCCAAAGCCACAGGGTGGCTTTAGGCATTTTATTGGCACCAAGTAGGTGGCATGGATTCAGCTGTTGTTACAACACAAAAATAATTTAGCTCAAATGGAGGCTTTCTATATGCACTACATCATCACAAAAAAGAAAAACACAATTTATTCCAATTAACATGCTACAACGAAACAAAAAAAAGAACTCGTCAGAGTTAAGAAAATATCAAGTTGAGCCACTGTGGACCTTTTGTTCATTAGATAAGAATGCGTCAAGATTGGCCTTATTCGTATGAATTGCTCTCAAGTTCTTAGAAAAGGGCATCTCTGTTTTTGATCAGATGGTGTATTGATTAGTTGCACCTTACATATAATGGTTCTGGTATGTATCAAAGCAAGCATCTTTTCTTGCTGGTAGCTTCAGTGAAATTGTATGCAAAGTCGCCAAAAGCGTTTGCATTGGTCTTTCTACAAACTATGTGCATCAGTGCTTGACCTTCAATTATTGTTATTATGAGATACCCCCAGCTTCCAAAATAGCTGCCATATCTGATTTACTGTCACAGGAAATGAATTTAGTGTCAGCATTAGCAATAAACAGAGTGGTATTTGAAAATTAATGACATGCATTCTTCTTTAAGCTATTATCACGACGAGCTTCCATGCTGTCTTAACGTCTTTCAAAACGTTCGTGCGAGCCTTTGTTCTCTGATGTCTGTAAAGTCACTTAGTAAGTTGGTATATGAGATCCATACTAGTTAATAGAATTATGAAACCTTTCCAAATTCTGCATTAGTCTGTTCTTTCAAAATCATTTATTTGTTTACTTCCCCACACAAGAGACCTGAGTAATACTGTCGATATTTCATCAGAGGCAACAACACCAACCTTAGTCAGATGTATCAAGTCTGGAATTACCTTTTTGACGAATTAACATGATCAGGCAGTTATATAATATTCTCATGACGTTCATCACAATTTGGGCATGCATGGTTTGACTCTTGCTTTCAATAAAATGTACTCCTTATTGGGATGTCAATCATTTTATGAGTGCTTACTTTGTTGTAGGCAAAACATCATACATCACAAGTAATGCCATCCTTTGTAATAGGCACAAGCCACCAACAGTTTCACATATCTTTTTGGTATTCTCAAGGGTTTGGTCTGTTATTATGCTTACATATCTTACCTTAACTTTGTCTGGCATGAAATGTTCATGTACACCAAATGGCTTGTTTTGTAATAACATTTCGAATGAATAAATAGCACCTGTAAAAACTACACAATACTTGTACAGGCATAACAAACATATTCACCCTACATCCACTCATATGCATTTACATTTTGAGGAACACTGACTATATCTCCAATTAAAGTCCTTAAAATCTAAACTGATTGGTCTTTAATAACAAAACTTTCCTGTAAATATATAAATACAATGAATACATACATTTTAGAATATGTCTACAACACAAAAAATATCGCTAACATTTTAGTACTTTTAGTGCTTTGATTTTAACTGAAAACCCAAAAAATCATCTCCTTTTTCTGTTAAACATTAAAAACAGCCTTAAACCATCTTCTTAACATGGTTTAAGATAAGTATAAACTAAAAATGAACCCTAAAACTGTTATATACATTGATATGGCGCTACAAATGCAAAAATGCACTTGGTGACCTTTGACCTCTGTAATTTGCATAAGGGGCATTTTCTGGAGTGCAGACAGAGCAGGTATTGTTCAGCATGGGTTACTGAACAGTTTCTAGCATATGACTTTGCATTAACATTCCGGCCTCCCAAAAGTGATTTCTAGCTGTTTCCTGGAAAATAACTACCAGTCTATAAAGGACGATAGAATTAGATCATTTTTAAGTATTCGGCATGCACATGGAGATTTATGAAAGCGTTTAGGAATAGATTCGAGTACAGATCTGGATGAACGGTACTCGAATCTATTCCTAAATGCTTACATAAATAGCCATGCACATACTGAATACTTAAAAATGGTTGAAGTCTATATTCCTTTAGGCAATATTATCGACGTATACATGAAGGACATATGCTACTAAATACTTTCCATATTGAAATATTTTCAATACTTTGCATACAGTTTGTTTTATGCATGGGCTATCCATTTATGAAATAAAAAGGATATGTCACCGTGCTTATTTTTTCAGAATCTCATATTGAAGTTTACAGCATTTGACCAATTGTCTAGAAATATAAAATGATAACACTAGTCCTAATTATCGAGCTAAAACGGTTGTAATCTTCAACCAGCTTCTTTCTTTTAACTTAAATTACTGCCCATGACCTCAAACTTTTAAGAAAATGTGCAAGTTTACTTGTCATCCCATGCTGTGACAAGATACTGCATGATATATTTTGACAATTCGTCAAAAAATGGAATTTGTTTTTAGAATAACCCATGTATTAAAAAATCTGATATTGAAAATCTTGAAAAAAAAATTTAATTCATGGACTTTTATAATACCTTTCAGAAAAATGAATAAAAATCTGGGGTCACCGAAGTAATTCTCTTTCTAGAGGGCCAAATTTAACCCCACCCCCATAGGTTTCATGCGTAATTCAATATAAAAAAGTTCGGGGATGACCATTTCGTTCGTTTTGATGATGCCATTTTACTAGTATATGAAGTAATTTAGCATCAAAATGTTAAAAAAGAAAGAAAAAAACACACTGAAAATATGTGCGCATCCGGGAATCGATCCTGGTCCTCTGGCTTTGTAGCCAGACACGCTAACCACTATGCCACGAGGTCAGGTCGTGCGCTGCTCTGAATAACCATACAAATAGTATAGACTCGGCCACTATCGTATTCGTAACCAGGATTATTGTGTACGTCGTTTGCTTTCGACTGAGCTACATTTATCTGTCTTAAATGCTGAGACGATCAGTTCTGAAAAGATGTCAATAGATATTTCGAACACACTTTAATTAGTTATTTTGTGAAGAAAATGTCGGAACACCGATATGACATAAGAATATCGGAAGCTGTGTTGATCCGAATCCGTTAAGGGTCGAAAGACAGGACCCAGACAGCTTTCCCTGTTTGCAGACGCGGGAAAGGTGCGCATTGGAAATAGCCGCATATGTCTTTAATCAGTGTGACAATGGTTGCCTATGGTGTACAGATGACAACGGCGGTTTCACATAACCTTTATGACCTTAGAGTGAAAGAACACGGTCAAATATACTTGCAAATTTACATTTATTGTTGTATTGTAGGGTGTTCATGTTTGGCACAATGGTTGCCTGTGCTCCCATCCACACATAAAATACAATCACTATCCCATATATGAAGTATTATGACATTGACTTTGACTCAAAGGCCATACTTGAAAGGCCAGTTTCTGATTGCTGATATGACATTGGTCAAAGCCAAATATACTTACAATACATCTGTTTGGTTCAAAATGCAAACGTCTTTTTACAAATTCTCAATTGGGGTGGTTATCATTTTGTACAATTATTGATTTTGGTGTGCAGATGACAACAAGTGTTTTTGATCGCAAATATGGTATTTTGAGTCCAAGGTCAATGTCAAATATAGATAATATTTGGATATATGGATTGAAATGCCAACACAGAAGAGTTTCATATTTGACACAATCGTTGCATGAGGAAAGGTAAAGTCGGGTAACTTCGGACATCAGGTTAATTCGGACATACGTTTGCAAACAGTGGAAATCTAGATGAGACGGCTCCTTATGAGCCGACTCATCAAGATTTTCACTGTTTGCTTAGTTAATTTATTTTTCATTCCAGTAATTAAAATATGAAGCAAACAAGGTCGTTGTCCGAATTTACCTGATGTCCGACGTTACCTGATTTTACCATATGGCCTTTGAGTCAAAGTCAATGTCATAATACTTCATATATGGGACACTGATTGTATTTTGTGTCAAAGATTTTCAATTGCATGTTTGACCTGTGGTCTAAAAAGTAGAAAATGGCTGCTTATGTACGCGCTAATGTTTTCGATTTCAAGTATGGCCTGGGTCAAAGTCAATGTCATAATACCTTATTATTATATGGGACACTGATTGTATTTTGTGTGTGGATGACAGCAAAGGTTTTGGTTTGCCTGTTTGACCTGGGGTCAAAAAAGTAAATAATTGTTGCTAATGTACACACTAATGTTTTCGATTTAAAGTATGGCCTGAGTCAAGGTCATACTTAATATATAGGACACTGATTTTCTTTGGAGTGTAGATGACAACACAGGTTTTGGATTGTCTGCTTGACCTTGGGGACAAAGTTGCAGGTCAAAAAAGTAAATAATGTTTGTTAATGTATGCGCTGTTATTTAAGATTTCAAGTATGGCATTTGAGTAAAAGTCAATATCGTAATATGTCATTTATCATATGACGTCTCGTCTGGGAGTGAAATAACGCCATGCAATAGAATCTGTAAACCACTAGTGGTTTATCGATTTTCGGGAAACGTAATGACGTCCATAACAACGTTGCGTACATGATGTCAAAATTACGAGGGCTGTTCAAATATGAATGCAAGTAGCTTCATAACTTTCTTCACGTATATGCTGCGACAAAGTGTCATACTTTTCTGGAAAGAACTATTTGTCGCCTTTAAAATAGCACCAAACATTAAGAAACACTCACTATTTTTCTCGAGTAACAGACCCTTATATAAAGGCCGCTCCAGTAAACTGAAGTTTTTCTGAAGCTAATTTTGGTACATGTGCGGATATAGTGTCATATCTTTGTAAGTTTGAGACAAAATGACACCAACTTTTAGATGCAAGTTTATGTAACCATCCCAAAGTTGCTTGTAGGAAAAACTTTATATAATCATATTTCTATCTCGAGTAATCAGGCACGTTTGTGACGTAATTAATTTTATGATTAACGTCATTTTGAGTTATTTACTGGTGATGTAATAATGGACATCGCTTTGTCTTTTTCTTTGCATTTTGCTGAAAACATGCTAACATATGGGAGCTTTCAAAACATACCGTCCTCTATTTACAGAATTATCATATCTTATATCATTTTTTAAGCATTTTTGGGTTTCTTAATGGCCTGTTTACATAAATTAAAACATGTTCAATATGTCTAGTCCTCAACACCAGGTGAGAAGTTTTATTGTAAAAAACGTCTATAGTGGCCAAACTTAAATTTTAAGTTCAAATTTAGAATAAAGTCGCAATATTATGATAACAAAATTAGGTATAAATTCTATAACCCCTTCACTCTAGGCTTTTTTTTTGACTTAATAAAAATGCTTTTCAGTGTTTAAAAATTACCCACTATCCATCAATAATTTTTAGTAACAACTCGGTATGAGCGATCAACATATTGTCTTTGAGTTAAAACTAGTTTAAATGTTGCTTGTGCATTTTATTACAAAGTTAACTGAAAACGGCAAGCTGGTGTTTTGTTTACCATTTATTTGCAAACATAAGGAGACTTTAGTGAAAACGATTCGTTGTAATTTAAGAAAAGGGTGTCGGATTTTCTCAACCTTCACAGAATCATTATATAAGAATATGGGGATACTTCCTTACAAATTTCAAAAAAATTTCACCCGTTTATCGAAGAATTATAGGCTTGAATATATCACGGGTATATATTCAAAGCATTGAGTTCGTTAGTATACTAACGTGCCCCTCATTCAAAGAGCTATAACTCAATAGGTATACTGTGTACTTCTTTAAGTTTGGTGCCAGTTTAAAGGTGACATACAGTCCTTTATAGAAACGTTTACCATTTTGTCGTAGCATATATGTGAAGAAAGTTATGAAGCTACTTGCATTCATATTTGAACAGCCCTCGTATAACGTTTTTACGGCAGAAATGAGCTTTTATCATATGATATATAGAATCTAACATTCGTGCTCTTGTATTATTGAATTCATTAAACTCGTTGCAAAAAAGAGATAAAATGCTCGGCAAGCCTCGCATTTTATCCCTTTTCCCCAACTCGTTTAATAAATTCAATAAAACATGAGCACTCATGTAAGATCCTCTATATATTGGACACTGATTGTCTCTGGTATGTAGATGACAGCAAAGGTTTTGGATTGCATTTTTGACCTTGGAGATAAAAAACAAGATATAGAGGATCTTACATGAGTGCTCATTCTTTATTGAATTTATTAAACGAGTTGGGGGAAAGAGATAAATGCGAGGCTTGCTGGGTATTTTATCTCTTTTTCGTAACGAGTTTAATAAATTCAATAATACAACAGCACGAATATTAGATTCTATTTATCATATGGCATTAAGATATCTTTGAAGTTTCATTGCTGACGGTAAAACGTTATAATATTGTCATTATATACGCAACGTTGTTATGGACGTCATAACGTTTCCTGAAAATCGATAAACCACTAGTGGTTTACAGATTTTATTGCATGGCGTTATTTTACTCCCAGACGCGACGTCATATGATAAAAAAATACATAACGGTTGTTAATATACGCGCTGATATTTGCAATGGGCCCCAACCATCGAATGACCCCATTCTAGTTTGCTTCAATCTTCTTAACAACACAGTTAGTAGCTAATTACCTTCTTAATAACAAAATTGTTAGTTACTGCATAGTATTAGTTTACAAGATTCTCACTAACACTAAGAAGCTGTGGATTCGAGGAGCCTAACCAGCCCCACTGTGTCTTGCCCTTGAGCAAGACACATTAATCCTTTCTAATTAATGGTTCAACCCAGGTTTCCTGTCACGACATACCTGAAAGATTGTTGACTTGGACGTAAAGATTCAAATCGAACAAACAAATACTAAAAACAAATTAATGTATAATATAAGATTACCATCTAATCACTAACACAGCTATTTCTTAATAATGATAGTATTAGTTTACCAGTTTCTCAATAATGCAGTTATTAAAGTACTACTGTATAAGTAACAGTTGTACCATCGCTTGTCCGCCTGTACGTGAGATAATCCGCGATCTTTAGCGAGCGGATTATCTTACGTACAGGCGGACAAACATGATATAACTATTTTATACCACCTACATCAGTGTAGACCTTGCACATCATGAAATATTTCGTGCTAAAGTTGGTAAGTGTGGTATAATATTAGTTTCCTAGCTTCTCATTTTTTATTCAAACAGTTATTTCCCAATATTTATAGTATTAGTTTATCACCAGCTTCTGAATAAAACAGCTATTTGATATTGTATAGTATTAGTTTACCAGCTTCTCAATAACACAGTTACTTGCTACGGTATAGTATTAGTTTACCAGCTTCTCAATACTACGGCTGCATGTATTTGCTGCTATATGGTAGTATTTACTGGCTTCTGAATAGCCCAGCAATTAGCTACTGTATAGTATTAGTTGACCACACTTGCTATTGTATAGTATTACCTTACCAGCTTCTTAATAACTCAGTTACTTGCTACTGTATAGTATTAGTTGACCACACTTGCTACTGTATAGTATTACTTTACAAGCTTCTCGATAACACAGTTACTTTCTACTGTATAGTATGAGTTTACCAGCTTCTCCATAACACAGTAACTTGCTACTGTATAGTATTACTTTACCAGCTTCTCAATAACACAGTTACTTGCTACTGTATAGTATTACTTTATCAGCTTCTCAATAACTCAGTTACTTGCTACTGTATAGTATTACTTTACCAGCTTCTCAATAACACAGTTACGTGCTACTGTATAGTATTACTTTACCAGCTTCTCAATAACACAGTTACTTGCTACTGTATAGTATTACTTTACCAGCTTCTCAATAACTCAGTTACTTGCTACTGTATAGTATTACTTTACAAGCTTCTCAATAACACAGTTACTTGCTACTGTTTAGTATTACTTTACCAGCTTCTCAATAACACAGTTACTTGCTACTGTATAGTTTTACTTTACCAGCTTCTCAATAACACAGTTACTTGCTACTGTATAGTATTACTTTACCAGCTTCTCAATAACACAGTTACTTGCTACTGTATATTATTTCTTTACCAGCTTCTCAATAACACAGTTACTTGCTACTGTATAGTATTACTTTACCAGCTTCTCAATAACACAGTTACTTGCTGCTGTATAGTATTACTTTACCAGCTTCTTAATAACACAGTTACTTGCTACTGTATATTATTTTTTTACCAGATTCTCAATAACACAGATACTTGCTACTGTATAGTATTACTTTACCAGCTTCTCAATTACACAGTTACTTGTTATTGTAAAGTATTACTTTACCAGCTTCTCACTAACACAGTCACTTGCTACTGTATAGTATTACTATTCAATAACACAGTCACTTGCTACTGTATAGTATTACTTACCAGCTTCTCAATAACACATTTACTTGCTACTGTAGAGTATTACTTTACCAGCTTCTCAATAATACAGTTACTTGCTACTGTATAGTATTACTTTACCAGCTTCTCAATAACACAGTTACTTGCTACTGTATAGTATTACTTTACCAGCTTCTCAATAACACAGTTACTTGCTACTGTATATTATTACTTTACCAGCTTCTCAATAACACAGGGACTTGCCACTGTATAGTATTACTTTACCAGCTTCTCAATAAAACAGTTACTTGCTACTGTATAGTATTAGTTTACCAGCTTCTCAATAACACAGTTACTTGCTACTGCATAGTGTTATATGAATTTATCACATATAAATAACACCTTGTCAGTTTTGTGCTTCTAGTGTTAGTTAACCATAATCTCAATAAGAAATTTGTTGCATAATAAGATTCTATACTACTGTAGTAGTAGTCTACAACCTTCCCATCAATTCAAATAATTGCTTCTGGTATTAGTTTGTGTTATTCTGTTAGAAGCGATAACCTCGCATGGCTTAACGTTGACTGTACTTTAGGCAGATTGATTCAGCAGCTTCAATTACTTGTGGTGCAACCTAATTAACTTTACTAGCGGCAGCTGCAATTAAAGCCAAAGAAATGACTGCAGGAGGTTTCTTATTAAATCGAACAGCTGTATGCGAGAAAACCAGTTTAACTTGGAAATGTCACAATCACAAACCACATTCCATTCAGCATGCATAAGTTACAACCACGCAGCTACCAATTTACCAATATACTAAGATAAGCTGTCAGATGTCTATTATTGTCTTCCAGGTGCATGACAAACTACATAAAAACTTGTTCTATTCTACATGCTCATTTTACTGAATCAATGAAAGTGGTTGAGAATTTGTTTTAAAAAAGCTTATTGTTAAAAACTCATTGATTGAAAATGCATATGTTGTAGGTATACATTGGAATTGCCTCTATGAGGCAATTTCATTGCGTACATACAACATATGTTACCGAAAAGTATTTGAAAATTCACACTGACCTAGTATCGTGTCTATTGCCTCTTTTAAACATCCCAAACTGCCAATCAGTGTGATTTTTTTATATTCGCATGGCACCTATATCGCCAAATTCAAGTTCATGAACTACCTATTTACTAAGCTGGTAGTTACGTGTTTGTAATACTGGATGGAAGGCACTGCATCTTTTAATGATCGCTTGATGACAAGACACGGTTCAGAACTAGTGTTGTTAGACAAATCATCCTGCCAAAGCAATTCTGGCCATGAGGTTATAAAACATTTTATGCTCAACTCAACTGAGCATGGGATTTAAAGACATTTCTTGCTTTCAAACTCAAAAGTTGGCATTTTAACATTTATCATGCTTTATCAGCATGATACACACAACATCGGAGAGTTTCAAAGCAAGAAAATACTTTTATAACCACGGAATCTGGTCTATAGAATCAATAAGCATTCTGAACCAGGGTTTGCAACCCGTGATGCAATGTGGGTAGGGTTTGTTTTTCTGTGTCAACTGACCTCAACAGAGAGATGGACAGCATACAGTAAAACCTATAAAACGGACACTCTCAAAAAGACCGAACATTTGTTTTTAAGATCAATTATCGCTTAATGCAGGCCAAAGTATTGCTGAATGCTCCAGAGACATTCTGCAATGCGTTGAACCTTCATTAAGCTACCAGTTGTTATTAAGATCTTTGTTTTGTCTATTTCGGAGTGGCTGTTTTACACAGGTTTAACTGTACACCCCTAAATTGTTGCACACGGTTTGCAACGATTATATGAAACCTTTTAGAGCCATTTGAGAGGCCCTGAAGGGTTTTTAGGGATACAGGAATATTGGCCAAAACCTCAAGGGATACGGGATAGTTTTGTAAATATTTAAAGGGATACAGGATACTTGGATCAATTTCAGGTACAAGGGGATACAATGCTTTCTGAGTTTTGGGTATATTTGCCATATTTATTTTAGGGATATGAGATATTTTTCAAAATAATTAAAGGGATATGGGATACTGGGACCCCTTCCAAGGCTGCACTTAGCTCAATCCATGGTATGATCATAGCTTTTAGATGGACCACTCTTGACCTTCGGCAATGAGCAGTGTACAGCATTCTCCTTGTTGATCAGACACAGACAGGAACACTGTCCATAACCGGAAGTACACGCATTAGAGAAGTTGTGTATTTTGATACTAGTAGTTCCATTTATTTATTATCTTACAGAGCAATTTTACAAGATTTATAGGTACTGGGCAAAAACTAAAAGTTCCAGCGATCGTACTCGCATTTATTCCTTTGTATATTTATACACACAAACTGTGATTTCTCGTAACTCTGTCATATTGTGACTTGCCTAACTCAGCGTGTGCCTAAGCCACTTATATGTATTAGACAACCTCTATTATGAAAGATGTCACGGAAATGACATTTAGCAAATGGATCTGGCAGACATCACATTGATTTCCATTTCTACTTCGAACAGAGTCCACATGACCGAATTCTACTTATTCAGTACTGGAAGTCTGTTATAAACATTGGCAGATATCAGCTGTTCTGCAATTTATCTATCCTATTTTAACAAAGGAAATTTCAATAGTTTCGGGTATTTCCGAGTTCCTAATCACGTGATCGTTTCGTTACAAATACACGAATTTTGATTTGAGTGTTGCTGTATAATTTCCCCCTTAACATGGGTTGGATCGTTTCCTGCTTGAAGAAAATAAATCCGACTTTCCGGTAAATTTTCTACATGCCACAGTATCTGTTCGCTGCACATTTCAGACGGATGCTTTCATTTGAAATGTTTATTTATGAGCTCACCTGAGTCGAAGGCTCATTGGTGAGCTTGAAGTATACCAGTCACTCCGGCGCCTGCCCGTCTGTCGTCCGCCCGTCAACATTTTCAAACATCTCCTCTGAAACCACTGGACCAATTAAACTCAAATTTCATATGGAATCTCCTTAACGCGCGGGAAGGACTGTGTGTTGAAATGGTCCTGGTCACATGACCAAGATAGCCGCCACGTCCATATATGGTAAAAACCCTTTTAAATCTTCTCCAGAACCAGAAAGCCATTGACCTTTGGACTTTGTATGTAGCATTGGGGATGTGGGGCCTACCTAGTTTGTTCAAAAGATATCCTAGGTTGACCTTGACCTACTTAACGTTAAGGTAAAATAATGCTTTCTAATGCATATAAAGGGGGGTTCTTTTGAAAAAATGACTTTTTTTTCAAACTGTGTTCTCATTTGATATGTTTAATCTAATGAGACAATGGCTATGAATAAGTTCCAAATGGCAAGGTTAACCTTTCAGCTTAGGATGCTCATATTGGAGCCCATCGATATATCAAAACACAGTTTTCTCAGAAACCACTTTTAGCCCAATTTAACTGAAATTTTATAAGAAGGCTCCTTATGATAAGTGAGCTAAATAATTTAAAAAATATTTTGGGCACAAGACCAAGATGGCTACTATGCCCATTTATGGTAAAAACCTTTTAGAAAATCTTCTTCTACGAAACCAGTAGGCTAATGAATTTGGGACTTGGTATGTAGCATTTGGGATGTAAGGCCTACCAAGTTTATTCAAATGATGATTCTAGGTTGTCCTTGGCCTACTTAACGTCAAGGTCGAATTCGCTTCCTAATGCAATTAATTGGTAAACATTTTGAAAACATGATTTTTTGTAAACTTTTGAAACAAAGTCATTATTTTCACTTGATATGTTAAAACTAAGGGGACAATGGCTATCAATAAGTTCCAAAGGTCAAAGGTGACCTTTGACCTTTCAGCCAAGGTAGCTCATGTTGAAATGTTCAGTTTAAGTAACTATTTAGGCTGATATCATAATACTTTCGAGAAATGTTAAACCCAATGAGACAATGGTTTTATATAGGTTACAAAGGTCAAGCTGACCTGTGACCTTTCATAAAAGGTCAATCATTTTAGACTGCCAAATACATATATCTAAACATCTTTGTCTCAGAAATCACTGGGCTGTTTGAACTCAAATTTCACATGGAGTATTCATTGGATAAAACAATATAAATATGATATTTGTTTAAGGTCACTCGGGCAAATTGGCTACCATGCCCATATATTGTAAAACAAAATATGTGTAAATACTATAAGCTTAAGTGGACCTTGTCCTATTTTAACATTATTAAAGGATATCAGGTGAGCGCTTCAGGTCCTCTAGTTACACTTTCGGCGTCCACATGCTTTCCAACATGTATTAAAACATATCCCAGATAAAAAGACGGAGTTTTATTTGTTTCTGGATCCATGACAGTGGTGTAGTAATTGGCTATAATTTTGACAGTTTCGAATCATCAGGTTTACACGTCACATAACTCGCCGTTGGGTTCTCTCTCTTTTTCTCTCTATCTATCTCTCTTGTTTATTTATCAGCCTATGAACTATTTTCTACACTCTACGCATACATGTGCAGCTATTCAGTGAGACTATTGTTCTAATAATTAGTACAAGCCTTTATCAATTTCCATACAGTATGTATAAGAGTACCGAACGCTCTTGTACAGGCTCTGAGCATACACTTTTCGCAGTCGTCTATGCGATACGTTCCATAGATCTCGTGTGCTATCCCTACGCTTTGCATGTCGTCATCTATTTTTATGAAACCACGCGCTCTGATTAATGACTTTTAAGAACTGCAGGAAACAATGACATTTTCACTTGTCTAATCTTAATGCTTTTACATAATATATCACCGTTGAGAGTCGCAGACGAAAATACTGATGGCATTAATCAGCCAAACAAAGCTGGCAAGCATCTACAAGGATAATGCGTCCAATTTTCTACGTAACCGCCACCTAAACTTTGCACCAGGCGACAATTCTCAAATGATTGTTTTTAGCAAAAAGCAGCTTGGGCGGTTGTTTTATACGTTTTCCATTGTAAAGAGGGGCAATGTAGACTGCTACACTGACCTCGTATGTAAACGAGAATAAGATACCACGATGATGCCATTTTTTTACCACTTTTCAGCCCCTGAAGGTGGGCATCCTAAATGGGAGGAAAATTTAACTGAAAAAAATATAAAAATGCAAGGCTCTATTTTCTAAGCCACCCCAGTAAACTTAAACAACAAAAGCAGTGAGAAGTAGTCAAAAGGTGTACCATATATACACTGAACCGAAGTTCTAAGTAGCCACTTTTTCAATTTATTTTTTCTGACTAAGCCCTAGTGATATTGAAATGAATTTTTGCCTAAGTATGTGCATCGTAATGGACTAAAGTTAAGCGGTGTTTTGGAAGAGTTTTCTATCACTTCACTATTTTGGGGGTCAAAAATGCAAAAATCAACTTTTTGAAGAAAATAAGCGCTTTGAGTGCACTTTTTATTAAATTCAAGTACAGGTGATTGCTAACCTGCCTAGTCGACTTAAAAAACACCAAACACTTGACATTTCGCTTATGACAGATTTTTTATGAATTTTTGAAAATTGATAATTTTCCCAATTTTCTGAAATTTTCGGAAATCATCAGCTGCACATACTAAAATCATTGTATGTGTTTTATGTCATGATAATATGTTTGAGAAAACACCATGCAATTTGATGAGCCCATTTTCTAACGATATTTTTACTGATTTGGTATCCACTTCCGATTTTAACGTGAAACTTTAAAGGTCACTTAAATTGCATTTGATGAAGATTTCTTTTAATTTTTAAGCAGAACAGTGACGCCAATTCATAATGAAGAACCCCTGAAAATTGCACTGCTGTGCCGAAGATAATAAAGCGTACAGAGCAATGCAAAGTGAGTATGCAAACTGCGTGGTTAAGCTAAAAATCCTCTTATTATGTTGTTGACCGTGGCTGTCTTCATGTTAACGTAGAAGAGAAATGGAGTGTTCATTTGTCAAAAAAAAACTATAATTCTTTTCATCTTATATCACAGCTGTTATAAACATCTTCAAACTAATTAAAATATAAACGGATAACGTATCTGATGCATAGTTTAATTTAACACTAAAAAGTGTGACGTTTTGAAATGATGGTACCTTTACTCGGACCTCGTCTGTGCAAGGTCTACCAGTCATTTTGAAATGACATAATTTGCAGAGTCTCGACAAAGAGTTGGACCTTTTTTATAGAATTTAAATTTTGTGATACAGATTTTTACTTTCTGAACGTGAACAAAAAATAAATGTATGGTGGCTACTTATAACTTCGGTTCAGTGTATACCGTAAATATGATTTATTTCCTGTATTTTTATTATTGACCAATCACGAAACACTTTACAACTTACATATTGTGCTGATCTTTCATCCACCTATTGAACCAACCACAGTCCTTTTTACAGTTACAGGTATGTGACCTAAAGACTTAGCCCTTTTCAGATAAGTGACCAATAAAATCCTTTAATTCAAAACCATTAACATTTAAAAGCACATTGTAATTGTTTGTTTGCATCATTTACCTCCAAAGTTATTCTAGATAACACTTTTTACAACCCTACCCCTCCAACACATATTACTGGTGAAATCATGGTACAGCAAAAATAAAGGAAAAGGAATAGTGAACATATTCATTTTCTTATTTATCTTTTATTTTATATCAGAAATGTCATAAACTTCACTCATATAAGCTTATAACACCACTTTGCAATATAGGTACTATACAAAGTAGATGCATGTGTTAAACCATGAGTCTAATGTGGAGTTATCCCACCCACCACCATTGACTAGCTCCTAGCTATGGGTCATAGAATCTTTTCTTTACACATTTAATTTAATCAATTTTGTGCAATATAGAGCAACTTCTGCTTATTTAGGTGACAAAAGCTAATATTATATAACAGCCAGCGGAGATGAAAGGACAAAACTAGTTTCCATGCAGAGGGGCTATGGTCACCAACATTGCCTTTTGACAGCTTACAATTTTTCGAAGGCCTAGCTGGAGATTAAAACTACAACAGCCAGGATGCAGCAAGGTCAGTGTCAGTGAAAGGGAAATATCAAGGTCATAGAGGTCAAAGGCCAAGGTCCATTACAATTGTATTGGTCAGAAAGGTATAATTTCTACAATTTACGACCTATTTGTCTTAAATTGAGGTCAGATGGTCAGAGAAAAATATCAGATTATTGACAAAATGTAAAAAAATACTAGCCCGACATACCTATTTTATAAATTTGGTAAAACTAATGCCTGTGAATTGGTATGATGCTGCAGTTTCATTATTTCATTTTTTTCAAAGTGTCATTAATTTTGTAGGATTGAATAGTAAATATGAAAACCTACTAATATGCATACATATATCCATCTGAAAGGGCTCCTCTTATTATAGTCAAGGTAATCTTCACTGTCAAGGGTCAATTCGAACAGAAACATTTCCCAAAATGGTCTAAATGGATTACTAAACAAAGTGGACAGTGCAACATCAGACAGGCTTCCAACTTGTTATTCACTTTTTCTCAGTTGATAAACCAGTCAAAGGTAAATGTCATATTAGGTCATATGACAGTCTCCTAAACTGTCGATAAGTTCAACTAAGACACCTGACAATATATGAGCATGCAAATGAGCGCTTGCTATCTGTAATACTTTTCAACTCAGTTGCATATAACTCAATCAAGTGACCACTACTGCGGTTAACGGAAACTTGCGAAAGGGTCCTTTTAACCATATTTTGATAATTACAAGAACAAATACTCAAAAAATACTTCAGCATAACGATGAAAAATACAAATGCTCTGATATGACAACCAGTGAGTTTTTGATAAATGAAATGATGCTTATAGTATTTTTTTTTTAAAAAAAAGGTAAGAAAGATGACAAAGATCAGGAATCGATACTATCAAGTACCACACTTGACCCAGGATACCACATGGCCTCATAGTGCAGAAGTGCAACTCATATGCTTCTCAGCCCTTTATGTAGGGCAAAACAGAGCCAACCATCACGAGTCAATGAGCTACCCATAGCCCTCATCCCCTCCCGTAGGGAGTTTTCTGAAGTATGATTTTCTAAAAGTATATTGAAAAAGCTGTCAAACCCTGTTTTGTAAGTGGAAGCGTTTGCTTGTTATGGCAATTTTAATTTCCGTACTCTAAGGATCTCATAATTGAGCTGTGACCTGAGATTTCCAACAATGTAGTATGTGCGACCAGCAAGGGCTCAGACCAGCCTGCGCATACACGCAGCCTGATCAGAGCCTTTGCTAGTCGCTTAAATATTCTATGACTGTTAAGCTACTGACCAAAAAATCATTCGGAGTTTCTTATCTTAAAAGGGGCTGCGCAGGCTCGTCTGAGTACACACATATCAAAACGCCACATTGTTGGAAATCACGTGTCAGGAATCAAATTAATTATAGATTTATAATGATCTCAAGAATATGCTGAACACTAGAATTTCTCATTAAATAAAACATTGAGTGGACAACTCATACTCTACAACTGAATAAATGCTCATTTCAATGTCAATCATTGAAAGCCAGACAAAGAAGCATGTATGAAGGCACAGCCTGTTGCTAAAAGCACTACTTTGTTCTTTACATACATGTATGATCCAAGTGAAATTCTGGAAGTTTTTCTCTCAACATTATAGTCTGGTTTGATATGAGTTACAGCTAATTTTGACTCTAATTTTGCTTTAGCATTACATGCGTTTTTCACAATTTTCTGTGGCTTAATTGTTCCCTGTTTCTTTGGCACAGTGGCCTGAGACTCTTAGAACTAATACACCAGAGGAAGTATCTCGTGATGCTACTTTTTGAATAGCTATTCCATGTCTGCCTGGGTTTTGCCATAGCCTGTAGGCATCTCTTCGTTCAAATCAGAGTTGTCCCCAGGCGCATTTTCAGGCGGAGGCCAGGAAGCCAGGGCTTCAACATCATATGGGCAACGATACGGGAAATCCTGACTTTTCTTGATTGCGAACAACAACGGCGCAGACAGGCCTGCGCATCCGCGCAGTCTGATCAGCGCCTTTATCATTCGCTATCTGAAAAGTTAAGTAACAAGTTCAGATATCTCTTAATTCTCCAAATATTTTTGGTGGGCTTCTACATGAGAAAGTCTCTGGCTACGCTCCTGGTCCCAACACAAATGCAAAACATCATTGTTATCAGCTGATTTATTAACAGACCCAGACACCAGTACAGATATACACAAGGCTCAAGCTCTCAAGTTTTAGTGTAAGATTGGCTATGCCCACACCTGTATATAATACTCATTACTTCACCACTTTCAATGGTAGTTACTTTTGTCAGGTGCTTGATGACATCACCGGTAGAATGTATTTTGACATTATCCATTCGCCATTTTTTACCATATAACGGTGATCTTTAGCTAAAGATGGCCAGAGTCTGTCATTCGTATTTGTCATCTCTTTGGGTGATATACCAGAAACACCATGTACGCAAAAGAATTTCATATTGTTCAGGGTCTTAAACTGGCCAAAAAAGAGCTATAATGATGTTTGGAGCTATGGCATAGCATCAGGTTGCCTTTTATTATTAATTATATGTCTTCTCATTTAGATTTATATTTGTTCAAAAATGTGTCTTATTTTTGTTTTATGCAAACGATTTGCTTAATATTCATGCATATGCAAATAAGATATCTTCAATATTCTAATGCAGCGTCAAAGGCCCATATAAAACCTTTCAATTGATACCAATTTGGTTGGTACGTGATGAAACACGCCGAGAAAAACTCAAATTTCTACGTGTACCCTCACTATAAACATATATTGTGTGATCCTTAGGGTGATGAAATTAAAATTAGCGTTACAAACAAACAAACATTTCCACTTTCAAGTGACAAAAAACAGGGATTGATAGCTTTTTAAATATAATTTTAGAAAAACATGATGCAAAAAATTCCCTATTGGTGGGGAGGGTTTTCCCTACTGACCATCAGCCTACACCCCTTACCCACTATTTAGGCTCTTTTTTCTTTTGTTTTAAACAGGTGGACTTTTTGAAAGCTGAAATCATTATAGGACTTACCGAAATCAAAAGAAAGTATCAAAACCATATAACAGGTCCAAGGTATCCAACAAAATAGGCCTGGTATTCTTCTTTAGTGCCCAGACCTGTAAATGTTTTTCCATAGACATTCATTATAGCTTTTTAGTAAGTTATGGTCCTCACAACTCTTAAATCACAATGAGGCTGACGGTACTGCCATGTTTTACCACTTTTTGCCCCTGAAGGTGGGCATCCTAGATTGGAAGAAAATTTCATTGAAAATACTATCAAAATGCAAGGTCGTTGTTTCTAACTAACACCAGTAAACTAAATCAACAAAAGCAGTGAGATGTTGTTTAAAAAAAGTGCAGCAAATATATACCAGTCTAATAAATATGATTTCTTTCTCGTATGTTTATTATTGACCAATAACGAAACACTATACAACTTAAATATTGTGCTGAGCTTCCATCTACCTTTTGAGCCAATCACTGCCCTTTTTACAATTACAGGTCTGTGACCTGCAAGGACCTCAATTTACCAGAATGACCAGCTAACGGGACAGAAGCAACATTTTTCTGAAAGCTCATTCATTGATTAGCTTAGACAAACCATGTGCATTCGCAATTTTGGTGGAGCACTTTTATATCCCCGCCATTGAAATGAAGCTAACCGCAAACGAATAATAGATGCAGTTAAAATCAGTGTTTAAATGTATAACATATATAGGTCGTTTGCGTTACTATACAATATCACAATTGTTACAAGAAATGTCTCACCAAGATTTTGAAGAATAAATCGAGACTTTTTTTTGAAATATAACTTGCTGAAATTGTTAATGGTAGATCTATTTTGTTTTTTGCGATTGCAGAAAACATGGAACATATAAAACTAGGCAACATACAAAGGTTATATATTTTGTATATTTCCAGCGATTGTACACGTTTTCGTTGAGGACTATACTTAACCCTTTCCTTCATGAATATCCATGCTAAGCTCCAACCACTATGAATAATAATTATATAAATAAATTTTCACGTTAGTAACATAGAGCGAAGAAATTACGTGTCAGGTCCACAAGTGTAGGATCATATCTAATCATATTTCCCTAAGCAAACAGAGAAGACCCTGATCAGGCAGCTCTTACGTACAAGAGCTCTGTCTGATCCGGGTCTGCTCTGTTTGCAAAAGTGTTAAAAGGCGTTTCTTTGAGGCAAAGGGTTAGGCAAAGGGTTAAACAACAGGATATTGCCTATACATATCTTAAAAAAAACAAAAAACAATAACCACGTTTTAAGAAAAAGTAAAGAAAATGCTACGCAGTACCAGGGCCCTTATCCTCAAAATGGTATATAAAAATACGAGGGCTGAGTCTTATATGTAAGGGGGAGGGTGGTTAAAAACCAAGTTTCATCCATAGTCACAAAGAAACTGCCCCTGAAAGGTTCAAATAAGCATGTGACAAAGTCCGCCTTGTGTGCTTCTGATCTACTATCATACTGTAAATTCGGACATTTTCGCGGGGTTTTTATTTTCGCGACACTTCGCATATGCGAAGTTTCGTGAAAGTAAAATCCTCGCGAAATGGCGAAAACACTCTGACGACTACTGGTATAGGTAAATCATATCCTAGTCGCGAAATTTTCCGGTCGCAAGTATGTCTTTAAACGCTATTCGCGAAAAGAAAATTCTCGCGAAAACTTCCGGATTTACAGTAAGTCTTGGTACCCAACGTCCTTAAATTGTTTTCATTGCATGATCTTTCGTAAGAATGGAATGTTTACTATCCTGTGAAATCCTAAATGTGCTCATACGCGGATCCAAAATGTTTTATCAGAGGTGGTCCATCTCTGATAATGTTGGTTTTTTCTGTGTTATTTTTTTTGTGTTTTTTTTTTTGTTTGCTTTTTTTAGCTTATAAAGGGAGGAGTGCGAGGATCAAAAAAACATTAAAAGTGGGCCCTCATCGGCCCACCAGCGAAACGACATTTCGCTGGCGGGCCGATGATGGCCAAGCATTGAATGATGGCCTGGTGGCTTTGTGATTTTCCATCGGATTCGGGCCAGTATTGCTAAGAAACCTATAGCTTTGTGATTTTCCGGGGGGGGGGGGGGGGGGGGGGGGGGTCCGGCCCCTACCCCTTCTGAATCCGCGTATGCCACTGGCTATATATCTCTCTGTAACTAGCCTATCAGCCATTACAGTTTCATTGAATTTATTGACCATGTCCGAAAGCAGCCAATCATTGCACTGTATTTTGAGTCTGAGAATAAACTCAAGTTTTATAACCTCGAGGCCTGGAGCTTACAAAATATTCAGGCCCTCCAGGACGGACGCATCCTCCAGGCTCTGTCTGCCACATGGGCGGATCCAGACGGGTGACAGGGTTCCGGACACCCCCCCCCCTGAAAATCACAAAAATATAGGGCTTCTTAGCTATCCGGATACCCTGAAAATCCATAAAGCTACCAAGCCAGCATTCAATGTTGGGTCATCATGGATCCGCCAGGGAAACGCCGTGTAAATGGCGTTTCGCTGGCGGGCCATAATGACCCGTTGATAGCGATATTTGCATCCTTCCTCCCCTTATAAACTAAAAAATAAAAGAGAAAAAAACGTTGTCAGAGTTGGACCCCCTCTGGCAAAACTTTCTGGATCCGCGCGTGTATGTGCCATGTTTATACTCCGTCACCCACCTTTTCACTGTAGCATATGAAGGGACTTCATTTCCTTATTCAGCGATTTGGTCGATTTTGCAAAAGTCACCTGCCTTGTTTACAGCCTTAAATCTTGCTTAACATCTACAATAAAAGGCTCACAACTTATAAATCACATTTCATGTGTTACATGTTCTAAGATACAAAGTACTTAAATGTACATCAACCTTTGTCATCTAAAGAGTTTGTTATTAGTTAATATCAGAGTTCGTGCAATATCAGATTAACAGAGAATAACAGCAGGATATTGGCATTTCAGTAATTACAGTTAGCAATGTGGCACAGAATAGCATATATATATATATATGAGCAATTGCATCGGATTTCCAACAATGTGGTATGTGCGACCAGCAAAGGCCTAGACCAGCCTGCGCATACGCGCAGTCTGATCAGAGCCTTTGTTAGTCGTTTGAATATTCTATGAGTGGTAGGCTACTGACTGAACATCATTTGGGCTCTCTATGCTTAACAGGAGACTGCACAGGCTCGTCTGAGTCTACACTTGTCAAAATACCACATTGTTGGAAATCACACTTCATGGCTCAATTATTTGAGTGAGCACCTGGGACTTTGGCAAGGAAGAGATATAGAACACAGGCAGTCACGCGACAGCAAGCGACACTAGGATCTACAACACACAGAAGGATCCAAAGCAAAAAAAAAAAAAATACTTATACACATTATTATAATAGTTACTTGATCTGGCGTACTGTATCACGTCGAGTTGATGAGGTCATATCATCGGATCACCCGAGTACGCCAGATCACGTTACTATTATTAATAATATGTTATATATCTTTTCCAGCAGATGTTAGCCTCGTTTTAAAGGATAGTGATACAGATTCAGAAAAACCTCAGTTTGTTGATCCGGCTTTCTGTATCAGATGGCCAGAAAACAGACGTCATCAACAGTAACGTAAATAGAAATGAACGTAATTTAGTGACGTCAGGATGCCGTAAGTCTTTGCTCTGGAACAGGCTTTTTTCAAAACCTACGAATCTTAAATATGCTTTTGCTCACCATTATAGTAATACAAAAATGAACTTTTTGAAGCGTTTTTCAAAGTTTCTAAGTGACATTTAATGACTTCAAACAATAAAAACGATCAAATATGGTTTACTGATACACTAACATCTGCGAGACCCCCTTTCAGGCTTGGGTTTCAACAACACCCTCAGGGTCCAGCAGATGTTAATGCATAGAAAAACATGCTTGATCCCTACAGTGGTTTACAGGTTTCGTAACATTACGTATGTCTATTATAACGTCGCGTAAAATGTAGAAAAATCTTGACGTTTTCAAGCCAAAATGAGATTTTACGTAATTTAAAAGGCATGTGATAAATAGAATCTAACATTCGTGCTCCTGTATAACTAAATTTATCAAACTCGTTGCAAAAAAGAGATAAAATGCTCGACAAGCCTAACATTTTATCTCTTAATTTAATAAAACATGAGTACTTATGTAAGATACACAATGAGAGCAGCGAAATCATTATTAAATAAACACCAACAATAACAATATCACCGCCTAACATGTGGAACGGATAGCAACCGATGCCACGGGGACGTAAGACAGAATCTAAGTATATTTGACCTTGCATTTTGACTCCAAGGTAATCACCCAGGTGAACCGCATGTCTAGATCTCGGAGGGTGTTGGCTATCGGAGGTAAACAAAGGATTTTGAGGTTGGACATGGTCTGTATTGAGACGATTTTATTTCATTTAGATTCCCTTTGAGGGATAAGAACAACATATAGGTCGATAGTATACAGAATGATGATAACTCTGAAAACAATACATCTTTTTGAACTGAATCTGTTCGAGTTTAAATCGCATTTGAATTCAGAAATGCAGTAATTTGGACCAATATTTCGAATTCATCAGTTAATATTCATATCTTTTATTTTATTTTTACTTGATTCACAGCCACCGCTGGAATGTATAACCTCTCTTTGGAATGAATCAGTCAAATACAATTCAAAAATACTTGTAAAACACTTATTTATTTGCAATTTTATGAAGTTGGTATCATGTTTATGGGTAGCTTTCCGTTCGGAGGTATGTTGGGTAGCTGTCGGAGGGAAGGCATGTGCATGTTAACATTGACTTCGGAGAAGGGCAAATTGATTATGCTCATTAAACTAGCTATCGCATACGGAAACAAAAGTGTAACACTCAAACACTTTCAAAAACAAGTGGTTCGATTGGCGAGGAACATATCAAGGGAGAAACAAGCTTAAACAAACCAATTTGTTAGAGTTTTTGTTCAATATTGAAGGAGTGTTTTTGTGCATTAGTTTGTTTTGTTTGTTTTGGCCTACCATATCTATTTAGCCCTTTGCATCACATTAAAGAAACAATCTGGTAGTAACATAACATGCCAAAGCATTATACTATGAAATGGGCACATACCTTTTGTGAAGGTGGCAGATCAAGTAGCAATGCAATTAGTATATCAGATGTTTAGACAAGCACCTTTACGGTCTAATCAGTATTCACTAATTGCATAAATTTAACTACATGTAGGTGTTTTCGCATTTACACAACATAAGTTAACGCACTTTAAAGAACGGCCTTTGGGTTAAAACAAGTGTAAATAACCAGGAAATGCCACAATCCCAGACAGACACATGGCACCAAGAGACAGGGACACTGGAACACAGACAAATAAGGAATACGCACAAAGTCAGAATACAATAAGCAAAGCATTCAGCTGCCTTTATCTCAGTGAGAGAATTGCCAAACTAGAAATGGCACAATATAAGCGTTTAACACGAAGTGCTTAACACGAACCCCCAGCAAATACAACAAAAATAGTAAGTGAGTATGGTCAGGAAATTTCACAATCACAAACTTCAGACAAACCCATGGCACTGTGAGGAAGAGCCACACAGCAATCACGAGGCACTAGGGAAACAAACTAAGCAAAGCAACCAGATCTCTCTTCCCAATTTACTCGCCCTCTTTCTCTCTCTCTCTCTCTCTCTCTCTCTCTCTCTCTCTCTCTCTCTCTCTCTCTCTACTCGCTCACCTATCTACTCTCTACCCCCCCTCTCTCTCTCTCTCTGTCTCTCTGTGTGTCCCTCTCTACTCTCTACTCTATTCTCTTTGTCGTTCTCCACTCTCTATTCTCTTTGTCTCTCTCTACTCTGTCTCTCTCTACGTCTCTCTCTACTCTGTCTCTGTCTCTCTACTCTCTCACTCTCTCTATACTTTATTATCTACTTGCACTCCTCTCTACTCTCTTTTTACTTAATTCTCTACTCGCACTCCTCTCTACTCTCTTTTTCTCTACTCTCACTCCTTCTCTACTCACACTCCTTCTCTATTCTCTCTTTCTCTACTCGCACTCCTTTTCTACTCGCACTCCTTCTCTACTCGCACTCCTTCTCTGCTCTCTCCTTCCCTACTCACACTCCTTCTCTACTTGCACTCATTCTCTCTACTCTCTCCTTCTATAATCCCACTCCATCTCTACTCGCATTCCTTCTCTACTCGCACTCCTTCTCTACTCTCTCTTTCTCTACTCGCACTCCGTCTCTACTCTCTTTTTCTCTACTCACACTCCTTCTCTACCTGCACTCCTTCTCTACTCGCACTCCTTCTCTACTAGCACTCCTTCTCTACTCTCTCCTTCTCTACTCGCACTCCTTCTAAGTTCGCATTCCTTCTCTACTCCCACTCCTTCTAACTTCGCATTCCTTCTCTATTCGCACTCCTTCTCTACTCTCTCTTTCTCTACTCGCTTTCCTTATCTACTCGCACTCCTTCTCTACTCGCACTCCTTCTCTTCTCTCTCTTTCTCTACTCGCACTCCTTCTCTAGTCTCTCTTTCTCTACTCACACTCCTTCTCTTCTCGCACTCCTTCTCTACTCTCTCTTTCTCTACTCGCACTCCTTCTCTAGTCTCTCTTTCTCTGCTCACACTTCTTATCTACTCGCACTCCTTCCCTACTCGCACCTCTTCTCTACTAGCACTCCTTCTCTACTCTCACCTTCTCTACTCGAACTCCTTCTCTACTCGCACTTTTTTTCTACTCGCACTCCTTCTCTACTCGCACTTCTTCTTTACTCTCTGTTACTCTACTCACACTCCTTTTCTACTCGCACTCCTTCTCTACTCGCACTCCTTCTCTACTCACACTCCTTCTCTACTCGCACTCCTTCTTTACTCTCTGTAACTCTACTCGCACTCCTTTTCTACTCGCACTCCTTCTCTACTCGCATTTCTTCTCTACTCGAACTCCTTCTCTACTCGCACTCCTTCTCTACTCGCATTCCTTCTATGCTCGCATGTCTTCTCTACTCGCACTCCTTCTCTACTCTCTCTTTCTCTACTCGCACTCCTTCTCTACTCGCACTCCTTCTCTACTTGCATTCCTTCTCTACTCTTCCTTTTTCTACTCTCTCTCTTTTTCTTCTCGCACTCCTTTCTCTACTCGCACTCCTTCTCTACTCTCTCTTTCTTCTCGCACTCCTTCTCTACTCTTTTTCTCTACTCGCACTGCTTCCCTTCTAGCACTCCTCCTCTACTCGCCTTCCTTCTCTACTCGCACTCCTTCTCTAGTCTCACTCCTTCTCAACTTGCATTCCTTCTCTACTCGCACTCCTTCTCTACTCGCACTCATTCTCTTCTCGCTCTTCTTCTCTACTCGCACTCCTTCTCTACTCGCACTCCCTCTACTCGCTCTTTCTCTACTCTCTCTTTGTCTGTCTATATCTTCCTCTGTCTATATCTTCCTCTGTCTCTCTCTGTTTCTTTCTCTCTCTCTCTCTCTCTCTCTCTCTCTCTCTTTCTCTCTCTCTCTCTCTCTCTCTCTCTCTCTCTCTCTAATGTATTAAAATATCATGAGCAATACGAGAATTTAATGAAATGATAGCGAGTGTTCGACTCCCATGTTCAGTCCTCCTCTGTCAAATATTAAGTACGTCACCCGATCATCGGGAAATGGGTAAAGAACTGTTATAACGTGCTAACAGGGAACATTTTTATCATGGAATTGAGAGAGGAGTTCTCTGTATGCCTTAACAATGAAGCCCTCACACGAGTTAGGGTGTATTTGTACAAGCCATTTTATTCTAGGGAAAGGGAAAATGCCAAACTGAGGGGAATAATATTGTCAGAGAACAGGGAAATAAATAAAACATGAAACATGGAGACAGGTCAATATTTAAGAAGAACAAGGGAATATGTACCTCTTGGGAGGGCCTCTATTATAGATAATAGAACAAACATCACAACTATAAAACTACTAAACTTGATATGATTAAAAAATATTGTACCCAAACTCTAAACTTTACAATCCGATTGTCCATCTCTTTCTGAAATGGACGTCACCCAGGTACATTTATTGAACTAAAGATAATTTAAAGTCGTACTGCAAACGGTTGCATAAAAATCTAATTAAACATTCGATTTTTACAGATATTTTGATTGCCATTTGTCGCCAGTCGGGCGTCACATGGCAATCGAAAAATCGGGCGACAAATGGCAATCGAAAACCCTGTTTCCAACGATTTTTGATCTACGTTCGTCGATAGAATTAACCGATTGCCGCATATCCGGTGTGAAACTTGTAAAATTATCTTAAAGATATACAACCCATCTTTATTGCTTCTTATAGAATGACAAATGAGCCGCGACATGTGATTTCCAACAATGTGACATTTTGAAATGAATAGACTCAGACGAGCCTGTGTAGCCTTCTTTTAAGCTTAGAAACTCCAAATTATGTTCGTTCAGTAGCTTAATATTCATATAATACTCAAGCGACAAACAAAGGCTCTGATCAGACTGCGCGTATGCGCAATCTGGTCTGAGCCTTTGCTGGTCGCACATACCACATTGTTGGAAATCTCATGTCGCGGCTCAAATAATATTGTTTAAAAATAATGCCATTGTGGGGTTTGGGCTGCTGTTACCGGAATATGAGGACCTGGGCCCGGAATTACAATGCCTCCTTAAAGTTAAGGAAGACTTACTGAGTTAAGCATTGATTTTTCAGGATGCCAAAAATGACGTTTTAAACTGATTAAAATCAAAATTGTTTCACTTTTCTGTAGATCACAATGATATCTTTGACCGATCCAGGCAATTTATTTAGCATGTTGAAATATCAATACTTAACTTAAGTCGTCCTTAACTTTAAGGAACCATTGTAATTCCGGGCCCTGTACTACTGTGTAAAGTTTAAAAACGTTAAAAGATAAAATAACAGAACGGATTACCACTGAAACTGCAATATTTTCAATATTTTCACGGGTATTGTTATATGGATTACTTTGTCCACCTATACAAATATGCAGTGAAGATCCAGATAAGCTTACATGTATACTAATACTTTTAAGAATGAGCTGACAACAGACCAAAAACATAAATTGCTTTTTAATACGTGTGGTATTTTATTTTACTGTCGCAATGGCGCAAAGAGTACAGCTTTAAAACGTATGCAAACTGTACAGGGTTCATTATTATGTGATTTTATTCTTAACACCCCAGTCAACAATTTTTCGGTTATGTCGGGATGGGTCTTCCTGGGTTGAACCAGTACTAAGCTATGATTAATATGTTTTACTCAAGGGCACAACACAGTGACGCCGGAGAGGCCAGAACTTCGAACGCTCACGTTACTCGATAGCTGCGCATTCAACTAAGAGTAAGATGCGCGGATCCAGAGAGGGGGCGGCAGAGGGTCCTGACCCCCACCCTTGAAAATTGGAAACCTTTGGGGCTCTTTAGCAATACTGGTCCAGATCCCCTGGAAAATCAAAAGCTACCAAGCCAGCATTCCATATTGGGTAATCATCGGCCCGCCAGCGTTTTGCTGTTGGGCTGACGATGGCCCGCTTTTAGTGGTATTTTAATTCCTCACTCCATTCATCTAAAAAAGTGTGTCAGAGTTAAGTTGGACTTCGTCTGACAAAATTTCTGGATCCATGCATGATTAAGCATCGCATGGGATGTTTTGTTGCATTTTTCTCACTAATATTTTACAAAACAGAAGAAAGCGTATTAGTGCAACGCTACTAGATGGCGATACAAGACATGGACATACCCTATCCCAGCCAGCACACATTGTCGGGCAACCATCGGCCCGCCAGCGAAATGCCATTCAAAATGTTTTAGATGTTGCATAGCAAAAAAGGAAGAAAGGAAGGCGGGAGGGGGGTTGGGGACCGGCTTGAGAGCCCCGTTGAAACCCATTCAATGTTTTTCGTGGTTTTTTTGCATGTGTTTTTTTTTTTTTTTTTTTTTTTTTTTTTACGGTTGGGGGGGGGGGGGTAAATTGTTGATATAGTTTGTTTCATTGAATAGAATCCTAAAGGGCGGTGCAACAGGAGGGTGTTTCAGTGGACTAGGTGAGTTGCATGTTTCAATGGATTTGATCAGGGTATTTCAGTGAACTGAGTGGTCTGAGTGCTTCCCTGGGCTGGGCGGTTTGGGTGTATCAGTTGTCTAGGAAGTTTGGGAGTTTCAGTGGGTTAGTTGTTTTGTGCATTTCAGTGGACTGTGTGCGTTTGGGTGTTCTGTGGCGATTCAGTAGACTGGTGGTTATGGGTGTTTCAATTGTCTGAATGGCATACATGAATATATTTTTGGATCAAAGGTTTACTAATCATGCACACGTGGCATCTTAACCAACAGTTTCCTTGCATTTTGACACTCCATTTACACAACAAGATGCGCCTCAATGTGAACCTGCATTTTGCAACCCTGTTCACGTTGTTAATATACTGCGTTGTCAGGTAAGATAATGAGTATAAGTATGGCACATGTTCTTGCCTTCTTTCAGGGACCATACCCTCACCCCCATCCCACCCAGCCATCATATCCCCTTCCTATATCAAGCATACTGGTTTCACCAAAAATGAATCAGTGCAGTATTTAAATAAATATGTTTTCCCAGACTCACTAGACAAAAACATGCATAATGGCACCGACTGAAGATGAGAGCTTTTCACAACACACCACAACTGTAAAACGTCTCAAATTCCCTTCTGTATTTCGCCCCCTGATAGTCTTCCATTTGTAGCATTACATATTTTTTTTGTATCAAGACATGCTTAAAATATATCAGATTCAGGCACTAATTGTGCGGCAGTTTGTATCAATCTCCGAAATCAAAACTACTGTCACTCCGATAGCAAGGATGCCAGCTGTCAAGTTACCTCTGCACATTTTGCTAACCACCAAAGCGATATCAACGTAAGCAAATTTCAAATATTGATGTTTTAATAGCATTTTGAGATACGACTCTTATAAATCATGCAGGGGAATAATATAGAATTGTGGCGACACAAGCAAATTGTGTCAAAGGTTGATGTAAATCCAGCTATGATCAAACGAATAGCATTTTTTCATTGAAAATTTCACAATCGTCGTTTGAAAGGTCGCCCAGGGTCCTATGGACATGGATCAAAAGCATTTAACACATTCCGAGTCCGTATCATTCATTATAGAAGCAACCTGTTTGCTGCTTTCGTCTCCAAGAAACTTTCTATAGGACATAAAAATGGATAAATTCAGACCCTGTCCTTCCATAATCGCAATGTTTACCTCCGATAGCCAACACCCTCCGAGATCTAAACATGCGGTTTACCTGGGTGGTAATACCAGTGATCTACAAATAAAACATCTACATAACATGTTTCCCCAATATAAGCCTATGTTAAACATGCAACCCCTGGGCGGAGCCTTTTTAGGCCCCATACCAGAGGCATAGTTTGTACAAACATGGTCGAGGTCAACTTAGACTTTTGCAGTCGTTTCATTTAAGTTTTATCCTGATTATACTATTATATTATAGATATATACATTTTCTCTTCTCTAATACCCCAATGAAGGCTAAAACTGTAATAAACAGTTTGAAAGAGTTAAAGTGCTATTAGAGAGGATAATTTCTTGTTAGTATGAGGTATTGGCTGAGTAAAGGCACATTTCAACTGTTTGGACTGTTTCCAGTCTAAGGTCAACTAGGTGATTTTACATACCAAATAATAAGGATCAACGTCTTGTGGTTTCAGACAAGATTTTGTACACCTATGTAAAACATGTGACCCCGGGACGGAGCCATATTTTGCCTTGTGTTTCAGACAAGAAAGTTTTTTGTATGTTTCCCATTATAAGCTTATGATAGTATAAACACCTTTCTACATCTTTAGGAAAACCAAAACCATAGGGAGCAATATTGGATACTGTAAACATCTTTAAACTGTTTTCGATGAAGTGTCGTAAATATGATTGATTTTCGTTTATATCCAGAGGACGTTTTGAATAATAGTAGCCTACAAATGATACATACATTGTACTTAACTACGTCATACGTGACCTATAGAGAACTGGTGAATGTCTTTTTATAGTTCCAACTTTGCTGAGTAATGAGTGGCTTGAAATGAAATGTTATGAAAAGGGCATATGTTTCTGACATGCGCAGCCCCCCGTATAAACAAAAAGACGTGTGCGTAAAATTGTCAATATATATTTTCTAATCCATTTGAAATAACAATCTTGTTTTCAAATCACTAAACTCAACTCAACTCGTTTATTGTGACAAAATGGACAAATTATATAAAAAAAAAAACTCTAATTTATAAAGTCTCATTCATTTTACATTTTCTTGCTTGTTATACTAATCCAAACTAAGATAATCACATACATGTAATGATACTTTATAAATTACTGCCATTGAAAATAAATGAGGCGAGTCATGTTTCTTATGTGTCCACTGGTTCATAATTACTCTGTAATTTATTTACTCTAGATAATTGGCATTAAGCTTACTGTGATCCTATATGGTCCAAAGATCACAAAACGGTTGAGGTTGAATGATTGTTTTATACAGCAATAAGCATCAATAGCATAGATGCACAATCACCTTTTGTTTTTTAATTATCTCCACGCTTTTTTAAAAAAAGCGTAGGGGATATTGCAATCGCCTCCGTCCGTACGTCCGTACGTCCGTCCGTCCGTCACGCTATCTCTCCTAAACCATTGGACGAAATCCAACCAAATTTGGTGTGTGAGTTGCTCACATGAATGGGGTGTGCAACGGCACATTTTTTTGCCCGGTCAAGATGATTACGATACTAGAATGGACACAAAGTAACGTACAACAAAACATAGAACAATGACAGACTCCCACAATGAGATTAACAATTAACAAGAAGTCAACAACAACCGAACCACCGCCTTAGAACGGACAGCAGCCTAAGCTGGGGCGAAAAAGCAAAACACTAAATCTATATACAACAAAAACGAAACAAAGTAGGTTTTACTACAACCATAATACGCTGAATATCTGTTTTTTACGGAATAAAGGGCACAATGGTGTACATATGTGACAAGCCGTTTTCCTGATGAAAAATATAATGAGAAGGTCACTTTGTTTTTGGCCTTTATCCATGTGTGTTCGTGACCAGGGTAGCGGCACATTTGAGGCATAATGACCCTTCTTCCATGAAGAGACACCTACCACCTTTAAAAAAAAAGTCCTAGATTCTGCTGTTGTTGAAGTACAAGAAATGTTCAGCTCGCATGGAGGCCATCTAACTAATGCAATGTATCATCATGGAGAAACACTCTAATCAAATTAACACACAATGATGAAACAAAGAAAAGGGCTCATGACTCACAGATAGTCAGAGCTAAAGAAAACCTCAAGTTGAGCCACGGTGGGTCCAGTTACAGATAAGCATCAGTCACCAACCCACCGATTAAAGTCAATTTCAAAGATTTTTAAAGCAAATTTTAGTGTGTCCTCTCACAAATGAAAGATATAAAATATAGCAGACGGGATTTTTATTCCATCGCCTGGGTCATGCCCCAGGTGTGGGACTAAGGGGTACTATGGGGGTTGGGGGGTCAAAAAACTTTTTTCACCAAATTCAACCAGATTTGGTGTGTGAGTTACTTACATGAATGGCACATGCAACGGCACAATTTTTGGGTTCCCTCCTGGAGCCTTGGGGAGGGGCCAAAAGGTCAAATATCATTAAATCTCGATTACAAAGTCAATTTCAAAGATTTTTAAACTAAACTTTGCGTGTCTTCTCATAAATGAAAGATATGAAACATATGAGACGGCATTTACATTCGGTTCCCTGGGTCATGCATGCCCCAGGGCTTGGAACTTGGGATGCTGGGTGTCAAAAATTTAATTTTCTGAACATGGTCATGTGGCATATATAATTAAAGGGGATGAGCAGTAGACCAGGATACACTGAAAATTTTTACCCTACGATTAAACTGGTGACCTTGGGATGGGGTCAAAGGATCAAGTACCATGAGATATCTTCGAGAGCGTGGGGATTTGCGATTGCGCGCCATCGAATGTGTTCTAGTTTTAGATTGATATTTGTTTGGGATAAAGTTTTATTCAGAAAACGGCGAAGATCCAGATCAGCTATGCGGATCAGAACTCAAACTGCATCTTAGGTAAAAAAAAATGATCAATTTTGGGAGGGATCAAGTGCATAAATATTCAGCATGATAATTATTGATAACTATTTTGAAAAAAAAAGTATTGTGTGAATATAACAAATATTATATTGATGACAAGAAAGCTGCATTCATCATTCATGTCTTCATTCAATTTTATCAGCTTGTTTGTTCTTATTTTTCAAAAAAGAAAAATACCAATAATTATTACAAAAATATTGCCATTTTTGAGACAAGAAAACAGAACAGTAGTAGTAGCCTGAGGCTTATCCGTTATCTGCTAGACCAGATTAGGACAGTGGCCGGGCTAATAGCTAAGCTCCGCCCACTCCGCCCACTGACCATCTCATACAAGAAATAATCTCTCTGCCGGGGGGGGGGGGGTACATAATCCCTGCCTTAAAGTGGGTTTCTCCCTACCTGCGATAGCTAGGTCTAAGAATCCTTGCATAGTAATTGTCCTTGACATTCTCAACAAGCATGCACCTTGAACCGGCACCCTTGACCTACATTTGACTCTCCAATGACTTTGTCAGTATATTACATTGACCTCAAATGTGATTTTTTTGTCCAATGCAGTCCACGGAGCTCTTATTTGTACATAGATTTAATATCGAAAATAAATCCGCAGACGACAAGACATGCAAATCTCGCAAGCACACAAGGATAGATTAAATGACTTTGTACTTAATGGCACTGAAACAAATATGTCTGGCAGCGCTTACAGAAGCAGAAAAAACTACTTTACTCTGCTTCTGAACGCTTAATTTGATGTACAGCTAGACGCTCTATGAGAAATCGGAGTACTTGAAAGGAGTGTTTATTGTCTTGGACTGTCTATGGTAGACGTAAAGAACCTCATTAGTATACCGTCTCAAGGACATCCAGTCGACTTTCATTGCCCTTATAAATGCAATGTATTTAAAAAGTGCCATGAATTGCAAATATTACACCAGGCAGCCTTGTCACTTATCTTCTTACGTCTGCTCTATATTGACGGACTTAAAATACGCAACACTAACTTCTCTTTATATCTTTCAAAAAACAGTTGAATGTAAACTCCCTTTGCTTCGATGATGTCATCATGAGTTGGATTCTTTGTACTACTAAACCTGATGACTTTACTACTTCGTATAGATTTAGGTCACAGAAACATTTCTTAAGTAGAGAAGACTTTAAGCCATCAAGCAGATAACCGTCAAATAAGCAAACGTGGTGCATTGCAGACCTACCAAACAATATGAGTGTGATTCCTCGATGACTAGCGTAGTCCATGACACAAATTTGATACTTCTCGTGTTTCTTAATTTGAAAAAGTAGGGAATATTTCACTGATAATATTAGTGCCCATGAAGCAATTGATTACTATCTCAATGCGTTAAATTCATTTTGATTCGACAATTTTTATGTGTTACAAATGAACACTCTTTAGTCCAGGCGCTGATTTCTGTGTGGGCCTTAGTTTTTGACTTGGCACAACTTACCTGCCAGAAAAGGTTTGACTGCAGGAATGCACGCCTGAGAGCTTCTGCAACGCTCCAAGGTACAGATGTACGGCGTACAGTCAAATTGTGGTAGCAGTTTTGCAGTTTCATCTTTGAACGTACCCTACGCTAAATGAGGCTTAGGTAAATAGAGAGGAAAACACGCTTGACGTTCACGTCAGTGTATTTCCCTTCAAATGCATGCATTACATGTATGCAATGTCATACGACAGTAAAGCAATATAAAACATTCGTATATATGGTATAGCAGACGCGAAAATGTCCAGCGGAAGGGGTAATTTACCCCCACCCCCCTGAATATAATGTATCCAAATTCAAAAAGAAATGAATTATTCCCCATTTCTTCATTTATCAAGTAAAATAACATATTTATATTAATCATATTCAAATATTTTCTTATAGTTTGTTTATCATGGTTTACATTTGTTACAAATCAACGAAAGAACATACCACCTGAAATGACAATTCAGGAATGCGTGTATTACACAATTTTCAGTGTACATTCTCTGCTGCAATATACTGTATCTGTGACCTATACTAATGTCTTATATATGGACATGTTGATAGCCTTAAAAATCATTAAGTAAGATGCAGAAAACAGCCAGTATGCGTTTAAATATTATACCACATGATATTACAGTTATATACGTTACTTATTTCCGAATATATTACTATTTAATGCAGTAATATCATTAGACTATGGGTTACCAAAATACCTCCACGAAATGGGGTTTGTAGATTGTAATTTTTTTAAAACCAATTTATATTAGCCACATAATGAAGTACGTTAGCTTTTCAGTGGATAAGGCGTTACCCTGCAATATCCAAATTCACTACGTTACCCTAAAATAATAGGAACTCCTATAGTGTTTATATCAAGATATTTCTCATTCTTACGTTTAGTTGAAAGAAATTGGCTAGCAATATGATTTTTAACCAATTTTGGCACCTGTGATTACAGATATATATGTTATTTTCCGCTTAATAAAATATTTAATAGGGAGCGCAGTGGCTCAGTGGTAGAGTGCTTGACTCGAAACCGAAGGGCCGCGGGTTCGAGTCTCACCGGCGTCACTGCGTTGTGGTCCTTGAGCAAGACACATTTATCCTAGCTTAGTCATGGTTCAATCCAGGAAGACCCGTCCCTGTTTAACTGAAAGATTGTTGATGGGACGTAAAGAATCAAATCAAACAAAACAAACAAAGCAATATTTAATGCAATGACAGCACTATATCACCCATAGTGTACGCCACCAATATACATACAATTATAGCGTGTCAGCTATTGACTACAATAACTATATTAATATCTATGATTTGGGGACAAAACACTACCCTTTATTTCTAAAATTACCTTTTTTATTTACAATATGGGTTGAAATCGAGAAATGAAATATTAAAGCAGATGTTTAACCATGCCATAGCAAAAAAACTATTTTAACCGTAACGGGTTCTGTCCCAAATTTGGCAAAGGGCATGCCTATTCATATGGCTAAACCTGCTTGATATCCAAAGATTACCAAGTTTGATGAAGAAACAATACTATTGATGTGAGTTACATATGCAACAAAAGTATTTAACCCTTATCAGCAAAGCGTTCTTTTGTGAGACATAGACAAATAGTACAGACGAAAATCAGACGCCTCAGACTGCAGTGTCTGATCAGGTTCTCTACTGTTTGCTTACAGGATGTTCTATTAAATTTGAATATGAATGAAAAACAATATCCATCAGCCCTGAAAACGAAAATGGACTGGTCTATTTGATAAAAGTGGTAAGTTTCATTGGACTTAAAAGTGTTAAAGAGATGATGGTATTTATAATACTCTTTGTCTGGTTCTGCAATGTTATAGAGCATTGAAACAGGACAGCAGTTTTTCCAAGGTTCTTTATGGTCATACATATGAGAGGTCAAGGCTTATCACTTAGAACATCTCTCTTGCAAGGTAAAAATTATATTGTAGCTGTTGCAAATGAATGTACTCAAATATATTATTGGAAATTTTATTTTGCATTAGATTTAGTCTAAATGTGACATTTGTTCATATAATCATTACCGTATTCCGCATGTCAAATGAGGACATAATCATTGATGCGAGAATTGCATCCAATTGATCCTTTGTATTTTCAACTCAAACTAAACAGATGATAAATATTCACGTAAATAAATCAAAGCACTGAGAGAACTGATGGGGACGGTTGCATATAAGTATGTTAGTCTTCAAATAGAAAGGTTGTCAGTTTGATAACTTTTCTACAATCTGTCCGTATGTAGCAATCTGATCTGTGTCTTTACTATTCAATTTTTAATATTGGTTCGTGTATTTATAGAACTTGGGAATTAAAGACAACAAAAATAATATGAATAATGTAATAGTATTGCAATGGTACACACGGGGACCTTCCCCTGGACGCGGTTCCATTTGGTTTAATGGCGACATATATTTTCGAACAATGTTAAAAAAGTTAAAAGCAGAGATTGTTTTTTTTCCAAATCACATTTTAGGTCATAAATATTACATGCTCCAAAAAAACTCAGTCTTTAAATTAGATTGCTCTTCGATGTTGGATATTTATTTAAGGCATTGCTTAAAAATTGCATTTGAACTATTTCATGTTAATGGGCTGAAGGCCTTTATTACAGGATAAAATGATTGATTGATTGATTGATTGATTGATTGATTGATTGATTGATTGATTGATTGATTGATTGATTGATTGATACAGCTAACATGAATTGTAGACTAAAACCTTACAAAAAGGGAAGGACAAAACAAAACAAAAATGGAATAAACAATAAACACTAAATCAACATCAAAACCACTGACTTAGAACTGGGAGCAATTTAACCCATTTGGAGCCTAATGAAATTGTCATTTTATACGAAATCAGGGTGCCAGTTTAAGAAACGTTTAGCATAACGACAAGCAACAATAATTCTAACAGTAAAATGTCTAAAAGTCAATAAGGCCCAAATTGTCAAAACCCCGATGGACCCCGTATTCCTAAAGTCATTTTATCTATATCATATGGATCTAATGTGAATTGACGGAATGCCATATAGCGAGCATTGCAAACAGTTTTTGCTGAAGACATGTAGCTTATAAGGGACAGAGCTTAGACGTAAAAACAAATATTAGGTGTTATGGTCTGAAATAGCTCAAGAATTTCTCCAGGCTACCTTAGAACCAGTAATTGGCAGCCCATTTTATAAAAAGGTCGATAGAAACAGTGTTTTTGATTGCCATTTGTCGCCAGTCGGGCGACAAATGCCAATCGAAAACTGTTCTAACGACTTTTTATCTACGTTCGCCGATAGTATTAACGATTTCGATTGCCGCCTATCCGGTGTGGTACAGCTTGCTACAAGTTGTTCTATATTTATATGAATACACATTTGGTTTGATTTGTTTTTTAATGTAGAAAAATCTCGTAAGTTCGAAGTCCTTTGGACCTCGGACCCAGTATAAAATTTAGTGGGTTCGAGTTTGGACTAGTTGTTTATTTTGAAATAATTACAACTGTCCTACATTTATTGAGATCCGTTAATCTGATTGTGTCATACATTTATTGAGATCCGTTAATCTGATTGGTCAAGAACGGTCATCTGATCGCATTGACCTGTATTTCATTTTTCAATGGACTCCGATCCGTATTCATGAGGGGCGGCGACATTCACAGCAGAACTTCTCAATGCTTCTTTGAAGAGAAATTGACAACACTTTCATTTACACTTACGTGGAAAAGCAAAGATCAACTTACGTGGTCACCTGCTGGGAAAGGGCTGACCTCTTGGCTCTCGTTTGTGGTGTCTTCTGTGAGCTTGTCACTTTCCCATTGGTATCCTGGGTCAGGTGTGGTACTTGATTGTATCGATTCCTGATCTTTGCATCATTACTTACTTTTACATACGACGCTTTGATTAACAGTATTCATGCTGATCATCTGTCTAAAGCGATCTCGCCGCCTCTTGTTCCTTAACGTTGTGACGTCTACATACACGCCATAGTGCACGTCATCGTCTAAATGCGCGAAACGTTATTAACTGGAAACGTAATTTTAAGGAAAACATAATTAAAAAATACTTAAGAGAAAAAATAAGGAAAGAAGTTGCAATGATAAGAATTGAAAGTTATTTTTCTGTGTTTCACTGAGGTATGAAATGTCGCTAAAATTACATCTAATTTTAGCATGAAAACCTTCGGCTGTCAGGCAAATTAGATGTTAATTTGCCAACATTTCATACCTCAGTGAAACACAGAAAAATAAATTTTAATTCTTAATTATCAGCAGTTTGAAGTACAGGAGATAGACATAAAAAATATAATCCCCCCAAAAAAAATTGTCAGTTTATTTCTATCAAACTTAAGTTTTGGGCGAATAAAAACGCCTGAATGTGACGTTTCTTTTACTTACCCAAAACGTATGTAATTATAGTAAGCGAATATTTCGAAAAATTGAAGTTTGAATTTTTGAGGTTGAACAGTAAAAATATATACGAATGAAACAAAACGTTCCCTTTTGCAAATGTTCTATTCATGGTTTAAGCTATTTAGAATAAATTAACAGTTTTGTTTTATTTTTTAATAATTATTCATGAAGAGAAGGCTATATATCAAGGGCTGTATAAACGAAATCGAATATGTACACGTGTTGCTACAATAATTCACGAATAGAGATCAGAAGGCAAACTTTATAAAGAGAAAGATGAATATGTCGGCATTTGAAAACAGGAAAATACAGTTTTTATATTAGTAATTGCTATAGGAGTTTTTATCGCTTACACCACATTAGTGAAGCAAGGATATCAGCTACATATACTTCCTGTTAAAGCAGGTAAATAGAGAGCACAATAATACGGATCAGTGATCATTGACATCATCAAGAGGATGGCAATTATAATTGGCTAAGATTGCATTCCTGAACGGTAGCACCGGCTTAGTGGAGTAACATGAGATAGCCCTTTCTGTGAAAATCATCTGAATACATTGTCTCGTGGTATCACAACTGTAAAATGACACCCCAGCTCATCGCCATCTCCGCGAGCGTAGATGGCGATGAGATGGGTGTGTCACACTTTCCTTTGAGAAAGCATTCAAATGGCTTCTGTACTTTCATACTTTATTAGAATGCTGAAAGATGGCAAGCTGTTTTGAAAAGCCTATACTTGTGTTTTATAGGATTGGGAAAATTTATAGTCTTTGGTTTTTGAAATTCAAATATGCACTAAATAAGGAAAATGATTGAAAGGGTGAAATTGGTCTCAATGAAAGTTTGTCTTATCTACATTTATCATCTGATATGACGTTACTGTTATTCAGTGGATAACTTCATGTCATACATGTGTAGATCCGGAGGAGGGGAAAGGGGTCCGGACCTTCTTGGAAAATCACGTGATATGGGTTTCCATAGAAATAAGCATTTTGGACTTCCCCCTACCCCTGGAAAAAGTTGCCCCCCCCCCTGGAAAATGTAGGACCCCCTCTGAAACCTTTGAAAAGTATAGTTTTCTTTGAAATAACCATTGGAAACTCTCTATAAACTGTAAAATAAGTTGAGGACTAAAAAAACGTTGTCACGACTGGTTTTTGACAGCCAGGCCTGGACCCCCCCCCACCCCCTGGCAAAAATTCCTGGATCCGCGCATGTCATTAATAATGTTATCACCACGCGTTACATAACACTTTCGGCGGGATCAAGTAACGTCATAACGACGTCCGTTACAACGGGAAATAAACAAACTTTGAAGGCGATAAAACCGCATTTTAAGTGTCATAAGATGAACAGAATCTTACACTCGTGATCACTTCAATATCAAATTTATTAAACTCGCCAAAGGCTCGTTTAATAAACTTCATATGAAATGATCACTCGTGTATAAAAGATCCTCTATGAATTTTCAATACTTCGAAAAAGCGTAGCTTCATATTGTAAAGTGGGCAGATAACTCTATATCATGCATGCCAGAAAGTTACCAAGATGAAATCGACACTTATTAAACCCCAAATGTCAATTTTAAGGAGACACATACTTTAAAAAAAATCATTGAGGTCGTCTTGACGTTAAGAACGACACGCTATGTAATTCAACCCTCCGATATCGTAAACATAAACTTTTTTACATTGATTTAAGGTGGCTGGTTTGTGCCATTTCGTTATTTCGTTGTTTCGTCTTTTCGCCTGGCGTTATTGTGTGGCCAAAAGCAGAAAAAAACGAGGAAATAACAAAAAAAAAAGCGAAATAATGCCAGGCGAAGAGACGAAATAACGATATCCGCCATGCAAAAGACGGCATACAAGCGCGAAAAGACGAAAAAACGCCATGCAAAATAACGCCATTTATAACTCTTATTTTCGTCTTTTCGCCTGGCGTCTTTTCGTTATTTCGTCTTTTCGCCTAGCGGTATTTTGTCTTTTCGTTTTTTTCGCATGGCGTTTTTTTTTTGTTATTTTGTCCTTCCGCTTGACTTTTTTTCTCGTTATTTCGTCTTTTCGAGTGGCGTCTTTTCGTTCTTTTATCTTTTCACCTGGCGTTATTTCATCGTTTCGCTCGGCGATTTTTTCATTATTTACTCTTTTTGCTTGGCGTTTTTTCGTAATTTTGTCTTTTCGAATGGCGTTTTTTCGTTATTTCGTCCTTTTGCCTGGCGTTACTACGTCTTTTTACGTGTTTTTTTCCATTATTTTATCTTTTCACGTGACATCTTCTCGTTATTTCGTCTTTTTGTCTGGCGTTATTACGTCATTTCACGTGGCATTTTTTCGTTATTTCGTCTTTTCGCTTGGTGTTTTTTCGTCTTTTCGCCTGGCGTCTTTTCGTTATTTCGTCTTCTCGCCTGGCGTTACTTCATCTTTTTGCGGTGCATTTTTTTCGTCATTTTGATGCGCCATAACGCCAGGCGAAATGACGAAAAAAAGCCACGCAAAAAAGCCGAAGAGACGCCAGGCTAAAAGATAAAATAACGAAAAGACGCTATGTGAAAAGACGAAATAACTAAAAGGGGCCAGGCGAAAAGACGAAATAACGAAAAGACGCTAAACGAAATTTAACCCTTAAAGCGCCTGCAAAATATACTTGCCAAAGCTGTTTGATGCATATATTGCTAAAATTATTTACTAATTAAGTGTAGAGGCAAACAGTGTGGACCCAAATCAGACTGTTCCCATAGGAGCATTCTAATCGGGTTCTACACAGTTTTTTTTAAAGAGGTATCTAAAACATTTCAGCAAAGGACAAAAGCAGACGATTTTGTTGTGATTGGCGCTTTAAAACTCATTTGCCTCAATCTTATTTTGCATGTCTGGCAATTTTTATACAATGCAGGAAGACGAGAAGAACGCCACCTATAATTTGCAGCAGACGACAATTTCAAATTGTGCCGCTTTTTCAAAATAACCAATAAGGCATGCTATTTCATGAGAATCGTCTTCTGGCAGACGATTCTCATGTAATATCATACCTTATTTTTTTCAAAAATTGGGAAAGATGTCTCGAAATTTGTTGTCTGCTGCAGTTGTGATTGGCGCTTTAAGGGTTACATGTAATGTGAGCGTGCTTGTACATGCGGCGAAATTTTCATCAACTGACTCCCGGTACTCACTACAACTGGAAAGGTCATTCAGAAACAAAAGAATTTCTAGCGATAAGGCGGACCATTTCCCTAAAAGAGACGTTCTTTTTATTTTGTTGAAATAACGACTGGAGACACAAGGCACATTCAACAAATACATACAGACCGTCTTTGCCGTCTTTGCACCCTTGCCGCCCCGCCCCAAAGAACGTATACTTTAAATGGGGTTTCTTTAATCACGCTTAGGGATGTCTGTTACAACGCAAGGTGGTTCTGGACGACAATTCGTTACGGGTCCCGGACGAAATATTTTTAAATATAGGTTTGTGTTATTGAGTGTGTATCGTTTTCGGGAGACTTAAGACAAAATAAACCACAAGTATCTTATTTCGTCTTTGTATATTTGTCCACGACTCTTATCTAAACTTAATTAATCCCGTAGAGCATGGCGACTGTATCTTGTTAACGCGTATATGATACATTATTATTCTTGAAACTGTATTTTACTACTACACAGGTCCGCATATCCTTATTTAGTACTTTCACTTTCGGTTTCTTTGAATATTTTGTGACTTAATATGGTTAGACATTGCATTGTCCATCACATAGACCAAGAAAGAGTTTTCTTATAAATCTGCTTACTATAGACGAAGACGTTTCTTAAACCAAAACGAATGTACTGCAGTCATTTTTCCATGTTACAGATGTGTAACGACTGCAAATATTTTGTTACAGGTTATTGTCGACAGTGTCGCAGGTGGAGACGACAGTAATGAATTTATTAAGTATATCTTACACCAAAGAAACTTCTGTTTTGACTGAGGGTTAAATGTGATTCAGTTACATGTCGTTGAAGAGGAAGTTTTAGAATGTAATGAGAGTGAAAACATGGATTTGAATAGTGCAAAACACTAAGTACATGTACGTTCTTTGAAGAAAGTGTTCCTGGCGCATCTTCTACAATTAAGTAAGATACTTTTGTTCAGACAATTAATACCACCCAATCAAATACTGAGGCCCCCAGGGGGGTCTTTGCTCCCTTGCTCCCTTAAAGTAATATATTGATCTCCCCAAATCTCTGAAAACACTTCCTCAGCTCCCTGAAAGTATTCTGTTTACCACTGCTCCCCAATCCCTAAAATAATTCAACTTCTCTCCCTAATACCCAAAAATAAAGTCAATTCTCACTGAAATGTATTTTATCTCCCTATGATTAAATCCACATACTTAAAAGCTGCGAAGGTAAACATAATGCATTATACATGTAAAGACAGGGTTGAGTTCAACTTTGCGGGCGTTAGCGGGCGCTTGTTGTTCTGGTGCCTATCTTTATTCGTAATGTCTACCTGTAAAACCTAGCACCCGGTACAATGAGCGCTCAACAGCACTCACATCATTGAACTCGCCTCTGGCTTTGTATAGTTTGAGGGTATACCAAACCCAGATATCAGGCGAACGTGTACAGAGCCAGTGGTCTTCTGTTGTTCTTTTCATCTCTCTAAAGCAAGATTTCCCACCGTATATTCGGTAATAATCCCTCCCAAATATTTATATAAAAAACTACACTACTCCACTTAAAGCTGCATAATCTGTAACTTTTGATATTTTTATTTTAAAAATAATGTTTCTATTTTTCAAGAACACATTAAAAATACTAAAATTCAGGTATACATTTTACCTTTTTCGCAATAATTAACAAATTATTAGTGCCAAAACAACAGCATTTATGCTAAAAATTAACTGTCTAGAATTATTGGAGGGACGCAAATAATTACAAACAAGAGAAAATACACCTGTTTTTATAAGATAATTCACTTTTCCATGCAGTTTTCAGCTGTAGAAATTAGATTTGTTGTGACAACATAACTGTATTCTACTTTTACAAATGATTTAAAAAGAAAATATTTTTTTCGAAAAATGTTCATAGTTACAGAGTATGCAGCTTTAATATACTGTATCAAATTGTTGAAGTTGTACAATTGGACGTCGCTTTAAATAACAATGGGTATGGAGGGACGCAGTGGCTCAGTGGTAGATTGTTTGAGTCGAGACTGAGGAGTTGCAAGTTCGAGCTTCACCGTCGTCACTGCGTTGTGTTCTTGAGCAAGACACATAAACCCTTTCTTAATACTGGTTCAACCTAGGAAGACCCATCCTGACATAACTGAAGAAAAACTTTTGACTCAAATCAAACAAACAAATAACTACTAGATGTTTGTTTATTAAGTAATATGTTGTACTCACCAGAGCTTTATCTAAGAATAAAAAAAACATTCAGTAACGAATTGTCGTCCAGAACCACCTTGCGTTGTAACAGACATCCCTAAGCGTGTTAATGCATGTAATAACTCTACTTCGTTTTAAATGAGAATTTATTTTGATCATCAACTGTGTTTGTTATTCAGGGACATATGAGGGAAATAGACCGTTAAACTAGGATAAACAAACGTCCTATCACGATAGAGTAAATGTATTTATACAGTTGATGTACAATAATAACGACCATCTTGCAAAGAGGTCTACTTTTGTCAGATGTTTGATGCCTTCTTTCGCTTATACAACCCCTCCCCCCCCCTAGACCCAAGACGCCCTTTACATATGTTGTATATTTATATAGTGACCTGTAATTGTTCAAAGGGCATCTTATTTGGGTCTAGGGGGGGGGAAAGCATCTAAAATCAAACTGAAAGACGCCAGTTTCATACGTCACCATTTTAAGTATATTTCGTACGCATGCGCAGAAGGAATACCGCAAAGCTTAGAAAATGAAGGGCACGTATATCCATAATATTTTAGCCCTTTAACTTTTTTAAAACCTGCTCCGGATTTACTTAACGTCTCGTCTAAAGGGCACCCAGTATAAAGACGTTAAATGAGGGGTGGGTGTAGAAGGCATAAGTTTTCACGGCTTTATAAATGATAAATCGCGTTGAAACATATTTTTATGCTTACTATGAATATTTTACTACCGAAATAGACCAGTTTTAAAAACATTTGAGCAATTTGAAAATTTTGTTTTTATAATCATGTCAACTAGGGAAAATATACGTCTTATCGCTAGAGCTTCTTTATTGAAACATGAATTCAATGTACATAGCATCTTACATAGAAAGAGAAGTATGATAAGGTATTCCCACTTTAAACATAATTATAACTGCCGCTTTAAATGTAACTGAAGCCTTGCAAGGTTAATGAGGGGGAAAGAGAATCCAAAAACACTAAAAGCGGGCTTGCGACCCGCATGCAAAACGCCATTTAAACGGGCTGATGATGGCCCAGCATTGAATGCTGGTATGGTAGATTTGTGATTTTTCAAAAGATCCGTAGCAGCATTGTTAAGAAACTCTATAGCTTTGTGATTTTTCAGAGAGGGCGTACGGAACTCTACCCCCCACACTGGATCCTGGCGGCCATTTGATGTTTGAAGGACCAGAATAAGTCCAACAATCATACTTTCAAAACATGCGGATATAATGAACGTTGTTACATGTACCTTTATACGATGAGGAGAAAAACTGTGAAATTGTATTAACTCTTTTGAATGTTCAGGGTTTAATTGGTAGACGGTACAATAAGCTCAAGAGTGAAGAAATAAAACAGGTATTTTCCCGCAGCTATATTGTATTGTTTACTGAAGTTTGGTCCAACGATTGCTTTGATTATGTCGTTGATGGTTTTAATTATTACATTTTGCATAGAATAAATAAAAATAGACGTGCACAGAGGGACAGCGGGGGTATTGTTTGTCAAAATTGACCCGAGACATATAAATATTCAATGACCTTTTACTCAGTCTTCGTGAATCTTCGTAAAAAGTGCGCTTTAGATTGTTGTACATTTACTAATCTGAATGAAATTAATCAAAATTCCCCGATAGCCTAGTGGATAGTCGAGTGTTTTAGCACTCAAAAGATGTGGGTTCGAGTCCAGTAGCATTTTAAGTATTTTTTTTATATATATTTTTTCCATTTGCTAGGTTCTTTGTCTTTATCATTCTTGATTTTGTGCACAACTGGAAACACTCATTTGAATTTGACATGCGTTTATGTAACAAATAGATACGTAGCACCGTGAATAATTTCAATAAGCCTACACGTGATTAACTCTTTGCACACTGAATATTTTTTAGACTTGTTTTTATCATCTGTTGACCTTTAATCAAAATTTAATATTTTCAAACACTGTCAGAGTGTCAAATGATCTGTATCCAGGTCAGAACCGACTGGTTGGTACAGTTGGTACTGAACTGGGTCGAAACTATTTGCAAATGTTATCAACTGACAAGAAAAGAGTGAGGAACTTAGGGAATAATGAATACAAAAGTGGCTAAATACAAATGAAATATGTAAAGCTCATACTGATGTAAAATATACGACCAATATTTAAAATGCTTAAAGTGGAAAGCATTTTGACAATTATATAAAAACGGTTCCTTCCAAGTTTCGATCCAGGTATGCTTGATTTGTAAGTAGTCAACTAACCACTAGGCTATCAGACCATTTGCATTACAAAATTGACATTATCTTCATATTCTCTGTAAAAGCGTGACAAAGGTCGGAGTACTCCACGAAAACGCACGAATATCACGAAGATTTTGGCGAAAATTAATCAGTTTAAGGTCAATTTTGGCAGACTATATTATTATATACATTGCTGATAAACTACGGACACATGCTGATGATATTTTATTAAAAACGGTTGAGGATAAAACTCAAAGGGTCATGTTTTGGTTTAAAAAACGATTTATTTCTGTGTTTATGCTACAATATACCTTCGGGTAGCAGTCGAGAAGTATTTTCAGAGAGCAATGTGTTTGATTTGATTCTTGATGACATGTCACTTTTTGAGAATAAATATGAACAGTGCAATTTCTTAATTACGGGCGACCTAAATGCTCGAGTTGGAACTCGACCTGATTTTGTAGAACATGAATTTTTACACAAACTCGACATGCTACCCGACGATTATGTTGAGACACTTTTTTGAACAGAGTATCACAAGATAAAGTCGTAAATGAGCATGGAAATTATTTATTAAACTTTTGTAAAGCCTCAGGATTGAGAATAATGCATGGCAGAATTGGGAACGATGGAGGTATTGGTAAATTTACTTGTGTAACAGAAAACGGCTGTAGTGTTGTCGATTATGTACTGTGTAGACCTGAGCAGATGTATTTTTTCAATTCTTTTGTAGTATTAGAACCCAATATATTCAGTGATCACTGTGCAATTATTTTTTCCTTTGGTAAGTTGAAACACATTGATGATGTGGCTGATGATGATACCTCTCAGCATATAGAGTATACATATAAATGGAATGTTGATCGGAAAGAGGAATTTATACAATTTTTGAGGTCGGATGTTATCCAAGATAGGTTGAATAGTATAACAAATGATTTGCAATCTATTGAGTCTCAGACTGATATTGATTCCAATTTAAGTACATTTTATTAAATTATTGACGATGCTTGTTCGCCTACGCTTAAAAAATATATAGATACGTCACAATAATCCAATAATTATAATACACATACAGATACAAAGTCACAAAATAGATGGTTTGATTCGGAATGCATAGCCCAGCAGGAGCAATTTTATAATTTTCTACATGAATTTAGACGCGAAAAATCGGAATACAATAGGAAAAATATGGTAAAGAGCAGAAGCGCTTATAAGCAATTAATTCGAAGAAAACGGTATCAATATGATAAGAAACAAACACAAAAACTTGAGAATGCGCGTTTTAAAAATGCCAAGGAGTATTGGAAATTATTAAAGGGGTCGTCACATAATAAACGAAGTAGTTTACATGTTACACATTTTGAAGAGTATTTTAGAGCAATAAACAATCCGGACTCACATTTTTTCAGCCTGATGATGACATTTTGGAATTTAATGAACGCTATTTAAATGGAGAGCTGCAAGTAATGTTTGATGAACTTAATTTTGAAATTTCGTATATGGAGATTTTCAAGGCTTGCAGAGAACTGTCAATCAATAAGTCTGGTGGGCCTGATTTTGTGCTAAATGAATTTTTCAAATATAGTATTAACGAAATGGTATTTTATTTGTGCAATGTGTTCAATACCATCTTTGAAAAAGGATATTTTCCAACAAAATGGACGGAAGGTTTTATTGTGCTTTTACATAAAAAGGGAGATATTAACAACGTTGAAAATTATAGGGGCATTACTTTATTAAGCACCCTGGGCAAATTATTCTCTCGCATCTTAAATAATCGATTTACTGATTGGGCTGAGGAATATCACATTTATGTGGAGGCACAGGCAGGGTTTAGAAAGAATATGGGTACTATTGACAATATATTTGTATTGCATGGTGTTATCAATCATATGTTAAATGAAAATAAGAAATTATATGTTGCTTTTATTGATTATACTAAGGCTTTTGACTTTGTTGTTAGGGGAAATATATGGTATAAACGTTTGAACTATGGAGTTAGAGGCAAAATAATTGATGTAATAAGATCTATGTATGAGAATATCAAATCCAAGGTGAAGTATGAAAATAGGTTAAGTAACGATTTTACATGTTTGTTAGGGGTGCGTCAAGGGGAATGTCTTTCACCATTTTTATTTTCAATGTATGTTAATGACTTAGAAGAGAAACTTGCAGGGGATGGTTTTAAAGGTGTTGAAGTTGGAATGTTGAAACTCCTCTTGCTTTTATATGTTGATGATATTGTATTTTTTTCAGAAACTACAGAAGGCTTACAAAAAGGTTTACATATTTTAAAAGACTATTGTGACAAATGGAAACTGATTATCAATACAAGTAAGAAAAAAATAATGGTTTTCAGAAAGGGGGGTACGCTTCAAAGAAATTTGAAATTTGAATATAAAGGTGAAAATATCGAAATTGTCAAAGAATTTACTTACTTAGGTGTTGTTTTTACGGCTGGTGGCTCCTTTATGGACAAGCATGAAACTCTGTCTGGCCAAGCTTTAAAGGATATATTCAAACTGAAGTCATATGTTAACAAGTTTACAGATTTTTCAGTTTCACATATGTTGGGGTTGTTTGATAAACTTATTTTGCCAATATTGACGTATGGTAGTGAGGTATCAGGTTTTCCAAAGCTGACAACATTGAACGCATGCACTTGCAATTTTGTAAACACTTACTAGGGGTAAAAATACAAACACAAAACAATTTTGTTTACGGAGAACTTGGAAGAGTCCCATTGAGAAACCACAGGTTAGTATCAGTTATTCGTTAATGGTTCAAAGTGATACAGTGTGATGACGCAAAATATACTAAGCTTACATACAATATGATGCTAAACGACTTACAAAATTTTCCTGCCAAATCATCTTGGGCAAAATCTGTACAGTCATTACTAGACAATTTGGGGTTTGTGCACGTCTGGATAGAACAGGGGGTAGGGAATATTAATATGTTTTTACGTATCTTCAAAGAAAGATTATCGGATAATTTTGTACAGGGTTGGGATGATGAAGTTCATAATTCTTCTAGAGCTAACACATATAAATTAATATCAAATTTTAGTTTTAAGGATTATTTAGATTTTGTGACAGTTCGAAAATTTAGATACGCATTTACTCGACTTCGTGTGGCGTCACATCGTTTAGAAATTGAAACTGGGCGATGGCACAAACCTAATAGAACACCAATCACAGAAAGAAAATGCCTTTTTTGTAATTGTTTGGAAGATGAATTTCACTTTGTTTTGGAATGTCAATTATATCAAGATTTACGGAACGAATATATAAAAAAGTACTTCTTGAATAGACCAAATATCCCAAAATTTATTGAGTTATTACAATCAGAAAATAAGAAAACTATTAAAAATTTGTCAGTTTACATATACAAAAGTTTCAAAAAACGAAATGAATTTTTATACTAAGAGATATTTTTCTCCTCATTGCTTTTCATTGCTTTTCTTGAAAATACAAATAAGGAAAGACCTGATTTTTTTTATGTTGTTTTTTTATTTATTTATGTTTTTGGTAAGAATTATAACATTGTTAAATGATTGTGTTAATGATTTTGACACTCATAGCTGGAGATGGGAATGAAGCTCGATAAAGTTATTTTTCTTTGCATATAGCACGGATAACTTGTTGAGCACGGATAACTTGTTGTTGTATTTATTGGGAGTGCTTTATCAAGGCGCCTCCAATAAGTAACAACTTTATATGCCTACATTGAGAACTAGGAGTTTAAAATTTCTCTAATCTAGAGTTATGAGTACACACACGCCATTGACTGCTTTTGTATTATTGTTGTATTGCATTGTGTACATGATGGGTCGTTGACCTTTTGTACTAAATAAAGATTATCTTATCTTATCTTATGTGTTTTACATGGGCGGATCCAGAGGGGGACATTTGGTCCGGACCCCCTCCCCTGAAAAATCACAAAAAATAGGGTTTCTTTGCAATACAGGTCCGGATCCCCTGAAAAATCACAAAGCTACCAAGCCAGCATTCAATGTTGGGACATCATCGGCCCGCCAGTGAAACGCCATTTAAATGGCGTTTCGCTGGCGGGTCGATGATGGCCCATTTAAAACGGTATTTGGATCCTCTACCCCCTCATAAACTATATATATAGGTATATAGTGAATCAACTGAGCCGATAGATGCTGTAAATAATTTGCCTCTGGCGAGATTCGAACCCACGACCATAATATATATAATTTGGACCCCTCTGACATACTTTCTGGATCCGCGCAAGGCATTAAATTGAATAATCTTTATCTAATTTTCAGAATTAACAAACCAGACAGGAACATCTAACTCCATTCCGGTGGGATATTTGGACTCGTCCCTACCCTTTGTAAATGAGTCAATTCGTCAACAACATCGAAATCAGACAAAAATACCCAATTCAAAACAGACTGAATATTTAGAACAGTCCCTACCAACTGTAGCTGCGGATATACACCAGCGACAACTTAAGCGTTTACAACACCTTAGACGCGCTTGCGATGATGTGGATGTTTTCAAAAATGTAATGTACAACAAACAAAGCCTCATTGTGTACTATACCTCGTCGAGATATAATTTTAGCTATTGTAAAGTGCATAAGGCAGGTGGCACATTTTGGACACAGGTGTTTGCCATTTTACAAAAAGTTGCAACTGCAGACGTTTTCAGATTGTCAAAACTTGACGTACATCTTCAACTTATGCCAGCAGTAAAAAGCACGTACGAAATGGTTACAAAACATGATTCTCGCACAGTTCTCGTATCACGTGATCCTTATACGAGATTGTTTTCAGCATTTATTGATAAGTTGTTCTGCCAATTAGCTACCCAATTGCGGTTGGCATTGTAAAAAGACAGAGAAAAACCAAGGACTCATGTGCTAATGATATAACTTTTGAAGAATTTTTGACAGATATTATAGCCAGTGTCCGAGAAGGTGAGACACTTAATTTTCATTGGACACCGATTGTTAATCTCTGTAAACCTTGTGGTATTAACGCTTTTGCTGTAGTTAAACAAGAAACGTTTACAGCTGATGTTGAGTATGTGTTGAAGAAAGTTGGGATTGCAAATGATGAGTATGAAGTGGTACATGACGCTTTACATGAACATAGAATAGAAGCAAATATACCTGGCATAGTAGCAACTACGATAAAATTTGGGAAAGGCAAGGGAGTCAAAAAATGCATGGATGGAATGGAACTTGCTAGACGCCTCTGGACAGCTTTTCAAATCCAAGGATACATCAAAGATGACATGCCATTTCCGTCAAAAACTATCAGTACAAATGAAAAAGCAGAAAATCCTGATTTCCTGACGAAGTTGATACTGGAAACAATTAAGAAACATCCTTTGTCACCTGATGAGTCTAAGCTACAAAGACGACGAGCTTTAGTGAAAGCTTTTGATGGCTTGAGTAAAGATATGTTAGATCAAGTGAAAGAGTTGTATAGGCAAGACTTCATTTTATTTGATTATCCATTTGATCCACCAGACCTCCCGATAAGGGTGCGTAATTGAAAATATCTTTTCTCATTTCTCAACCAAAACATATGTTGTGGGCACTCAAAAGAACCGTCTCGACGAGACGGTTCTTTTTAGCACTCACAACATATGTTTAAACTAATGGGTAAGAAAATAATTACAATATTACGCTCAAAATTTTCCTTATCTGGCTCAATGGACCACTGATTGCTTGGCAAAAATAATGTTTTTGGCTAAAGAAACAACAGGCTGCTAAAACACTTGAACGTTCATCTCTCTGATAGGATCAGACCATAGGCGTAGCTACCATATACGCAAATACCTAGTTGTGTACATTTTTGAACCAAAAATACGGAATTATTCTATCCCAGTTCTGAAGGCATCAAGATGCGCATACAAAATGTGTGTGGGAAAGCAATTCTAATGCCTCTAATTCCAATTTTAGTAGGGGGTAGGGTAAAGACGGGTAACTTCTGACATCGGGTAAATTCGGACATACATATGCAAACAGTGGAAATCCTGATGAGACGGCCGTCTCATCAGGATTTTCACTGTTTGCTAAGTTAATATATCTCTTTATTCCAATAATTAAAATATGAAACAAACAAGATCGCTGTCCGAATTTTACTGATGTCCGAAGTTACCTGACTTTACCCTTAATATGATGGAATTATCTGCTCTAAGACCCTGTTTACGGGGTTAACCCCCAGGTGAAAGCTGTCCTGCGTCATATAAGATTTAATATTGTCCACTGTGCTTAATATGGCATTATGTGGCATCCCATCTGGATCTGTGCCATTTGTTTATGTTCCCTTTTTATTGCATTAATGCATTAACCCTGTCCCCACTATTGCATAAACTGAATTTTAGGCAAGCTACGCCCCTACGCCCCTGCCCCTGCAGACTTACAAATTGGTTCTGCCAGGACGAAACAACCGGGCGAAACAATGAGAGCCCCATTTGTCAACGCATGGTTCGGACATCGACCATTTTAACCAGTTTTTGGATATTTGTCTCCTTAAAATCTACAGAATTCGGCCACCACTATCGCTCGTACATAGAGAATATTTCACTTACTTTGCAAAGGACCCGGAGTATTCATGATTACATGAACATTCCAAAAATTGAATTCTTTTTTCAATGCGGATGACGTGCGGTTGTTCGTTTTTATATCTTTCCCTAGGGCTGGTATGGGTGTGTGAGATAGAAATTTCTTGCACACCGGATAATGATATGGGAGATTTTATCCTGTGATAGAAAATATTATCTTACCCATGCTTTCTTACCCAGGCTGTCACGTGAGGGCTTCATACATGTATTGGAACTCGTGCACTTTGTTGTCAAGTGACGTCATTGTTATGTTAAAGTGACGTCGCCATGTGAAATTGCATCTTAGCGTATTCAGGGACTTCTGGTAGCTTATTTAGAATAAAAAAGCAGTGGTGAGCAAGAAAAAGAATCCATTATTCGTGTGAGGGTAGGATATAAATATCCGTCCCTCAGGATCACCGTTTGTCATCACTCGGCAAGCCTTGTGATGCCAAACGGTGATCTCGATGGACGGATTTTTCTATCCTACCCTCATACTCATGATAGATCCTTATAATAATTATCTCACATGGGTAAAAACAACGGAAATCCCGATCTGGTGTGAGATAATTTTCTCTAATTAACCCTTCGTCGGGGATATGAATTCGACGAACTCGCCTTGTTATCAATTCGTTTATTTTTATATTTTTTTTTTATTTTTTGGTCACGTAATGTGATAGGGGTTATTTGATGTCATTGTTGAAATAAAGGATCTTACATGAGTGCTCATGTTTTATTGAATTTATTAAACGAGTTGGGGAAAAGAGATAAAATGCGAGCCCTTTTACTAACCGTTCCAAGGCGGTGCTTCTTTTGTGGATCATTTATGTAATTTCTGTCTTGTTTTCTTATGCTTTCATGCACGTCTGTTTGTTGATGCCTTGTGGTCACCTGCTGGGAAAGGGCTGACCTATCAGCTCTCGTTTATGATGTCTAATTGTGACGTTTTCACTTTCCCATTGGTATCCTGAGTCAGGTGTGGTGCTTGATTGTATCGATTCCTGATCGTTGCCCTCTTTCTCACTATGCAATAAGTTTTGCTTATGCATATTAACTTGATTGTTTATATGTGTTTGTTGATGCAAATAACCTGTTTGTTCATGCACACTTTGTAGGAGGGTCTGGATGGAGTTTAATGATTATTGAATACTTGCCCTTGTTAAAATGAATAGTGAATAATAAGAGCCTAAAAATTAATTAATAATCCTATTTTTTAATGAATTGAAGAAAAAATTAATGAATAGTGGATAATCAGATTTCTTTGCCACCTTTTTTACTTATAATGAATAATTGGTCTTATTTTAATGATATCCCAAAATTTTAATGAGATGAATAATGGGCTTAATTTTTAATAAATAGTGAATACCAGACCCCCCCCCCCCCCCGCCCATCCAGACCCTCTTGTAGTAATGTAGTTCTATGTTTGATATGCTTTCAATCTCATTAAGTCATGGTTCTATGATTTTGATTGCTTACTGAATAAAATGTATCTTATCTTTTTATTTTATTTTTATGCACCAGTCATTTGTTTTCACGCCCCACAGCCCCTCAGCAGGGTAAGGGATGGCCGGCCAAATGTGCTACGTTTTACTTACTAGTATGCATTAGTATCACTAGTATGCATTGGCACCATAGTGCGGGGAACATGCCATGGATTTTATATATCTAGTCAATGGTAGTGCAATGTAAAACGTAACAGGCTACGGAGGTCACTTTCTTTCTGAGGAAGATAGAGCTGGTTGTTTTGTTTTAATTGTGTTCTTGCTATCGTGTGGTTTTGGGTGATATATGTCTCTTCCTCTGGGTGCCGTAGACTGGTCTGTGATTGTGGCATTACATGGCCTCGAGGTTATAAAACTTGAATTCATTCTTAGACTCAAAAAAAGCGCCAATGATTGGCTGCTTGCGGACACGTGTCCGCAAACAGCCAATCATTATGCTTTATTTTGAGTCTGAGACTATAACCTCGAGGCCTTGTCATACTCACTTGTATTTTGTGATGTAGTTCATAGCGCCCTTAATGCAATGTGGTTTCACATTCATCTCGCTGAGGACGAGATATGTTGTCTTTACTTCCATTGTATTCTTGCTGTTGTGTGGGTGTCAGTATTATGCGTCTCTTCCTCGCGGTGCCGTGGTTGGTCTGTGGGCTTTGAGAAATTCTATTTCCAGTATAAAGAAACAAGTGTGAAAGACCAGGAAATGCCGTTTCCTGGTCTTACGCACTTGTTTTTTATACTTGGAAACAGAATTTATTTTGTCAGCTTTGTCTCACGCTGGTTTATATTTCATCTATCCATTTCTTGTCGCTTTTGGTGCTGACTTGTTTTGTTTATGTAGGCCACTGAATATTATAACGCCATTGTTATTGACGACATGCAAATGATAACGGCAAATCGGTGCATGCAGTTCTATGAACCGATTTAAACGATCTATTTTTGTAAAAAAAGAAGCAATATTAATAAATCTTGGAGAAATAAATTGAATCCTGATAGAGTCGCAATTTTATCTGCACTTTTAAAAGACGATGAAATAACAGGAATAAAATGGAGAAGAATTCAAAAGCACCATGTTTGCAGATGATGCCACGTTTGCAATGGATGGGTCATTGAAATCTTTCCAAAAACTTATATATAATTTAAAGCAGGTTTAAAGCTAAATGTAAACAAATATGTTCTTTAAAAGGTTATCCTTTGGAAACAAGGAATGCACCAAAGAACTGAAACTAGAGTGTGCAAATTTTCTGGGCCAGACAAGCTAGTTTCGGCCATTTAGGCCTCATCAGTGACCTTCTAATAGTTTCAAAACTACCGTTTTGAGAGTAGGCTGATTGAAATACACAAATATTCAACACTTCGAAAATGTGAGATTCCTGTGGACTTCAAATTCAGCTGAAATGTTCGGAATTATTTTTTCTAATGGCAAAAATATTCATTGAAAATAATCTAATACCAAAGCTTAATGATTTTTTAAACTGCCTTAAAGACATATGCGGCTATTTCCAATGCGCACCTTTCCCACGTCTGGAAACGGGTAAAGTTGTCTGGGTCCTGTCTTTCGACCATTAACGGATTCGGATCAAAACAGCTTTCCGATATTCTTATGTAATATCGATGTTCCGACATTTTCTTGACAAAATAAAGTAATTAAAGTGTGTCCAAATATCTATTGACATCTTATCAGAACTGATCGTCTCAGCACTAATGACAGATAAATGTAGCTCAGTCGAAATCAAACAACGCACACAATTACCCTGGTTACGAATAGGATAGTGGCCGAGCCTCTTCTATTTGTACTGTTATTTGGAGCGGCGCACGACCTGACCTGTTGGCCTAGTGGTTAGCGTGTCTGGCTACGAAGCCAGAGGACCAGGATTGATTCCTGAGTGCGCACATATTTTCAGTGTGTTTTTCTTTCTTTTTTAACATTTTAATGCTAAATTGCTACATTTTTACGAGTTACGTCCCCTAACAAGATGGCTGCGTATTGTTTTCGCGCTCTGTAATCGAGGAAAAAAATATTATAATTTGATGAGAAAGATGAGAATTTGAAAGAACTCAGTTACAGGATATCATGCACGAATGTCACAGAATCGGGAAACCGGAGGTAAACCGAAAACTAAGCGGAGGAGAAGGAGAAGCTCCCAGATATCTCAGCATACTATAACCCCACCTACCATGTCAGGCAAGAGCAAAGAAAAGGATGGACTTACCCAAAATAATAGTTCTGGAGCCTGTTGGACATCCAACCAAACACTTGCTCCACCAAATCCATTTATGCCTGCCAGTATATTTAACCCAGTTACTGCGCCGCAGAATCCATGGATGTCGGGCTTTTCACAAAAACTTGAATTTATTACGTCCAAAATGTCAACACTAGACACGATAGTTTCCAAACAGAATGCTGTGCTTACGAAGCTTGGTGACATTGAAAACAGGCTTGATAAACACTCCAAAGAGATATCCGAGTTACAAAATGCCAAACATTACACACAGAAAGTACAAATCAAAACAAACATTCTATTACAAAGGTACAGGAGGACTGCAAAAAGTTGTCACTTGAAAATAAAACTCTTAAAAATGAAAATAGCTCATTAAGAGATGATCTAACAGACCTTCAGTGTCGATCGATGCGTGAGAACCTACTATTTATGGGTATACCAGAGGCTAGCTCAGACTATCAGTCTTGGGCTAAACCGAACTCAACCGTTGAAATGGAAGGAACTGAATCCTTGTCCCAACCAATGTCTCAGTCGACGTCGAAAAATACAGGTAGTGCTAGCAGTAAGTCATACGCAGAGGCTCTGACAGTTGAAGAAGACTGTAAAGCGAAGGTGTACGAATTCTGCGAATCAGTCCTCAAAATTCAGAATCCTGAGCAGCACTTTGAAATAGATGTCGCGCATCGTATAGGAAAGCGCCAGGTTGGCAAAATTAGACCTGTTGTAGCTAAGTTTGTTCGTAGACAGGATAAAGAGAACCTCAGACAAATAGCCCTGAAGTGTAATCTTAAAGACTCCCACTTTAACGTCACAGAACAATTACCTAGATCTGTTCAGGAACGTCGTAAGTCGCTTATCCCCAAAATGTTGCAGTTTCGTGGTGAAGGTAAACGTGCTCATTTGATTCGTGACAAACTGTTCGTCGAGGGTGTCGAATACAAAGATCAGGCCCAAGTTCAACCTCAATAGGGGTCTGGAGAAGGGCAAGGTGTATCGATTTTGTCTCGGAATGTAGAATGTTTACGGACATGTCTCTTAGACATTGACTTCATCAGCTTTATTAAACAGTATGATATAATCTTTTGTAGTGAAACATGGCAGACATCGAGGGATAGTTTTGAACTCAGTGGTTATAAATGTTTTGATGTCCCTCGACTATCAAGCTTAACGGCTAATAGACGAAATCGAGGTCATGGTGGTATATGTTTGTTTGTCCGAAATGAATTATCAAAAGGTGTACAAATTCTTGAAAAAAACCCTGATGGATTTTTATGGGTACAGCTCGACCGAGAATTCTTCGATTTAGAGCAAAATATTTGCATATGTTTTACATACATTCCCCCAAAGGACTCAAAATACTACAAGTTATCTGAAATCGACCCTTTTGAAACACTGGAAACTGGTATCCGCCAGTATTCTTCACATGGCTCTATAGCAATTATGGGCGACATAAACGCTAGGACGGGTCAGAGAAATGATTTTGCCTCAGATTCACATCCATATGAAAAATTCATTGACCCATTGATTGGCAATGATGACAATTTTTCATATGAGTTCCAAACAGCTCCATCTTCTATGGACCCAGAGGTGAATTCATCAGGGTTAGCTCTTCTTGATATTTGCAAAGGGGCTGATATAAGAATCTGCAATTGGAGACTCTATGACGATGCTGATATTGGCCAATGTACATACATTTCTAAAAGAGGTTGTAGTTTAATTGATTATGTTCTGTTATCACCTGATCTGTTTTCTATACTTCATAATTTTGCTGTACACGATTTGTTTGCGCAGTCCTCGCATCGACCCATCGAGATATCACTGCATGCGCGGTATGAAAATGCAAAACGCCAAGACGACCCGAAGGAAACTATACGGACTTTGAAATGGACTGAAGAAACAAATGCACTGTTTTGCCAGAAAGTAACTGCTGATATCGAAACTTATGTACATTTAACTAATCAGATCCTGTCCTCCGAAATCGATATTGATTCTGGGATAAGTACTTTTGCACATAGCCTGTACAATAGCGCTTTTGAAATATGCGGTCAAACTAAACAAGTTCATTCTCGCAATACTCGTGATAGTTGCAACTCTAAAAGTCCCTGGTTTACACTCGAATGCCTCCAGGCTAAGAACGAATAACATATCGCGAATAAGCATTTTAAACGTTCAAGGACACTTGATTCAAGGCGTATTTTGGTAGAGAAGAGAAACACATATTGTAAAGTAAAACGGCGCGCAAAAGCGGTATATAATTCACAATTAAAGAAACGCCTTCATGATTTAGCTCGGACAAATCCAAAGCGATTCTGGGAAGAAATAAAAAAGATAAAAACGGCAAAACGAGTCGTCACGAAATAGATTTAAATACGTTTTACGATTATTTTAAAGGCATTTATTCTGTAGATGAAATTTTCTCACGCGACGAGGTCGAATCACGTTTTCGCGAGGACGCGACCGGGTTTGACGACTCTGACATTTTGTCAAATGAGATCAGTGCTAGCGAGATCTTAAAAGCTATAAATAAACTGAAATGCAGGAAAAGTGCTGGTATTGACCTACTGATTCCCGAAATTTTTATTGCTTGTAAAGATGTTATTTCACCATTATTGTGTAAACTGTTCAATTATATGTTTGATAAATGTATATACCCAGAGAGCTGGTCCAGTGGAATAATTGTACCTGTACCAAAGAAAGGGGATAGGCGAGATGTCAATAATTACAGAGCAATTACTCTAACAAGTATTTTTTCAAAAATATTCTCGCATATTTTGGATAATAGACTACGGTCATATGTTGAAACACAAAACCATCTAACAGATTTTCAGTTCGGTTTTAAAGAAAATAAGAGCACAATAGATTGTATATATATTTTAAAGTCAATTATAGACTGCAAAATTAATAACAAGAAAAAGCTATACTGTTCATTTATTGACTTTCGCAAAGCGTTCGACCTGGTATATAGAAATGGTATCTGGTTCAAATTATTAGAAATGGGCATATTCCAAAAATTTGTTAACATGATAAGAAAGATGTATGATACTGTTAATGTGTGTGTTAAGTCCATGAATAGTATGTCGGAGTTCTTCAAAAGTTATGTTGGAGTGAAACAAGGGGAACCACTCTCACCTTTACTTTTTATAATTTTTATTAATGATATGGCACACGATTTGTTAAGTTATGGAATTTCTACTTTTAATAGAAATCACTTTCAAATGTTCATGCTGCTCTTTGCAGACGACACTGTACTATTTGCCGACACTTTGGAAGAACTTCAAATACTTATGGATAATCTGCACGAATATTGCTGCAAATGGAATATTAGCGTAAACATTACAAAAACAAAATCTATGGTTTTTAAATCTGGCAATAGGCGTGAGAACCTCAATCTTCAGTATGATGGCTCTCCTCTTGAAACTGTTAACACTTTTACATATCTTGGCATGACACTCAGCTCAAATGGAAAATTTTATCAAGCTCAAAAAGCACTAGCGGAACAGGCAACAAAAGCATTATTTTCGTTAAACAATTTGTTTGATAAAATTGACCTTTCTATATCAGAAAAGATAAAGCTATTTGATTCTATGATCCTACCTATACTTAACTATGCTAGTGAAATTTGGGGTTTTCATCCTGCACCAGATATTGAAAGAGTACATCTTAAATTCCTGAAACAAATATTAAAAGTGAAATCCCAGACACCATCTGCAGCTGTATACGGCGAGTTAGGACGTGTCCCTTTACATGTTATGAGAAAAGAGCGTATACTTAAGTACTGGTTCAAAGTGAAATGTTCTACCAACACATTATTGCAAGAAACTTATCTAAATGAGATACATGTAGCTGAACAATGTCACTATCCTACATCAATGTCATTTTGGACAATAAAGGTAAAGCAGCTTCTTGATAACCTAGGATTTACATTTTTGTGGGATAGTGAAGATATAACACTGTTACAAGTTAACCAGATTATAGAACGTTTATATGGTCATTTCTTGCAAGAATGGTTTGGTGATCTCAACAATATATCAAAATTATCAATGTATAAATGCTTTAAGAGTCAGTTCTGCATTGAACATTACTTCGATTGTGTAGCTAATGAAATACACAGAATACAGCTCACACGTTTTCGTTGCTCGTCTCATAGTTTGGAAATTGAAACTGCTCGTTATAATCGAAATCATATAGATAGGGCCGACCGTATATGTAAATGCTGCAACATGAACATGACAGAGGATGAGTATCACTTCCTCCTTATATGTCCTGCCTTTTCAGAAATAAGAAGACAACATTTCCCCCCATACTTTTGCAGGTGGCCCACTAAGCATAAATTTATAACACTAATGACTAACCAACAAGCAAAGTTTTGTAAACATCTTGCAGCTTATATATATATGAGGCCAATGTAAAACGTAAATCACTTTTAGGATATTAGCTCTTGGGTACCTTGCAAATTATATTTGAATCAAGCTTCAGCAAACTAAGTAGATTCACTGAGTCCTATCACATGAGGCGCCTCAATTGAATCCATTCTGTTTGCCATAGTATTTTGTATTTCCAGCAGAACATGTATTATTTATCACAATGATTATACAATAGCCTCTCCTACTGTTTAAACGTGACAGACATATTATAAATTGTAATGAAAGTGTTAACACATCTCATAGTAAATGCATATATATTCTATCAGGCTAATGTTAGCCATCTTGCATCTACTAAACCATAATTTTGCACTATGTTTTGTAAATGTAATACTGTTTATATTGCTTTTCTCATTGTATATATGTTAGAGTAGAGGCACATAAGTGCCTAACTCAGTTAATAAAGTATCAAGTATCATATCAAGCTACACATACTAGTAAAATGGCATCATCAAAACGGCCGAAATGGTAATTCCTGAACTTTTTATATTGAATTAAGCATGAAACCTATGGGGGTGGGGGTAAATTTGGCCCTCTTGAAAGAGAATTAGTTCGGTGACCCCAGATTTTCATTCTTTATTCGGAAAGGTAATATGATACACCATGAATTAAAAATAAATTTCTAAGATTTTCAACATCAGATGTTTTAATACATGATTTATTCTTAAAACAAATTCAAATTTTCGACGAATTGCCAAAATATGTCATGCAATATCTTGTCACAGCATGGGATAACAAATAAACTTGTACATTTTCTAAATGGTTTGAGGTCATGGGCAGTAATTTAAGTTAAAAAAGAAGCTGGCTGAAGATTACAACCGTTTTAGCTCGATATTTAGGACTAGTGTTATTCTTTTACATTTTTAGAAAATTGGTCAATTGCTGTAAACTTCAATATGAGATTCTGAAAAAATAAGCACGGTGACATATCCTTTTTATTTCATAAATGGATAGCCCATACATGAAACAAACTGTATGCAAAGTATTGAAAATATTTCAACATGGGAAGTATTTAGTATCATATGTCCTTAAGCGTTGGAACCATAGAAAGCTATCTTTAATAGGAAAAATCACTGTAGTGAAAACCTTTGCTTTACTAAAACTTATTTATCAATAAACCGTCTTAAATAATCCAACAGTAGATGTCTTGAAGAAAAAAGTTAGAATTTTTTAATTTATAAGGGACTCAAAACCAGACCAAATTCAACGTTTAGTCATAATTCAGGACTATATAATAACAGGGGCTCAAGTTGACAAATATAGATGATTTTATTAAAGCTTTAAAAGCTGGATATGTTAGACGGATATTAGATGAACAAAACAAAGGTATATGTGAAGAGTTTTATCTTGAAAAATAAAACGCTTTTTGTGGGGAATTAATATCAGAAAGTTATTTACACATTCAAGATTGTAGTCAGATTATGAAGGAAAATATGTTTCTGCGGGATGTTTTAGCGGGGTGGTGCAAAATAAATAACTCTGAAAGCACTCACGTGATAGCAAAGGAAATAATATGGAATAGTTCTCAAAATGACTGGTATGAAAAGGGGATAAAATTAATAGAACATAAATATGACTTTAGAAATCAAAAATGTTATACATTAGAACAACTACAATATGTGTATAATATTCATCGTAAAGATTTCTTTAAATATTATAACATACAGTAGTATCTAACATATAAACAAAGCACTGCATATTATTACTCAACAAAAAGGTTCGAAAAACAAAAGCTTATATAACCTACAGTTAG
>CAXHUL010000138.1:0-48000 GCA_964019695.1 Loripinus fragilis
CCCAGCCAAAGACACACATTTACACATGCATGCACTGACCCAAGAAGTAGTATATGCGTCACTAAAGCTCCAAGTTCGAAAAAAGTTCCCTTATGACCTTACCAAATCGTGTAAAAAGGTCCCTTTTTACCACACAAATGAATGCTGTAGAATTATAGCATCAAGGTCAAGGTCACTATTATAATGACGTCATCGGCCATTTTGTTTCTATTTTTAGTAACTGTTGTCATACACGTTCAGACCTGCGCTTGAAAATCAATTTTAATGACCTCTATAAAAGAAGTGCAATAAAATGCACCTGGCCAATTCTAAGGTCCCTTATGACCACACAAAATGAATGCTTATTGACATAAAGACTGTATATGTTCTATAAATACCTACAGGCCGTGTAGCACAGTCAGTAACGTACCTGAGTGCAGATACTTGTCTGTCTGGGGATCCAGGGGTCGCGAGTTCTATCCCGACCAGGTTACACGGATATTGATCTGTTTACCATTTCTAAGGTCCTTATTACCACAATGAGGCATTTCATCAGGGTCTTCGCTGTTTGGTAAACACCCATCAAACGTTCTACCTAGGGGGGTCCACTATAGGCGCAGATGAAGCAATAAATGACGGGGCGGCCATATTGGATGACGTCGTCATCTTTATTTAGAATGATATCATGATCTATTTTAAGTAACACAGGAAGTTTGAACAATGGTGTTATTGTTCATGGTGAACAATAGGATTAATTTTTTTAACAATAGTCTCCATCATGTCTGGCTTGTGTTGACATAAGGCATGGAATCTTAACAATGGTCTTTTGAAAGTGCCAAAGATAATGTTTTTGGTTAATAAAGTCTCCATAAAGTCTTGCTTGTGTTGACATTAGGAAGGAAGTCGCCACAATGGTCTTTTGAAAGATAACCCCCTCTTAAACGAAGAATAGGATTAACTTTATGAATAATACAATTTCTGAACAATAGGTCCATTTGCTTGTCCAAACAGGTCTAGTTGAAACCAGAATTGCATTTTTTCAATTTAAATAGTATTGGTCATGTACTCAATATTGCTATTTTTTATGGACGATTATGATAAATTTGATCAAAAGGGCAAAAAATCACCTTGCTATAGGCGAACACGCAAATATCACAGTTTTTAAAACTAAACATTTTTCCTTTATCCTTTTTTGCTGACAAGATTGAACAATGTATACTCCAATATACACTACAATTACAAAAACGGACAAACAAAACGTTTGAAATAATATTTAAAACCAAATGGGTAGATTCTACAATTTGTACACAAACTACAAATAGTTTACAAAAAAATATATGATTTTACCTTGTATTATTCCAAAGACCAAAGTTAAGTTCACTTGTTTAGACCATTAGTGCAGACATGTCCAAACACGACCACTGTGCTTAAAATAATTAGCGTTTCTAAAGGAAACTATTAATTCTTTGTTCAACTATACCAAAAAGATTAAATTAGGGTAAAAATGTGAAAAGTTATAGCTAAGGACATAGAGTTTGAGAAATATTGCTGCCATTTATGTCCAAAAACGTTTTAGATCTCTTATTATGAGCTTGGATGCCAAATCACTGACCAGAATAACGTGTGTTGCGCTTTTATAATGAGATGTTTTTACACTGTAAGAATCGTTCAAAAAGACACTAGTATAAGACCACCATGTCCAACCCAAACGATACAACGTACTATTTTGATCAGGAGGAGTTAATTGTCATATCAAGATCATAAAATGAATAGGTGTTATAGGCATCATATTAGTCTCTCTTAGCACACCACTCTATATTTTAGCGAGCATGGAATGGTCAAATAACTATCCTTTTGATTATGTAATGGAAGTCAATCAGACTGCATGCTCATATCTGAAGCAATTTGATCTCATAGATAATGTAATTTTATCGGTGTGCAACAGAGATGAAGAAATCATGTTAGATATAGGCCTCTTCCTAAACCAAACAGCTACCATTCGTGGTATTCCATTGAACCTAAGACAATGGAACGTTCTACAACGAGCATCCAATAGTGTGAATAGAGCTATCGAAAAAGGAAAACACATGAAAGAACCAGTGATCAAGGAAATAGTTCCAATTCATGATGGAGCTTTCAAGTGTCTCTACTCGAATTCATTTCTTATTAGAGTTGAAGAATACATCAGGAGATGACAGAATCATCATGTTAGAATACATTACTTGGGGACAAATGGCCTGTATAGGAGCATATGGGACAATATTAGCTGTTATCGGTTTTATCTGCCCGATTATCTCCCTTGAATATTGACCATCCCCGCAACTTACCTGTTGAAATCCGTGGCATCAATTACACAGAAAAGTATGCAACCCTTTAAATAAATTATTAATAACTAACTTATTATTAAGCTGCCATTATTTTATAAGTTATCAAAAGAAAATTTCATGTTTTATCTTTATAATGATATAAACAAATACGAAATAACTTAATATTTAGTTTTGTCAAATTGTTCATCTTTTTGACTGGTAAAATCCCATTCATTTCTATGTAAACTGACTGCAAATGCCCTTGGTGAGCCTTTTATGACCCCAAAATAATCATGTTCTGATTTTTTCTCGATGTTTTATAAGTTGTAAATAGTATCTCGATCACCCAACGATATCAACCATATAAGTTTCACAGAAATAAAATAAATTTTAGTTCTGTCATTTTTAGGTTGAAAATTGAGTTTAAGCGCCTTCTTGAAAGGGCGGAGAAAATGTCTAAGTTCTCATAGTTTGTGTCTATTATGCTTCCGCACTATTCAATATGCCGAGAGTGTCGAGAAACCTAACATCATTTTAAAATAGAAATTTAAGGAGAAAACTTAGCTGAATGGGAGACTAGATAATGAAAAAAAATCTTAAAGGAAATTGCTAGAAAATAACATTACCATAACTTATCACACCGAAGTAAAAATCATTTTATTACAAGTTGCTTCAATTTATTTTTTATTTTAAATGTAACAATTATTATTTTTATAATAATAATACTTATTATTATTATTATTATTATTATTATTATTATTGTTAATGCCTAAATTTATTCGAAGACTTTCATCTGGCAGTATATTCGTACTTCATTCTCATACCGGATAGGCGGCAATCGAATACACTTATATAATCGGCGAACGAAGAACAAAATATTTAGAACCAGAGTTTTCGATTGCTAATCGTGGCCCGAATGGTGACAAATGGCAATTTAAAACACTGTTTCTATCCGTTTTTGATCCGCGTCTGTCGATTGTTAAGAGCTTTTTTGATTGCCACCTATTCGGTGTGCCTCTGGTGAGAAACGATTTTGAGACGTTCATAACGGGATATGCGATAATCCTAGGTGTCAGATAATCCCTCGGGCTAAGGTCTTATCTCGGTCATAAAATACTGATTTTACGGTTTTTACCGAATAAACGACTCTGCATACAGTGTCTGTGTGGAAGCCTTGGCATTCTACTAAAAACTTATGCATAAATAAAATGGTGTGTATTAGATACCCAGACTGATCACAGTGTTTGTGTTCTGTACACCCTTCAAACTAGTTTTGTCATGCGGATCTCGTCAGGGTATTTACTGTTCAGTATAGCAACCTTTTTCGGTCATACTACCAAAACTGTCACTTCATGGGTAGATGCTCAGACTGCGCAAATGGTGTCGTTTGAAATTCTACTAATATTTCGGCTTTGCAATTACAGTAAAAGACATGCATATATTATGACGAAGAGTACTAAAAATGAAGCAAAATTAACAGTGTAGATCCAGATACTTTATAACAAGATGTCTCTCCGTGCCTGTATTTTTGTAATAATTGAACATTTAAATAAATTGTAAACTAATAATTAAGTTTTAAGTGATGCCATTTAATTCTTCCAGAGAAGGTTAAACTTGAACGAACAGCAAAGGTTCGGGTGAGATGGCACAGCGCGGTCAGGCCTGATCCATTGCTGTTTGCGTTCCATATCTCTCAGTTAAAAATTCCCAAAATACACAGATTTAAGCAAATCTCTTCACACCGAGCTGATCGGGACAGGTAAGAACTAGAACTGACCAAAAACAATTTATAATTTCAACCGTAAACAGCAATGGGACTGATCAGACTGCGCAGATAATTAACTATGCGCATATGTTGTTCCGAGAATTCATGCTTAACAGTAGCATCTGAGCAGTGAACACAAGAAACTGCGATGAGCATGTAATATATGCACAGACTGGCCTGCTCCATTAATGTTCGCTGTTGGAGAGCTGAAACATAAAATCATGCGGTCGTTTTATGATGTGGTCATCTTTTTGACACAGCGGGAACTCCGTTGGAGTTCGCTCATCTGCGTTAAAAGTGTGAAAATAGTTGATAAGGCTATGGCCTAAAGCGACTGTTCTCATTAATTTTGACTGCGTTATAATCCTGTATTATTTTTTTTAACTTGAAGCGAAGACGCTGATCAGACCCTTTTTGTCAAACTCTGTTCTTTATCTCGGACACAGTCCGAGTCTTAACAGGTGTCGGCTGATTTTATTTTCGAAAAAAGTGTACAGTGTGGATCCAGATAAAGATCGAGCTCACCATATTTCTGATAATTCGTTTACTGATTATTTTTGATAAATTAAGCCTGAGTAATTATCCGCTTACCCACTCTCAGTTTTTCAACCTGAACATGCAAATACTGTGGGTACGAGTACTCAAAGAATGGTCTCAATGAGACGGTTCTTTTGAGCGCTCAAAGCAAATGCTAAAATGTTGGAACAATATTATGCTGGATTTTCTCTTATCAAGACCTATGCCGAGAGAAGACCCAAATCAAGCTGCGCATCTACAATAATGATACGGGTAAACATGAAAAAACACCGCATTAAAAAGTCTAGACGAAACTGAAAAAATGACCAGACCAGACCAAATAAGCACATTTGACCAAAAAAGTGGTCCTGTTAAAACCTTATTGGCCTAAAAAAGTGGTCATGGCTGGACCGACCATACCGCCGCCGACGGCCTTCTTTGGTGAAGCTGTGTTATTTCTAAATCACTGCGGATGCGCAGGCTGGTCTGCGCATTTGTCGTTAGCAAAACCCCACAAGACAGTTTTCTCACATCGAGGCCCATATTATGTTTTCTGAACATTAAGAAATTCAGTACTCAAGTGCTCATGTACTCAATTCAGAACACACGAATAGTGGACAAACATGTTTTACATTTGGTGATGAAAACTCTTTTTCTTGATTTCAATTAGTTGAGCATGCATAGTCCAATTTGAACTATTTATGTTACATAAATGAAATTGGGTACCCTCTTAGACATATTTCGTCAGCACACAAAACTATTCAGCAAATAACTGCCACCGGAATTTTTTTGCCAAACCAGTTTTTGGCAAAATGACCTAGTACTTTTAGTTGACATAGAAAGCTAAAGTGACTTAATTCCAGTAGAATAGACCCTACTGAGGAAATTCTATAGGTTTTTGGCTTAAAATATGTAATGACCTAGAAAATATTCCACGACAAAGGTCAAAATCCCCGCGGGGATTTGCAAATCCTCGCGGGGAAAATATTTCCCCGTGGGGATTTTTCACCATCCCCGCGGGGATTTTTTCCCCGTGCGAAAAATTTCCCCGCGGGGATTTTTAAAAATTCTAAAACTCAGTTTTTTATTCAAATATGACAAGATCTCATGTTAATGGTGTGTAAAAATGAATTTCCACCAGTAATAACAATTTTTCATTTTTCCCCGCGGGGATTTTTCCCCGCAGGGATTTTTGGAGAAAAAATCCCCGCGGGGATTTTTTAAAACATGTTTAAGGGTCTAAAATCAAGCTTAGGTTCACTCTTGCAATCTGTATGACACATTTGAGTATGTTTCAAGTATATATTAACATTTTGATTTTCCCCATGGGGAAAAATCCCCGCGGGGATATTTCCCCGCAGGAATTTTTCCCCGCAGGGATTTTTCCCCATGGGGATTTTTTTTCTGCACAGTATTCATCCTTAGAGGATCTTATTCAATGGCAAAGTATTTTTTCTGCATTTATTCACATTTATATTGTATATGGTATGGATCCAGCTCAGTTGCTGCATGTTGTAGTGAAGCAAGCGGGTAAACTGTATTTTTAGATTTACTCGGTCACAAACCCAAAGACAGTTTTTCACATTATGCTGCCCATATATCTGTATTCACAGTAAAGCTGCACCTGTTAGGGCCACCTGCTTGTTCCATCTCTTTGTTCACTTTGCAAAGAGTTTAGATCCCGATCAGGCCCTACATCTCGGGTACAGATTACAGGATCAAAGTTGTTTGATATTGTGTTTTTTTTTCTGAATTTGCTTGGGCATAGTAATAAAACTAATATTATTAATATCAGCAAATAAAAATAAAACATTTGTCTACTTTAACAGTTTTTGTTAAATACAGTCAAAACTCTTTATAACGTCACTCGTTATAACAGAATATTCAATATCCAACATAAAATTGCTGGGAACGGATCTGTTTCCATTAAAATTCCATCTTTATAACAGAATATTCACTTAAGGACACCGACAGTAACTTCTGGAAATAGATATACAATTTCTATTGAAAATAAATTCATTATAACAGAATTGTTACCATGTGTCAGACAATTTTGTGATCAGAACAAGGTCTTTTTGCATGAACAGGTTTCTGTCTCACTTGATAAGTGGGAAGCTTTGTGCATTTTGATGCCATACAAAATTGAACTGATGTATACATTTGGAATTATGGCATTTTAATTCATTTATATAATATTTTATTCCACCAAATGATTATTATGTGGAAATCTGGTAATGGTCAGAATTTCATTATAACAGCAAATTCACTTTAACGTCAAAGATAGCTTGGAACAAACAGTGTCGTTATAAAGAGGGTTGACTGTAGTTGAGAGGTAATATGATTTTAGCATTTGTGTTGTCTGCTGATTCTTCATGATTTAACTTCTTCAAAACAAATTCAGTAATACCAACAGAATGACAAACACTTGGATTCGGACTTTGTCTCAAGGGATAATTAGTAGGTTTGTTTTGACATGCACAGTCAAACAAGCCGTGACTCCTTTAAGCAATAACTGTTTGAATCCAGATCAGGCCCTACATCTCAGGCCTGATCAGAATCCAAACTGTTTGACATTGTGGTGGTAGTCCTGAATTAGCTTCGGCATAGTAATAAAACTAATATTAATATCAGCTAAGTATACATAAAACATTTGTCCACTTTAACGGTTTTTGTTAAATAGTTGAGAGGTAACATTATAATTTTAGCATTTGTGTTGTCGGCTGGTTCTTTATAAAATTACTTTTTCAAAACAAATTCAGTAATACCAACAGAAAGACATACAGTTTTGATCCGGATCAGGCCCAAATGAAATATGTATTCATAATTTAGATGACCTTTTGGGCCATCTGCTAGGGTATTCTATTGGTAGACTTTGAACAAAGTTTAAATCCAGATCATACTTGGCTGCATAGCACATGGCAGTCAGTAATATGTCTGACTACAGATGTATGTCTTACTGCAGATCCAGGGGTCGCAATTTCGATCCCAGTCTGGTCCCATAATTTCTTGGAGACTGATCATGAAATAATTTCTATGGCTATTTTCCTCCATTCTGCTGATTTATTCAAGGATTATTGTCAGAACTTTATGCACGAACTACTGGTTAACTGCTTGTTCAAACTTGCCCAGTAAAAAAAGTATGGTTAAGTGAACTGACTGTCCAGACATGACCATAGCTGTTGAGTGAGACGTAAAATAACAAGGTAAACCAAACTAAAATACAGATCATACCTACACTAAACATCAGGCCTGATCAGGATCCAAATTGTTTAACATCAATTTGACACCAGGACTCTCAGATGTTTATATTACAAACTGTATCCTGCATTGTGACAAGGATTTTTACGACTACACAAGAACTTAGCCAGCAATTACTTTTTTCCTTAGATTATTGTCTGCTCATACATTCAAATGAACTACAGACTGGATTTTTTCAATAAGATTTTTCATGGAAGGAAATGTTTACAAGGGAAGCAGTCTGATCTGGGTCTGTATTGTTTGCAGTATAAACTAAATAAGAACATTTACAGACCAGAGAAGCAGACAAAAGTGGCTAAATAATGCTTTATTAGTCAGGGCAGGCCTTGAAATATCATAAAATAGCACTCGCCCTGCATCACAAAGTATTTGCATATATATATATATATGGAAAAAAAATCACTAGAAATATCAAAATTTTCACTTGCCCTTCAGCCTAAGGCACATGTAAATCCGAGCAGATAAGTGCTATTTTCCAGCCCTGTGGGGGCAGGGGCAGTTGACTGCTGCATACCCAATTCCCTTTAATTTGAAATGCAACATGACGGTGTTCTGAAAAAGTTGAAATTTGACCTTTTGACCCTATCCCCCAGGGGGAGGGGGGTGGGTGGGGGTCTGCGGGAAAAAAAAATTGCTGCCATGTTGCTGCATACCTGATTCCCTTTAATTTGATATGCAACATGACATTCTGGAAAAGATGAAAGTTGACCTTTTGAATCTATCCCCTGGGTAAGGGGATGGAATTCTGGGGGCAAAATATTTGCACCAATGTTGCTGCATTCGTGATTCCATTTAATTTGATATACAACATGACCATGTTTTTAAAAACTTGAATTTTGACCTAGTGACCCCACCCCATGATTCGGGGAGGGTCTATGGGCAAAATATTTGCAACCATGTTGCTGCAATAGTGGTTCCCTTTAATTTGATATACAACATAGAGGGCATTATGGGGAACATTCATGTGAAGTAATTTTACTATTGGACCAGTGGTTTGAAGAAAATGTCCTTTAAAGAAAAAGTTTACTGACAACGGACAAAGACCGATCACAATAGCTCACCTTGAGCCTTCCCCTCAGGTGAGCTAAAATGAGCCATAACTCAGTAAAAAATTTGCAGATTACCCCCTTTTTCTAAGTTGACCTGTATTTTATGATGCTTGACCCTTCTGTGAAGTTTGAATGAAATTGATGCATCCCTTCAAGGGTTATCGATTGGTAACCAATGTGTGACAATGGGGAGAACTATTATGCCGACGAAGACATGATCCCTAAGAGTCGACCATGCTTCGCAGGCGATACAAAAGCATGGGGATAATAATCTGTCCCACTTGATTATGTCTACTACAAAGATTTTTACTCTTCTCCAACTCAGTGATTTTGTACAGCAACTTCTTGCCTTTTTGCCAGATGGCTTGTCCATCAGTTTGCAGATTTACATATACAAATTTTACTCCATAAATCATTCTATCCTGCTGATCAATATTCTATAGTCCTCCCTAAATTTCAAGGATGTGTTGAATGGTTTCAGTTTTACAATTGACTTATCCTTTTTCTCATATAGCATCTGCTACAGTTTGGGTATGAGACTGTCTTCACATTTGGTGTAACAGCAAATGAGTGTCCATGAATCTGTAAGAAGAATATCAAGGGTTACTGTTAATTTGCAAATTCAACTTTTAAATATGTGAGAGCAAAATTCATCAAATAAAAATACAGAACTTAGATCCTTTGACAGCAGTGAAGACATTGGAAAGAAATAGAGTGGGCCATACTGTGCTATTTTGGATAATGGATTCTCATATCCTGCATAGAGTAACAGGGATTTTTTTAAATGTTATTAAGTCGAGCCAGGGGCCCCCCAAAACATTTGTTTTGGATGCTTAAAAGAAGTGTCTCATTGAGACATCGCTTTTGAATAACCACAACAAAGGTTTCCTTTAGAAAATAAGAAAAACTATTTTTAATACCAAACTCTTATCTAGACGTGTATGCCAGGAATATGTTATCTATGCTGAACAAATAAAGTGAGGAAGAAGGCAAAGATCAGGAATCAATACAATCAACCCAAGTCTGTTGCACTTTGTTGGTGTAGACCACATGCTCTGTGGCCTCTGACCTCATCTACACTATTTCCCTATGTCCCACAAAAAAGTAAACTTTAAGACTTTTCCTACTATTTTAATTTCTCTGCTGATGACCTTTGCAAATAGGATGGACTCAGATCAGGCCCGACAAAGCCTTGGGCCGGATTTGGACCCAATATGTTTGATAATCTCAAGATCTTTTTGAAAAAGACGACTTTGAAAAAAAACGAACACAACCAAAAGGCATGCCAAATTACCCAACAGGTGTCCGATCTGGGTCTGCACTGTTTGGCTTTGTCCCTCAAAAAGGATATTAGCCTTATTTTGGTTATTTTGTTTGTTTGATTTGATGCTTTACATCCCATCAACAACCTTTCAGTTATGAAGGGACAGACCTTCCTGGGTTGATTTGTCTGTTTGTTTGATTTGATTATTTACGTCCAACCAACAGTCATTCAGTTATGTAGGGACCGGTCTTCCTTGGTAGTAAGAATTAATGTGTCTTGCTCAAGGACACAAGGCAGTGATGCTGGTGAGGCTCGAACCCGCAGCCCCTCAGTCTCAAGTCACACACTCTACACTGAGCCACTTTGCTCCCTATTATGTTGGTTATGTCTGTCATGTTGGTTATGGCTGTCTACTAGTGTTTTCTGCTTATAATCTTTGCAAACATGGTTGAACCAAGATCAGGCCAAACAAAATGTCGGGCCAGATCTGGATCCAAATTAGTAGACATTCTAATGGTAGAGACCTTCATCAGACCCCACATTCTGTAGTCTGATCTGGGGCTACACTGTTTGCCTATGCCCCGCAAACAGGATACATGTACTAGGCTTATGTTTATTAACTGTAGTCTGCCAATAATCTTAGCAAACAGGTTGGAACCAGATCAGGCCTGACCAAACAAACAGATTGGACCTAAGATCTTGATCCAAACTTTTTGCGAACTGAAGGTAAAGACAATCGGCTAAAACAAGATCAGATAGGGACAAGTTGTGTCACTTTTGGTCAAAAATGAAGTCGCAGGAATCTCAAAACAAGCTTTTTCTTTCCATAGCTTCATATCTTGTGCATTTAATTCTAGATAGTTTTTGTTGAAGTTCTTTTCATTAAAAAGTTACGGCATTTGAATCAATCTTAGGTGGCAGATCTACGGACACTACAGACTAAAGCTTAACATAGTTGTGTCTTTTTAATTATTGGCTTAAAACAATGATTATACCATGCAGAACTTCGCACAAATATTGGTGCCCTTGTATAGCACTCAATATTTTAATTACAAAAATGATTTCGTTAAATTTTAGCACAGAAGAAACAAGGCTATGAAAATGCTTAAATTTAGTAAACTTTCTAAATTTAATTTTTCTATGAATTGAACTTTCAGGAACAAGTAAACCTCTTATCTAATCACTTGATTTCGATTCTTACAATAAAGTAGTTTAACATAGCCTCTGTCGTCAAGTTGTGTAAAAATCAAGTTCAGTCTTAGTGTGCAATATTTTCTACGGACACTACAAAATTGGTAACAGATGAAAAAGTGCAAATTGAAAGTGAAAGATATAATGTTCCCCCTGTTAATTAGCCTGGTATAAATAGCAGGTCCTTCAAATAGTTGAAAAAATACATTGACTTTAAATTTTACAAATTTGCCAGATAAATATAATGAAAGAAATATCAGTTAGGGAAATGACAAATATGGTAAAATTAGCTTGTGTTATATGCCTAAAACATTTTCCTGGTCAGAGGAAATAAAATATAATTTAAACCACTGTTTAGAGCTTGCTCCAATCTTTCTAAAAATGTATAACATTACTATGTTTATATTTAATATAGCAAAAATATAATCCTAAATACACCTAAAAATTAGGCATTTTTCAATGTTATGCTGTTTCATTTTGAATTTGTTAAATTTGGAAAATTTGTATTTGAAATATGTGTGTTGGAAACATAATTTTTAAAAAAGAAACCTCAAATTTCACATATGAGCTAATGTAAAATGAACATAAAAAATGTGTAGGCGAAGCGCAGTAAGTTTAAGCATTTTTTAAAAAAATGCTTGAAGTATGACAAGGGGAATTTCAGTAGTTTTTGCAGGTGCAAGTTCTTCTATTGTTTTGGTATTCTAGCTAGCTACACATAAACACAAGTCCCATTTCTATACAATCTTTATTTACATATAGCCAGGGGGCACAGCCCCCTGCACACTGGAAAGTACTTTAACTTTACATATTACATTTCTGCAAAGTCACTAATATTTAATTTTCGATGTTCTCTGTTCAAAAGTCAAACTTATTCTGTCTTCTTTCTCAGAGCCAATTCATGTTTAACAGATCAGTCAATCATGCAATTTGCTCTGAGCTAGTATCTTTCAAATCTTACTAAATTTATTTTTATTGAGGAAATAGAAATAACAGGTTTGAAATTATTAGTAGAATATAGATTGTGTATTTCCTTGAGAAAACCTTAAAAGCTGTACAATCTTTAAAGTGCTAATTTTTATCAGTGACAAAATTAAAGAAGTATATCAAAATCATTAAACCAAAATTTATGTAGAAAATCCCTGTGATAATATTCCCCCGACATTTAAATTGTGATGTCCCCATCACAAACTTCATTTAGATGTTAAATTCTTATAATTAAAATATTAAGATAATTCTTTATGACAAAATATTGGTCAAATATATTATTTACTAATAATGAACTTTTATTTTAAAAATGATTCTGGCTCAGCTAATATGACACATCTTATGATAACATTTTTGCTTTCAATCATAATACTTAGTATTTTATTGTGTCATTACACTATTTTATTTCTATATTAACACCTTCCAGTGTTTTATCCAATGAATGCCTCCCTCTTACCATCTGTCTGATTCACATTTCTTCTTTTCTTTTAGTGATTTTATCAGCAGATGCGTAATTCAGGCACCATTATATATTTTTGATTGACAAGCAGTTATTTTATACATTAATACATACATAATAGATCAGCCAGATTCTTTTATCTTCAATAATAATCAGATAATATGCTTTTTATTATTATCTATCAAGTCATCACACATTAAGTAAAAGTTAAGCCTGACTCTAGCAAGAACCCATGTAAGTAAATCAAAAGATGATCCAGGAACGCTGCAGGAAACCTGAACACGCATAACTCTGGAAGACTGTACTAGACTTTATTTATTTCAATAATTAAGTTTTTGATTGCCTTTCGCTCTTTTCACTCACACCCTTCTTTCTCACAAAAAAAAGTTGTCTTTACAGTCCCAGGATTATGATCCCTTGTATTTAATTACAAAACCTCTGTACTGTTTTACTGGCATTGCAATATTTAAAAGCATAAAGAAAATACATTTTGGATTGTCATTTATTATTATTTTATATAAAACAAATTTTCTTTATAATTATTCTTGGTTAGGTAATGCACTATAAAATGGATAAGCATGCAAATTAACTGATACAACTGGTATTCAATAATTAAGTTTTAAATGCCTTTTTAATATTATATTGGGAAACTCGCTTATTATATAAATTAGAGAGGTACAATATTGTCAATTAGTTTCAAATTTTTGATTAAAAGTTAACATTATGATTTATTAAGAACTTAGATTAAAGAAAAACATTATCTTTGATATTCCTTTTTTTTCCATATTTTAGGATTTCTTGAATAAAATATTTTTAAATAGTCATTTAGTTCAAATGAGAAAAAAGTTATTTTTGACTCAATCATTTAGCTTTTTAAGTATAACTAAGTAGATCAAATTTCTGTTCTGGTGACTGTGCAGAAATGTTTTGTATTTTAACATGGAACATAAATACATACATATACATTTGACATTTAAACAATACAAGCAAAACAATAGAAAAACCAAGATGAAAATTCAGCAGTAAAGTTAATATCATTTTTGTAGTTTAATCCTTTGGTTTGATTCACACCATTTTCTTCAAGTTTATACAGATATTAATTTCCATATTCACACATTTCCGTCACTTCTAAGTTCAAAAATTTTGTCCATAGAGTTTGTGTCCATGTCATCTACTTCACATCCATGAGGGTAATTCCAAAATTGTCAAGACACAGTCAATTGTTCCAAAGTCCATTCTCCTGTTCTGTATTCTTTTGCATCCAGCAGTTGCTCCAACAATGCAGTACTTCTTAACTATGGGGAATGCTCGAGGTAGCGGGAACATGTAGTGAGCTAGAAAGTCACTACGCCAGACTCTTCACCATATTATGACAAGGGGAATTTCAGTAGTTTTTGCAGGTGCAAGTTCTTCTATTGTTTTGGTATTCTAGCTAGCTACACATAAACACAAGTCCCATTTCTATACAATCTTTATTTACATATAGCCAGGGGGCACAGCCCCCTGCACACTGGAAAGTACTTTAACTTTACATATTACATTTCTGCAAAGTCACTAATATTTAATTTTCGATGTTCTCTGTTCAAAAGTCAAACTTATTCTGTCTTCTTTCTCAGAGCCAATTCATGTTTAACAGATCAGTCAATCATGCAATTTGCTCTGAGCTAGTATCTTTCAAATCTTACTAAATTTATTTTTATTGAGGAAATAGAAATAACAGGTTTGAAATTATTAGTAGAATATAGATTGTGTATTTCCTTGAGAAAACCTTAAAAGCTGTACAATCTTTAAAGTGCTAATTTTTATCAGTGACAAAATTAAAGAAGTATATCAAAATCATTAAACCAAAATTTATGTAGAAAATCCCTGTGATAGAAGCGTTATACATTTTGTCTTTTTTAAGAATTAACTTTGCTTCACTGAGCCTGTTGCCACTTGGTCAGTCACAAGTATGCATATTTTTTGCAATTTATTGAAGCTATGGGCATGTTTCTCTGTAACAAATTCAACCACCACCGATGAATTGTCTTTGCCAGTAATTTTTTCGTCGCTTTAGAACTGCACCGTTTGGTAGTGGTAGTGTCCGTAGATCACACATCATTGCATCTAGCAGATTGCTGTACTTTAAGATTAATTAACATGTATCTGCTAGTTTCTATTTCAGAGGGTGGCACTGATTAAGAAATGCACTGCATTTTCCGTTGTCTTTCACCAACACTTTTGATATGAGCGGCCAAAGTCTGTCCGTAGAATGTAGTGTCCGTAAATCACACATGTTAATGTCATAAAATTACAAAAACATGTTATAATGGCCCATGTTTTTATGTTGTATTTATTACTTCCAACCAAATTAATGGTATGTAAATCAGTATTTGGGCAATTTTTACCTTATGTGTGAAAAGAAGAGGTTCTAAAGGACATATTGTTTCAGAACCATGTGTACCTCTTTCTTTCACAAATTAGACAAATATAACCCAAATATTGATTTATATTCTATTTTTTTTAAGAAAATAATAAATACAATCTAAAAATATGGGCCAATATGACATATTCTGTTATTTTTTTTAACATTGAAAAGTGTGATCTATGGACACTACGTTCTACAGACAGACTTTGGCCGCTCATATCACAAGTGCTGCTGAAAGACAACGGAATAAGCAGACCTTTTCTTAATCAGTGCCACTCACTGAAATATAAAAAAGCAGAAACATATTCATTTATCTTCTAATACAGCAATATGCTAGATGCAAAATATGTGATCTACGGACACTACCTGAAATAGTGTAGTTTTAAACTGATGAAAACACTACTGGAAAAGATAATTCATTGGTAGCGGTTGTATTTTTTACAGAGAAATATGCCCATAGCTTCAACAAATTGCAAAAAATTGTGCATACGTATGACGGAACAAGTGACAACAATACAGCAAAGTTAATTCTTAAGAAAAGACAAAATGTATAACGCTTCAAGCATTTTTAAAAAAAAATGCTTAAACTTACTGCACTCTGCCTTCACATTTTTTATGGTTATCTTACATTAGCTCATAGGTGAAATTTTAGATTTCTTTTTAAAAAATATATGTTTCTAGCAAACATATTTGAAATACAAATTTTCAAAAATTAACAAATTTGAAATGACACGGCATAACGTTGAAAAACGCCTAATTTTTAGGTGTATTTAGAATTGTAATTTTGCTATATTAAATCAAAACATTGTAATGTTATACATTTTCGGAAAGCTTGGAGCAAGCTCTAAACAGTGGTTTCTGTTTAATTTTATTTCCTCTAAGCAGAAAGATGCTGTAGGGGTATAACATAAGCTCATTTCAAAATCCCTATCTGATCTTGTTTTAGCCGAATACATTCTGTGGTATCTGATCTGGTCTACGCTCCACAAAAAGGATATCAGGCTCACATTTTGTTAACTCTATGCTTTCTACACTAATGTCATCTGCTGATAGACCTAGATCAGACAAGACAAAACAATTGGTCTGATCTGGATCCATTCTCTTGGACGCTCTAAAGAAATTTTCGTAACAGATGACTTTGGAAAAAATCAGGAGATGACAAAAAAGCATGCAAAGTTACAGAAGACAGATAGTTTATAGGAGTTCTCTGAGAAAAAAATCCAGGCTATTTGTTAAGAGTGCGTACCAGAAAATAATTTTCTTGTTTCTCAAGCAAAACATATGTTGTGGGTACTCAAAAGTACCATCTCAATGAGAGGTTCTTTTGAGCACCAGAACATAGGTAAGAAAATATTTACAATTTTACGCTGAAATTTTTTGTTTATCTAAACCTATGAAACCACATCTTTTACATATTACTTTGTTTCATACATTTTGTCATCTGCTGATTTTTTTCAAAACCATATTTTTCGAAAAATTCCTTCAGGAACACCCTGAGAGTGTCAAACAGTTTGGATCCAGATTAGGCCCAACACATTAAATGTCATTAATTTGTCATAAAATCAAATCTAGTTAATAGTCAGAAAAGGTGCCTGGTTATTGACTCCTTGTAATGAGCTGTATACTGACTTGCCCAAGTGTATAACATAAATCATTCAGGATCATACAGTTTGGATCCGGATCAGGCCCAACACATTAAATGTCATTAATTTGTCATAAAATCAAATCTAGTTAGATTGAAAAGGTGCCTGCTTATTGACCACATGTTATGAGCTGTATACTGACAGTGACCTATATAAGAGTGACTGGACACTTCATTTTTCAGCCATATAGGTATGTCGTGGCATGTGTCACGTGACTAAAGCCTGGTGTGCCTTTTATCGTACACACTCAAAATGGCAATGCAGCTTGTGAGACCGCTGCATTTATAGGTACTTTAAAGAGCGTACTTCGTCTTTAATATCGCTTATTGGTAAATATTGTTAATAACAATCGAAAAAACTTATATGAAATATTGCTAAATGCTTTGTTTCTGCAATGTAAAAACTAATCCGATTGAGTTATGACCGTGTAAATAACGGCCAATTTTAAGAAAGTTGAGGAATCTGCAAAAAATGGCTTCAAAAATACCTATTTCACTCTGACGAATAAAGCTTAAAACATGGCTATATCTGTGTCTCGATTTATCAATATTCATAAACTAAGATGTCCAATGATTCATAATTATCATTATTATATAATTTCGGTGTTTATAAAGGTGTTAAAAGTTTAGGTAAACGTAGAGAAATTATGCTGTGTATTCCAAAACAGCGGTAAAAGCCAATCGTGTAGACAAATGATATCGAGTTTCCCTCATTTACCTGTGTAAGATACACGACGGTGTTATTTGAGTTGAGTATTGGTATTTTATTGGAGTTTCTAGTCACTCTTATATAGGTCACTGATACTGACTTGGCCATGTGTATTACATAAATCATACAGGATCATACAGTTTGGATCCAGATCAGGCCCAACACATTAAATGTCATTGATTTGTCATTAATAGTCAGAAAAGGTGCCTGGTTATTGACCACTTGTCATGAGATGTATACTGACTTGACCATGTGTATAACATAAATCATGCAGGATCATACAGCTTGGATCCAGATCAGGCCCAACACATTAAATGTCATTGTTATATACCTTCTAAGTGTTTACTTTAGACACTTGACGTGTTTCAATCGCTTACAGTTGTACTTTTCATCTAAATTTAATGTGTCGCAATGCGACAAATCACTGTCCGCGGGCTTCATTCCCATTAATACATGGCAGCAGAGGGCTGCAACCCCATTAAAGCCCGCTCAAGGACATCGTCTGCAAGTTAAGATATACTATCGCTAATGTTTTATGAAGAAATGACCAAACTATTTCAATTAGCATAAAATACTCTCCTTTACTATATCGGACAGGCGGCAATCTAAAACCCTCTCAATAATCGATGAACGTGGATCACAGATTGCTGGAAACTGTGTTTTTGATTGCCATTTGTCGCTAGTCGGGCGGCAAACGGCAGGCAAAAGCTCTGTTTTAGCGATCCTGGATCCACGTTCGTCGATATATTTGACATTTTCGATTGCCGCTCTCTGAAGTGTTTATTTAATATAGGCCTACTGAATACGTAGCAAAAACAATCCGAAACAAGGGCTACTAGAAAAAAAATTACAGTCTGGCGACAAACGGCAATCAAAAACTCTATTTCTAACAATCTTAGATCTACGTTCGTCGATAGCATTATCGTTTTTGATTGCCGCCTATGTGAAGTGTTTATTGAATATAGGCCTACTGAAAACATCGCCAAAGCAATCCGAAACAAGGGCTACTAAGAATAATTTACATTTTTCATGTTCCTGTTGAAAAAATGTTTCCATACCAGATATGTGGCAATCAAAAACTCTTGACAAACAATTGATGAATGCGGGTCAGAAATCGCTACAACCTGTGTTTTCGATTGCCAGTTGTCGCCAGTCGGGCGACTAATGGCAATAAAAAACTCTGTTTTTTACAATTTTTAGTCTACGTTTGTGGATAATATTGACGTTTTTGATTGCCGCCTATCTAATGTGATATCGTTGTATTCTTCATGATGTTACGGTGGACATTTTTTGCATACAATTGAATGAAATTATTTGGACTACTTATGCTTGAAAGGAAGGTATATAACAATGAGGATATAACATTCTTTTCCGTATATTAACGTTTGCCAAGCCCGAGTGTGATAATGTGTTGCAGCCCTCACCGCTTTGCGGTTCGTGCTGCAACACAGTATCACACTCGGGCTTGGCAAATGTTAATATACGGAAAAGAATGTTTTATCCTCTTATTAATTTGTCATAAAATCAAATCTAGTTAATAGTCAGAAAAGGTGTCTGGTTATTGACCACTTGTAATGAGCTGTATACTGACTTGACCATGTGTATAACATAAATCAATCAGGATCATACAGTTTGGAATCGGATCAGGCCCAACACATTAAATGTCATTAATTTGTCATAAAATCAAACCTAGTTAATAGTCAGAAAAGGTGCCTGGTTATTGACCACTCGTAATGAGCTGTATCCTGACTTGACCATGTGTATAACATAAATCATTCAGGATCATACAGTTTGGATCCAGATCAGGCCCAACACATTAAATGTCATTAATTTGTCATTAATAGTTAGAAAAGGTGCCAGGTTATTGACCACTTGAAATGAGCTGTATAGTGACTTGAACATGTGTATAACATAATCACATAGCTAATATGTTCAAAGCCCCAACAGAAGTTTTTTAAGCTAGAGTGGACTTCAGAGTATGGTGCTTGGAGTACACCATGTATTCTCAGTCGCCTGCTAGTTAGTTGCTTTGAAGTACTCCCATCTCATTACTCATAGGTTAACATTTGGAAGGGTTTTTAACACTTTGGTATCTAGTGTCATCTGCTGATAACCTAAAAATGCAAACAATGTGCATCCTGATCAGGCTCGACTGATCTGGACCGAAACTGTTTGACTCTCTGATGGTGTTTCTGAAAGAACATTTGGGGGAAAAAAACAGCCGATGACAAGAAAGCAAGCAAAATTACCCAGGTTACAAAATGGACACACATTAAACTCAAAATCACAACTTTGGTGCAGTTCACTTTTATTCTGAATTTTTCTCATAAAACAAGTTTCTTTTTCCAGCTGTTAAAACTTTATGATGTGAAAGAATTTTATGTACCCCAGATCAAAATTCTAGCACTTAAAAGTTGGTATTTACAAGAAATAAATAAAACCCTGACAGACCCTCTGGATCGGTACTCTAATCTCAGAGTTTACGAAAGTTTCCCAGACTTTACAGGACAGTCGGTCTGGTGGACTGACAAACCACAATTTCACCAGACTGACACCATATGAGAACAAACAACAAAAAAAGAAAAAAATATAAGTTTTTAAGTTTGAATGTAATATTATGTATAAAGACCAATGATGGCAAAATATCCAAGACAGCTCAGTAAACAAAATATTGATTGCTGCTAAACACAGTTTTCCAATATGACTTTTGATTGGTTGATTAAAACAGAGTATTTTGTTATATTCCGCCAAAACAGTAACTTTTGGGCACAGTCGGTCCTGTGACGAGGTAACTCTTGTCAGACTGCAGGTTAATTCGCCAGTCAGGACCGCCGGTCCTGTGATGTTTCATAATGACTGTAATCTATTCCTAAATGCTTACATAAATCACAATGTACATGCCAAACATTCCAAAAAGATTGAATTCTATATTGTCCCTTTGGCATACAGTGTGTTTTTCTATGTACATGTAGTATTAACACCAACAAAAATGAAAAAAACCTACCACATCAACTCTATGTGCGTAAATACGGCTAATAACATGACTCCCATAATAAGTATATGGGGATTTTTCCAAAGCTCAAGGGCAGCTTACTCCTATGTCCTAATGGTTGGATCTTGGCGAATTTCAAACCAATCAGAGATTCTATGGTTGTCCTTGTTACCTGCAAGAATAAAAATGAAAGTGTAAATTCTGATATAATTATGCTCCCTTACAGTCTGGGTCTTATCACCAGTTTTTTCTACCAATATTGAATACCAAACGATGTAAAATTGCTTTTAATTAACCCACATCATCTGTGGTGTATTATCGCATACAAATTGATGGTCTATTTTGTATGTTAAAATTTCTAAAAAAATTGTGGACGACGGACGACGGAGTGACTGATATACTATTAGCTCACCCATGATCCTTCGGCTCAGGTGAGCTAAAAATATAGTATTTCTGTCCCTGTGGAATGTCTTTAATTTTGCATCTTACTGGGTAATTTTGAATGTTTTTTTGTTGTTGTCTGCTTGAGCTATCTCAACAGGTTCTACATATGTAAAATATCTTTTAAAACTCATTACCACCACTCACTACTTTTGTTATCTGCTCCCTAGGCTGCAGCTTAAGTTATTAGGTGGCCTATGTAGGTAGTCTATGACAGCTCCTTGTGAGCAGTCTAAGGTCATGCTTCCATAAGATCTAGGCTTAAGTGCACTTGAATATACAGGCAGCACAGTTGTAATAATCAGACATCTTTTTCAGGACAAAATTATAATTTGCATGTTAGGAACTGTCTGCCAGCGGCAAAAAGTCGTCTGCTGCTGATCTTTTCATACAGTTTGAACCCAGATTAGGCCAGACAAAACATTGGACCTGATCTAGATCCAAAATGTTAACACTACATGGCTGCGTTCCCTGCTGAAACATTTTTTGAAAATTTAATTTAAAAAGGTCAACAGATGACAAAAAAATCATGAAAAATTACTCAGCATGCTGAGTTAATTTATGCTCCTATTTTAACCACATTGACCTACAAGACTGTAAACTGATTCTTTGCATGTGGGGGATGGGGAAGTGAGGGGTGGAGTAATTTTGTTAATGCTTTTGCTGTTGTATGCTAAATGTCATACCAATGTTAAAGGTCTGTTGGTGCTGCATAACTCAGTATCTTAGATCCAAATTACAATAAACATGGATTTGCCCATTTTGTATGTGAAGGAGTCACAGGTTGAAATTTCTATATTTAAACTCTTTGCATTCTGGGTACATGTAATTGTTTATTCTTATTCTTTTGTTGTCGTCAGCTGACTTATTTCATTTTGTTTTTCATATATATAATTCTTTCAGGAACACTAAAAGAGTGTCAAACTGTTTGAATTCAGATCTCGACCGACATTTTATCAAATTGGATCCAGAATTTCAGTCCTAATCTGGATCCAAACTGTTTGCAAAGGTTACAACATATGACAAGCTAAAGTGTTAATTTATAACTGTCAATGAAGATTGATTGATTTAGTCACTGCATTTTCAAAATTTTAACTCAATGGATTCCATAACTACACTGCTCAGAGAACTACAAACACAAAAGTCACAGACCAACCTGAATAGGAGTAATCTACTCAGGGATAATTATTAGTTGTATATTTATTTATTGAAAGCTAGCATGTATAAGACCAATTCACCAATTGGAAGATTCCATTTTAGAAATTCAGGATCTTAAGTGGAGAAACATGGAAACATGTTCTCTTTCTAGTCTAGTGTATGCTGCTAAATGAGCAGTCTACTCAGGGCCAATATTTTTTCTTTCATTTATTGGCAAGTCAGTTCACCAAATGGAAGATTCCGCTTTAGAAATATAGGATCTAAAGGGGTGAAACACAGAAAAATGATCTCATTCTAGGTGCTGCTGAAGAAACAATATTATCAATTCCACAAGGAGAAACACAAATTTTATTTCACCACTTTATTTTAACATGTATAAAGGGCTTTAGATATGCTGGCTTACCGCCTAAATTACACAAATATTTGGCAGGATACGTATTTACTTAAATTTTAGAAGGTATCATGTACGAAAAACAAAGTAAGCATTACTCATTCAATGTTTTTCCAGAGCATAATGTCCGAAATTTTATATTTAGTTTCTCGTTTACACGATAGGAAAAAGGTAGAAGTAATCCGACATTTTTCCTTTCGGGCATGAATGCATAGCAAATCTTCGTAACTGCATTCTAAATATAGATCAGTTAGAAATGAAGCAAGCGCAAATCTCTGGCGGATCAACAGTGTAGCGGAAACCACAGAGGAATGCTGTGTGTTTTACTTTCGGTTTCACGACACGCTGTCAAAAGAAAGTCATAAAATTCAAGCCATATCCTAGCACACAATGCTTTCTTGCAAGAAAGAACAGTATTTTCCGTAAAACATCTCTGAAATCCAGCCGCCTTTTCTTTTTAGAAAAGTGATCAGAAGACCTGTGTCGCGAGAATCCAATACACAAAATCCGAACAAGTATTGGCGTATGCAAAAGTTGGTCCTATTTATCTATTATCGTATTTCGGTCTATCTGTCTTATGAGAATAAATATCTATAAAATCATTTAAATCATCTTTTTCTTAAGTTTTTAAGTAGCATCTAGTTCCTGAAGATTCTACATTTTGATGATTTCCACACAACCCCCTCCCAAAGCATACAATTTAAGCCACCTAAAGGGGACTCATAATGCTCCAATTGGCCTATTTTTTTCCAAATATTCTTCATCTCCTGCACCCTACCCCCATCCCCATTGTGGCTTAGTTGTATTCCTGCAAAACCCAAAACCTACTATGCCAAAGAGAAATTAAATATCTTAATGTTTACTTTTTTGTTAATGAATAGTCTAGGAAAACAAGCAGCAAGCCCAGGCTCAATTGAAATAATTACTTTGTATGTTTTTTTAAGACGAATAGTCATCAGTAATCATAAAAATTTCTTGTTACACCTTTTTTAAAAAATGGACAAGTACAGTACTCTTTTGAAAATAAAGCTTATCTAAAGCCCTGTATATGAAAAAAGATAACTCTGGACATTTCCATTATTATTATTATTATTATTATTATTATTATTATTATTATTATTATTAATCATAGTTAGCTCTGAAGAGTCAGACTATAAACACAGTGCACTTATAGGGTGGAATACAGCTAATACTTGATCAGAGACAGTATGATAAAATTTGAAAGTGGACATATAATAAGTCACATGGCCATATTGAGCTATAATTTGCAGACATCTGTATATTTACCTGTCTGTAATTTTTTGATTGTAGATGCTGTAGAGCATAGATAAGAAGCTACTTATACTTAGATTAATATAAGACTATATACTCAATATGAAGGACAAGTTTCAAACAACCAATTTTTTTTTTGTCCTGTATATATAGGTTCTGTTAATTTACAATAGGAAAAGGTTGAAAAATATACTTAAGGAATAAAGAAACGCAACAGACAAAAATATAATTTTTGAGTGTTTATATGACGGTTTGGTGAAATCTCTTTTTAAAATTTCTTATTGAGTATTTATAGCATGTGATGAAATACCAAAACGTCATTTTAACGCTACATTTTACGCTACAAGATGAAAACATATGAAAACGTAAAATGTGACGTTAACGTCAGAATAAAGATCAAAAAACCCCGTCTTTTCCATGTTTGGTTATTTGGCGTCGACTTGACAATTTGCAAATTAAACAAACGTCCAATCAAATTCTTAATGCAGTCAAATATTGCGTCAAAACACGCTACTTGAATGGCAAGATACACAATGGTAGTGAATAAGCGATAAACGTCACTTAGAGCCGTCGGGTTTGGGTCGCTGGTGGATATACGGGATAAGATAAACCTAGAGACATCAGAACATGCTTTCTTGGGAAAAACTGACTTTTCAGATACCGTAGAAATACACTGGTAAGGTGTTTATATTGACGTTAACCAAACAAAACACGGAATAATGCATGAGAAAAAAACCAATTACATGCCGAGAGTGTACACCAAACTTGTTAACTGTAACCTAAACTTTTGTCACTGGACCATTTTATCATCAGAAAAACACATAAACATCATGGAAACCATTAAAACGTAGGATATCGAATTTTGACGTCAGAATGGAGGTTTTTTGACGTCTGAAGATCTCAAGTCATTATTCTTGAACAAAACGTCATTGTAATGAATAAATTTCAAGCAGAAAAGAAAGTTTACGCGTTTCACGCAGTATTCAGAGTTGACGTTAATGACGTTAAGTCGTTTCAGAATCCTACAGAAACTTCGCCATTTGATCATTTCCTTGATCCGCAATCTATGCTACGACATTTTAAAACAATAAACCGATGGTTGATTCAAACTTTGCTTTAATTGGCCCTGTTTAAGCATTTTACTAGGGGGGTCAGGCTGGTTACGCGCATACCAAAATGATTACGTAATCGATAATTAAGTTGAACCTGCTGTAATTTGACGGACACATACTGCTCCTATGGATAAATATCATTTGCACTAAAAACTTGCATCATATTGTATGCTTACAGTGACTCGAAGTGTTTGTTGCGTTTCTTTATTCCTTAAGTATATCTTGAAATCAAGTCTGTATAGTAAGTAGATTTTTCAGCAGGACAAGGGTAAATCATGGCCAGGAGACTAGGATGACTATTTCCCTGCTAGCAGTAACTTTTGTCATCTGCTGATAACATTTGAAAACAGTTTGGATCCAGATCAGGACCAACAGAATGATCTGGATCCAAACAGTTTGACATTTTGATTTTGTTCCTGAAAGATTTTTTGAATGAAAGAAGTCAGCAGACGACAACAAAATCGCGAAGAAGTATGCAGTATGTAAAGATATACATATAATAAAAATGCTAACTTTTTCTCCTCTTTTGTGTTTTTGTCCAGCAATTTTAAGTCCTCACTGAGCATTAGCATATTGTGTTTACGAATATCAGGGAAGTCTGGTCAGACTTTACAGGATTTGACGTTCGCAAATATGTAAAGATGTGGGGAAGGGATTTCGCTTTGCTGATTTTATTTCTTTTTTATTAAATATCCTGTGAAAATGAAACAATTTGGTCTCAGTGAGACCAAATTATTTCATAGCATATTCCAAAGGGGTGGTAGTGGAGGGGGTACAAAACAAAACACTATGGATCCGCCACTGAATACCACCTTTGTGATCACACATTTCAGTTTTAAATGAAATACATGACCATATAATTTACCATTACCACTTTTTCACCTTGTAAGCAGTTTAAATTAGAGAAAATATCCAGCCAGGTCCTGATCCATGCTCAAATCAGCTACTGAGCATGTAATTTATAATGCTCATAATGTTAAAATGCCAAGATTGTTGGCATTTTAATATTTAATAACATCTGAGAGTTTAAAAAGAACATTTTTTTCGCTATATTTTGTTGAAATGTTGTAAAGTTGTAATTTAAATTCTAAAAATGCTGCCTGCTTATTACATCTGCTGCATTGATTCATATGCATTTAAGACTAGTTTTATCATGGAAGCAAACAATATGAACCCTGATCAGAGGAGCCATCTGAAATGGGTTCATATTGTAATAGAAGCCATCAAAGTACATCAGCAGATGAAAAATCAGCCAACATTTGAGCCGCGACATGAAATTTCCAGAAATGTGGTATGTGATACCAGCGAAGGCTCAGACCAGCCTGCGCATATGTGCAGTCTGATCAGAGCCTTTGCTAGTCGCTGGAATATTTTATGAGTGTTAAGCTACTGACCGAACAACAATTGGAGTTTCTAAGCTCAAAAGGAGACTGGACAGGCTCGTCTGAGTCTACACTATTCAAAATACCACATTGTTGGAAATCACGTCGATACTCATTTGTCATGAATAGCAGGAAAAGGGTTAGCTCTGTATTGTTTCAAACAACTAACCATTGATCTTTTAATTTTATCATGTTCAAACGATCACAAATTTTCTGTTGTCCGCCCATTATTTATGGTGTATACTTTTTTTATTATTTTATTATGTAGTCCTTGCTCCATGTGTATGTCAGGTATAAGCATGTCAAACAAAAAGGGACCTAACTCTTTTAGTGCTGTATTTAGGAAATTGAATTTCAAATGATGATCTGAAGTAACCTGTCGTGTTATCAATAAATAATTTGCTGAAGAAAGCAAAGAAATATATATGACATGTTTAGATAAACAAACATTTTCAGCGTAAAATTTTAAATATTTTCTTACCCATAATTTTTGCGTATGTTTTGGATGCTCAAAAGAACCCTCTCATTGAGAGGGTTCTTTTGAGTACCCACAACATATGTTTCGGTTGAGAAATAAGAAAAATGTTTTTCTGTTACGCACCCTTTACTACAGGCCTGAGATTCTGATCCAATTGTTCTCTAGGAAGAATAAAGTCTACCAAAGTACATAATAGCAGTTGAGTTAGTTGAGCAAGCAGACAGCATTAAATTTTGTAGTAAATGGCAGAAACTGGATAAGGCCTTTTTGTTTGACCTTCTTATTGTGTGTGTGTACTCTTGTATGTCTGTGTTGACTAAATAAAAAGATCGATCGATACAAGTGAAAGATAGGGGTATCCATAAACCTATTGCACATGGAATTAACTCAATGCATGTTGTTTTGGCCATTTCATGGGTAGTATTAACACTTTGCTTGCCAGCGCAGGGTTCTCACATACTCCAAATTTGGATTATTTTACTCCAACTTTTTGATTCTGACTCCAACTTTTTCAAAAGTGCCAATAGAATTCTGGCAAACAGCAATTTTACTCCTATTTTCAAAATCCTAGTGAGACTCTGCCAGATGCGAATTTTGTCGTCTGCTGATGATCTTAGCAGTTTGGACCTAAATCAGGCCCGCTAGAACATTGGGCCTGATCTGGATCCAAAGTGTTTGACACTGAAAGAATTATTTGAAAAAGTGAATTTTGAAAAATGTCAGCAGACCACAAAAAGGCATAAAAAAACAGCATGCAAAGAGTTAATTTGAATCGGAATCAAATATACTGTTTGGCGAAACTGAGTTAACTTTGTGTAGAACATAGGATAAATAGAAAGTTAGCCTCAAAATACTGAAGGCTGTAGCAAGACTGCATACATGTGCAGGCTTGTCTGAGCCTTCACTGACAGCATATGTCAGGCCTTTAGTTAAGAGTGTGTACCCCCAAAAAAAATACTTTTCTTATTTTTCAACCAAAACATATGTTGTGGGTACTCTTAAGAATCGTCTCAATGAGACGGTTCTTTTGAGCACCCAAATCATATGCTAAGAATTATGGGTAAGGGGATTTTAACAATTTTATGCTGCAAATTTGTGTTTATATAAACCTGTGATATGTTATATGTACCAAAAGTTTGGCCCATTATTCGATTATGAGTTGAATGTTTTAAGGTATGCATGTGTTATAATTATGATAATAAACTTTTCCTGCTAGATCTCATTGTTATTCATTCTTGCACTAGGCTGAAGCTATATAAAAAAAATGACATACCTTAAAAAAAATATTTTGTTAAAACAGGCCCATTTTTTTTAAATCAATAACCTCCAGGCTAGATCTGGATCCAAACCATTTGCAACAAAGAATTAAACAACTAATATAGGCAAATAAGCATAAATTAAAAAATAGTCTCAGATTAGCATGCTTCAAGAAGAGCAGTCTGATCAAGGACTATTTTTATTTGGTTCTCTGAACAAAATAATTTATTCAAAATGTAATTCCAGGATACTTTCTAGCAGGACATGACTTGAAGATTTAACTGTTAGCAGCTTCTCATCTGTATCTACCCCATTTTGTTAAAGCTAGTATGTGCATTTCAGTATAAACCTGTAAATTCTGTGTTTATTAATAAGGGATTAATCACCAGGTGATAGCAACTCACCATGTGGTCAAAACCTGCTATTTGTTGTCATGGTAATAACAAAAACATCCTTCAATTTAGATGAACAATAAATTTCCTGACCAATCTGGTCATGCCCACATTAATGTTTTGAGGTCTGCTGACTTTTTAGAAATTGAATTTCTCAAAAATATTTTTCAGGAACACTTTTAGAGTTACAAACTGTTCTATAGTCGATTATTAAAACAGAAGACAGAGAGATATTTTTCTATCATTCAGTCGATCATCTAATGGTATTGCAGCTACCATGCCATGGTAGCTGGTCTGTTATCAATCATCTTGATCCATTAAATTATTTAATTGCAAGAGTTTCAGAGCCTTACTTTAAAAGTGGCTGTCTTTTGATATTTGTACTGAAGAGACTATACATAAGTTCAACATTGTTCTAGTATCGTCTGCTGATTAAATCTGCAACCAGTTTTGACCTAGATCAGGACCTACAAAAAATCGTCTTCTGATTAAATATGCAAACAGTTTTGACCCAGATCAGGACCTACAAAATGTTGTCTGCTGATTAAATCTGCAACCAGTTTGGACCTAGATCAGGACCTACAAAAAATCGTCTTCTGATTAAATATGCAAACAGTTTTGACCCAGATCAGGACCTACAAAATGTCGTCTGCTGATTAAATCTGCAACCAGTTTGGACCTAGATCACCCGACAAAATGTCGTCCGCTGATTAAATTTGCAAACAGTTTTGACCCAGATCAGGACCGACAAAATGTCGTCTGCTGATTAAATTTGCAAACAGTTTTGACCAAGATCAGGGCCTACAAAATGTTGTCTGCTGATTAAACCTGCAACCAGTTTGGACCTAGACCAGGCCCAACAAAATGACGTCTGCTGATTACATTAAATTTTGCAAACAGTTTGGATCCAGTTCAGGCCCGACAAAATGTTGTCTGCTGATTACATTTGCAAACAGTTTTGACCCAGATCAGGACGGACAAAATGTCGTCTGCTGATTAAATTTGCAAACAGTTTTGACCAAGATCAGGGCCTACAAAATGTCGTCTGCTGATTAAATCTGCAACCAAATTGGACCTAGACCAGGCCCGACAAAATGACGTCTGCTGATTACATTAAATTTTGCAAACAGTTTGGATCCAGTTCAGGCCCGACAAAACTTTGTCTGCTGATTACATTTGTAAACAGTTTTTACCAAGATCAGGCCGGACAAAATGTCGTCTGCTGATTAAATCTGCAACCAAATTGGACCTAGACCAGGCCCGACAAAATGATGTCTGCTGATTACATTAAATTTTGCAAACAGTTTGGATCCAGTTCAGGCCCGACAAAATGTCGTCTGCTGATTACATTTGTAAACAGTTTTTACCAAGATCAGGCCGGACAAAATGTCGTCTGCTGATTAAATCTGCAACCAAATTGGACCTAGACCAGGCCCGACAAAATGACGTCTGCTGATTACATTAAATTTTGCAAACAGTTTGGATCCAGTTCAGGCCCGACAAAATTTTGTCTGCTGATTACATTTGCAAACAGTTTTGACCAAGATCAGGGCCTACAAAATGTCGTCTGCTGATTAAATCTGCAACCAAATTGGACCTAGACCAGGCCCGACAAAATGACGTCTGCTGATTACATTAAATTTTGCAAACAGTTTGGATCCAGTTCAGGCCCGACAAAATTTTGTCTGCTGATTACATTTGTAAACAGTTTTTACCAAGATCAGGCCGGACAAAATTTCGTCTGCTTATTTCATTTGCAAACACTTCTGACCCAGATCAGGCCCGACAAACAGTCGTCTGCTGATCATGTTTGAAAACAGTTTGGATACATATCAGGCCCGACAAAATGTTGTCTGCTGATAACATTTGCAAACAATTTGGACCTAGATCAGGCCGACAAAATGGAAAATGTAATCTGCTGACTACGTTTGCAAGCAGTTCCGACCCAGATTCGGGCTGTTAAAATGTTGGGCCTGAACTAGATCCATATTTTGACACTGATGGTATTCCTGAAAGAGTTTTTCAAGAAAGCTGATTTTTAAAAAAAAAAATCAGCAGACGACAAAAAGCATGCTTAATTTCCAGTATTAACCCTTTTCCTGCTAATGGGGAGTTTTGTCGTCTGCTGGCAGGCTGGTGGTGTTTGCAAATAGTTTGAACACAGATCAGGTCCGACAGAACATCTGACCTGATCTGAGGCCACGCTGTTTGACATTTTGATGTTATTCTCGAAAGAAAATTTTGATCATGCTATTACCAAGATTATTAAGATAATGTCAATTCTTAAATCTATATGGTCTGATAGCCTAGTGGTTAGTTCACAATTTGAAAAAGATCACCCAAACCTGGATCGAATCTTTGGGTGGGAGACTTTTTTATGACTGTCAAATGTATGCATTCTTTTTAAGTCAAAGTTGTTCATTATTTTATGCCACCTTCTGATTATCTTTACATCTTTTCATTTGGATATTCAGTATTAATTCCCTCAGTTTTATTAACTCTTTCATTGCCAGCCGCGACTTTTGTTGTCTGCTGATAGTCTTTGCAAACAGTTTGGACCCTGGTCAGTACCGACAAAACATTGGTCCTGAACTGGATACAGACCATTTGCCATCATCTGAAAGTGTTTCTGTTAGAGTTTTTGAAAAAGTTAACTTTGGAAAAAAGTCTGCTGATGACATAAAAGTATTAAAATGACCCAGCATGCAAAGTGTTAATTACATGTGAGCTTATATTGAAATCATACAATGTGCTAGTTGTAGATGATCAGATTTTTATAGTTATTATTTATTATCCATTTGTGCACAAAAGACTTTACAAACAAAATAATAAAAAAGGCTAAAAAAATAATTAAATGAAATGGAACAAGATTCGAACCCACATCTTTTGAATGCTAAACACATCCTGTTAAATGTATCCATAAAGCTATCGAGAAATTGTAGAATTCTTTCATTCAGACAAGTAATTGTACCACAATCTAAAGCTCACTTTTTACGATGATTCCCGAAGATTGGATGTAAGGTCAATGAATATTCATATGTCTCGGGTCAATTTTGACAAACAATAACTATAAACATAGAACATTACAAGATATATATAGATATATAATGTACATCCCACAAAGGGGGTTCATAATATATAAAAGTGTGGGGTTTCACTTTGCTGATTTTATCTCATTTTTCCTAAGTATCTTATGAAAAAGAAATAATTTGGTCTCACTGAAACCCAATTATTTCATTTTCATAGGACATTTAAAAATGGGGGGGGGGGGGGGAGGGGGTTTGAGCGAACCCCTGAAACTCCTCTGGATCCACCACTGCTTGACCAGAAAGATCTTTTTGAAGTAGTTGAATGCTTTTCATGCTTTTTGTAGTCTGCTGACTTTTTTTTTTCAAAAATAACTTTTTTCAAACACTATTAGAATGTCTAACATTTTGGATGCAGACCAGAACTGACTTTCAATAAGTGCTGATCTGGGTCCTAACTGTCTGCAAGGTGATTAACAAATGACATTGTCTGATAAAATGGACTTGACCTAGACCTCATTGCCTGTGTAATAAACAGGGAAATGGTAAACCTTCAAAAATTGGACTTTTTGTGATTTTTCTTTATGCTTTAACTATGAATGCATGCTTTAACTCTTAGCATGATCGATAATTTTGTTCATGCTTTTGCTGTTGTCTGTTAGCTGCTCACCCCTAAGTTAATCTATACCCCTTATGTTCTTTCATACTTTAAAAGACTGTCATGTTTTTATTCTACTGTGGTGTCACTCACAGAAAAAAAATGCTGAAAGATCACAAGCATTTTACAAAAGTTTTAACTTGTAATTGTATAAATAATAATTTGTTTAAAGGCAAAAAACATCAAAGTTTTACACTAATGATAACATTATGTGTCCAGTCTGATCTGGGTCCAAACTGTATGCCAACCCATTTTTCGATGGGGCAAAACTGTTTGTGCAATTTTGGTAGAGGGAATCATGAGGAACATTTCTGTGAAATTATTCAAAATTTGGACTAGTGGTTCAGGAGAAGATGTCATTTCTCATCTTGAGCACTGGCAACCCCTGTATTAAAGTAAGTACGGGTGCAAAGATCAGGAATCGATACAATCAAGTACCACACCTGACCCAGGATACCAATGGGAAAGTGACAAACTCACAGCCCGACCCACAAATGAGAGCCAAGAGGTCAGCCTTTTCCCAGCAGGTGACCACAAGGCACACATAAACAGACGTGCACAAAGGCATGGCAAACGAAAGACAGAAAAAACATATAAGAAGTACAGCCTTGGAACGGTCAGTAAAATATTTTACTGGAGGCCTTCCAAACTGTTTGCATAGAACATCAGCAGATGACAAAATTATCACTAGCTGGTATAGGGGTAATTTACTTACCCTTTTCATTAAGCAAGCACACAAAACAGACATCTTTGCTCCTAAACTACTGGCACAAATTATGTGGGGTACATTGTGGCTTTAGCGCTGATCCTGTTGGCGTTGTGATTCCATGTCACCATCTGTGTTGCTTAGACGGTGTAGCTTCTGTTCCGCACATTTTCTGCAAAACCAATGATTGAAACATTGTTCAGGCCTCCAGAGAGCATATTTGAAAATCATATTTCATTTTTCTCAAAATAAAACATTTGTTGTGCAAGCGTGGGTACTCAAAGGAAGCGTCTCAATGAGTCGGTTCTTCTGAAACACAAAACACATAATTATTCTGAAAAGGCTCAAATTTGTGTTTATCAGGGCCTTTGATAGTTAGGAGGGTAGGGGGAGGGGTATTAGGTTTGAGTTCAATTCATTAACCTTAATTTCAAGGTCAGATCAGCACTTTGAAATGCCTTATTTTGACCAAAGTAAGAATGCCCCATTTTGTTTCTAAATGAATTGAGCTGAATTCCTGTGCCAATTGTAAATAATTGCACACAAATGATCCCCTTAACTCTTTTTAGGCCAATAGAACATCCCATAGATTTTTATAAAATGAAGTTTGGATTGTGCATTGCATATACATTAAAAGGTCACCTGTTAAAATTTAAAAAAAAAATAATGTATGGCAAAAAAAGGAGGAGCTTTAACAACAAAAGAACGGACTTGAAATTCTATATATCCCGAGAAGTTATCAAGCTCTAGATAGATAAATGACTATTTTGAATCTGAATTCTGACATTCTCACACCTCCAAGTTTGACACTCAACACCTTTGGTACAATGCAACCTGTCATAAAAGATATCCTTTTCAAAAAATGTTCTCAGCAATTATTATATGGATTTTCATATGAAGCAACAATAGCGAGGGTCCAAGAATTCTCGTCCAGGAGGATGGATTCAACAGATACACCATCTGCCATAAAAAATCTTTTTTTTTGTCCTCAACTTATTTTTATAGAAGTCAATTGGTTTATTTCAAAGAAAATTTTAATTTTCCATGGTTCCAGAGGGGGTTCATCAATTCTTCCAGGGGTGAGGATGGTGTCCAACTTTTTCCAGGGGGAGTGGGGGGGGGGGTATCCAGGTGCTTAAGTATTCCCTATCTAAGCCCATATAACTTGTGTTTTTCAAGGGGGTCTGGTCTCCCCTCTGGATCCAAGCATGCAATGCTTGGATTATCTGGATGCTGTGACAAAAGTTAGATATTTGAAAAAGTTTTATCAATTTTGAACCTCCCTGAATACATGGTGTCTGGGAAAACAGCCATAGAGGCCTGATATTGGCCTAAATTAAAATTTTATTTTTCCCCTTACTCGACTGACCCTGAAAAAGCCCCTACACAAAAAATTCTATTACAATCTTTTGTCAAGATTTTTTTTTTTAAATTTCATTGCAAACTTAGAGATTGTCAATTGTAAACAGTGTTATCTTAAAAATATATTCTAAAGCAAATTGTTTATGTGCAGAAAAACCAGCCTAAAACAACCACTCTCAAAAAGAGTAAAAATTGCTTTCAAGGCAAATCATCACTTAATGTAGGTCAAAAGTATTGCAGAATGCTCCAAGGGGAAACAACAATATTTCTAAGGTTGGCCTAACCCTTATGGTTCTGACAAATTTAGGTCAATTTAAACCATTGCAGTTTACCCTTTGCATTAAATCTGTAACCTTTACAACAGTTTGGACCCAGATAAGGTCCGGCATTCTGTCTGGGCCTTATCAGGTTCCACACTGTTTGACACTTTTGAGCTTATGACAAGTTGAAGTTGAACCTATGTATTTTAACTAAGCAAAAAACATTTACATGACATTGTCATCTGCTTATAACCCTTTCAAATAACTTGGAACCAGATCAGGCTGACATTTTGTCCAGACTTATCAGGGTTCAGAATATTTGGCACTTTAAAGGATATGACAAGTTGGAGTTAAACCGATGTTTTTTAACTTTGCGTTACATCTGTATATGACATTGTCATCTGCTGATAACCCTTTCAAACAATTCGGACCCAGATGAGGCGCGACATTTTTTATCGAGGTTCAGAATGTTTGGCACTTTAGAGGTTACGACAAGTTGATGTTGAACCTGTATTTTAACTTTCCATTAAATTTTCATGTGACATTGTTATCTGCCTATATGCATTTCAAACAATTTGGACTCAGATCAGGCCTGACATTCTGTCCCCTGTATTTCCTCTCTGCTTAGAAGCTTTACCTGAAATTGTCATCTGCTTCAACCTTTGCAAACATGATACATCAGTACATAGAACAGTCTGCTGAGATGTAAGATCATAGACAAGCTAACAACAGTTACTCTATCTACAGAGGACAGTCTGCTGAAAAGAAACATGATACACAGGTTTGTAGCTCTTATCAACAGAGAGCAGCCTGCTGAGATGAAACATGATAAACAGGTTTCCAAATCTATCTACAGAGGGCAGTCTGCTGAGTATAGTGTGATACATCAGTTTCCAGCCATATCTACAGAGAGTAATCTGCTGAGAATTAATATGAGAATCCGGTTTACAACCAGGCCTACAGAGGGCAGTCTGCTGAGATTAAACATAATATAACAGTTTGCGACTCTATCTACAGAGTGCGGTCTGCTGAGCTGAAACATGATACACAGATTGCAATTCTACCAACAGAGAGCAATGTGCCGAGACGAAACCTGCTACACTGATTTGCAACTCTACCAACTGAAAGCAGTCTGCCAAGTTGAAACATGATACACCCGTTTGTGATTTAACATTCATTTTATTTTTGCAACTGTAGTATCCACAAAGGGCAGTCTGTTGAGATGAAACATGATACAACTTAGGGCTGTGACGATATATCGATATGTATCGATACAGACTTGGCCGATACCGTATCGATACGCTTGGGTGCCGTATCGCGATACTTTCAGATATTTACTAGTAAAAAATTTGGTAATTTCTAACCTCAAAATATATATTCAGGTACATTCTATTCTTACAGTGTAAATATTCGCTACTTAAAACAAGATCAAATGGACAAATAGTCAAAAGTAATGATAGATAAAAAAAATTCTATTGTGCTCTCATAGCGCAACCACATGCCGATTACTTGCTGTTATTCAAATGCCTGTATAGAATTTTTTTTAAATTTAGGTTTGGTAATTTCACAAAATAGGGATAACTTTTAAGGTTTAGCAGAGCTGCATGGTACACAGGACCTGCTGAGATCTATCCATTAAGGCGCTGCTCGCTTCATGTTTACTGGTTTTAATAGTGTGTATTACAAGGTTCACTACACAATTTCGGTATACAACATAAATGTCAAATTAATGCTCAATTTTTCAAAAAGAGTCACAAAAATATTTGTCTTATTGAATAATTGGCAAATGGGATAGAAAAAAGTGCAAACATTTTTTATCAATATACTACAGAAATAGTGCTTCAAAGTGTTGGTGTATCAGTGTCGATATATCCTGATACGTATCGTATTGCATGTATCGCGATACGTATCGTATCGGATGACAGCCGTATCGTCCCAGCCCTAATGCAACTACAGAGGGCAGTCTATCGGGCAGCGTAGCCCAGTCGATAACATGCTTGCAGGGGTCATGAGTTCGATCCTGGTCCGGTCCCATACTTTTGTTGAGATTGTCCTGAAACAATTTCTGCTGTCATTCCTCCTTCCGCTGAATCATTTAAGACGGGTTGTGGTCAGCTACAAGCGAAAGTATGTGCACGAAGTACTGGTTAACTGCTTGTTCAAGCTTGCCCAGGAAAAAGTGTGCATGGTTAGGTGAACTGACCATCCCACAATGACCATAGCTGTTGACTGGGACAAAAGCAACAATACAAACAAACAAACAGAAGGCAGTCTGCTGAGATGTGACATGATACATGGCTTGGCAGTCATGAATATCTACACTCCTTGTGAAGACAACATTTATGAAATTGAGCTACCCAAAGAAATTGACATCAAAAGTCCATAGTGTATAACAACCCATACTGTACTCACTCAGGATATTTCAGTGACTAATCTATCTATCTATCTATCTATCTATCTATCTATCTATCTATCTATCTATCTATCTATCTATCTATCTATCTATCTATCTATCTATCTATCTATCTATCTATCTATCTATCTATCTATCTGCACTGCGACAAACATATCTGTACTGAAATGGTCTTTTAAAATTGTTGTTGCTTAACTGTTGACATTTAGTGTCTATATACGAATTCACCAAATACAAACGTGACTGCAAAGATCGATATTTCCAAGCGTTTGACATAATAATTTGGGAGCTAAAGACCTGTATTTTCTTGTCTTTCATCGTGTTATGATTGTTGCAGTCTAATGCAAACTACTATTTTGCCATTTTTTGAAGGTTATCATGAGGGAAACACAAAAATCAAAATATCGAAAAAACATGTGGTTTTCATATTCGGTACACTAAGTCCTTGACAACCACTGCTAACTGGAAGTGTGGTCCCGAGAATTGTTTAAATGGATACATAGGAAAGCTCCTGTTTTAAGGATTCAGTAGTTTGCTTTAATCAAAAATAAAAAGTTATCAATGTGAAATTCTGTATCAGGCCTTGTGGCACTATCTTCAATGTAAACGTCTCACGGTGTAGGTTGAGTGACTAAAATGTAAAGTTTCCACAAATGTAATTAACATAAAACATCAAGCTTACTGATTTTGAATCTTTGAAATCATTTTAGTGTAGATCTATCTGTCAAAAGATGAAAATTAAAGGAGTGGACATTTTAAGTTATTTTAATTAATTAAATGCCTAATCTAATTTAAGCTTTTTGCTAAGCTTCCAAAGTGCCACTATAATCCATAGTTCTTATAATTTTAAATGGTAAATTTGGTATGATTTTTCTCACCAATATTAAGCATGTGTCTTCTTAGTTGCTCAAAAGAACCGTCTCAATGAGATGGTTCTTTTTTGTACCCACAACATATTTTTTTTCTCACCAATATTAAACATGTGTTTTGGGTGCTCGAAAGGACCGTCTTATTGAGACGGTTCTTTTGAGTACCCACAACATATGTTATGGATGAGAATTAAATGGAGAAAATGGTTTTCCAACGAACGCTCTTATCTGGACGGCTGAATTAATTATAGCTGTATTATATACAGCTGATAAGGTCTGCTCTCCATTGATCAACCTCATCTTTTGGTCTATCTGCGCCCTATCTACACTGTAGTCATACCACTATGGGAATTTGGGTCTCGTCACTTATTCCCGTGTTAGGGTAACTTTCTCATCATGTTCAATATCTTCATTTAATGACAGATAAACGCCCATAAATGCTGGGGTTCCGGATGATTTTTGTTCATCAAAATCACATTGTATTTTTTAGCTTTACAATTATATGAAAACTTTAACGTTCGATGTCTAGGCATGAAATAACTAATTACGGTTTCGTCATCGTGGACAATTAATCAATGACAAAACCGTACAATTATGACTAAACCGTAATTGACATTTTTTCAATATAACTGTAAAAACACACATTTAAAATCTGATTTTATCTCCGTTTTGACAAAACAACACAGAGGTTGTTAACTAAACGATGCAATCTCGAAGCAAACATATTGGAAAGTTCCCATTTTTGTCAGCCTTTATTTGAAGGTAATTTTACTATAACACCGGAGTGGGTGACGAGACCCAAATTGCCGTAGTGGAATGACTACAGTGATCTAGGTTTCGTCTTTCGCCTAAGAGCCTTGAAACCATGCAGCCATCATGGCGATCAGGGTCTCTTGAGCCCCTTTTATCCCACCTTAGTTTCGTCAATTCCTTCCCCTTGATAGATCGCAAAGAAGGATCTCTTATTTATATGCTCATAATATATATTTTAACAATAGAAAAATTATCAGTTTTATAAAAAAAAATATCTTTATAAGATTTTATCCTACCTATGATCTTAACTTATAAATATCTGTGCTATAGCAATGTAAATTTCTGTGATATTAACCCAAATTTCCTGTGATTTGTTATATGTTTATCCTTGTACAGTCTTTCACTTTGTTTGTCAGTAAAATAGCCTTGATGGCTAATGTTTGATATGTTAAAATTGAATGCTGACTTTAAATAAAGTTTCTTGTATCTTGGTAGAAACTTTCTTTTCGAATTTAAATCTTGACAGGACAGAGGCCTTGAGTGCCTCACCCTTTACAACAGACACTTAGCGGAAACGACTAGCAGAATGAATAAAGCCAATGGACTGAGTACGAACTGCTTTGGGGACGAAACGTAACAATTTTTTTCGCTTCAACAGACGAATTAGGAATGAAACAACGCGATCTGTATGATTTCTTACCTCCAAAACATTCTTTCTCTCTTTTTCTGCCATTGAATACAGATGACTAGTTATTTAAACAAAAAAAAAACAAAAAAAAAAACATTTTCTGTGGCACATTTGTTCGTACACACATTTTGCTAAGTCTCCGGCTTAACCAAGTATCGGCTTTCACTAAAAGTAACAAAGAGGGGAAAGATCAGGAATCGATACACAATCAAGCATCCACACCTGTCCCAGGATACCAATGGGAGAGTGACAAATTCACAATTAGACATCACAAACGAGAGCCAAGAGGTCCCACAAGGCATCAATAAACAGAGGTGCACAAACGCATAACAAATACAAGACAGAAATAACATAAATGATCCACAAAAAGAAGCACCGCCTTAGAACGGACAGTTAAATTTTTTAATTGGAGGGCTTAAATAAAATCTCTTTACAGAATGTGAGTAAGAGCAAAATAAACATTATATAAAATTGTTCAGTGGCCGGATCCAGTAAGATCTAGAGTTTAATTAATTTAAGTCAGGAAGTATGTATGTGTGTGTGTGTGTGTGGGGGGGGGGGGGGTATGTATGACCGATCCTGTTCCTTACTTTTATAAATGACCTGCCCGATAACATAAGGTCTTTAATCTGTGGCCAATCATTGGCAAATGAAGTTCAATGTGGCCAAATGTCACTCCATGAGAGTGACTCGGCATCAGCATTACAAACAAATTATCTTTGATTATTCCCTTCACAAGAAAACTTTGGAAAAGTTCAGTCAGCAAAATACCTTGGTATAACCATCTCTGATAATATGGATTGGGGTCAACACATTTCAGACATTTCTTCCAAAGCAACTAAGACATTCAGTTTCCTTCGCAGGAATTTGGCTTTTGCAACTACAAGTACTAAGGAAGTTGCATACAAAACTTTGGTTAGGCCTAAACTAGAGTATGCAGCACCTTTTTGGAACCCTTACTCAAAACCTCAGATTAATCAGGTAGAGAAAGTTCAGAGGACAGCAGCCCGCTGGACCTGCCGGAGATGGCGAAACACAGGTGCCCTGAAGAACTTTTTTTTTGCGGACTATTCCACAGTGGAATAGTTTTTCTTCTTCGTTGGTCAATTCCCAGACCACTGAGGAGTTTAGGGCACTCCTAAATTAGTAAAAAGCACAGCCAACAGATTCTATTTTCTTTTTTCTCAAAATTCTAAAATTTGCGTAATGATCAGTATCGATTGAGCAAGTGTCTAAAGAAAAAAGAAGGGGGGTGGGGGGGCGGTCAGGTGGTAGAAGGTGGTGATTTTTTAGTTCCAAACAAGAAGGTGGAGCACTGCCTAAATGGGTGTAAGTATTTGTATAACTTGATTTATTGTGGAGTACTCAAAAGTGTCCAGTTTTACTTGTGTTAGGTGGTTGTTCTGGCATATGCCGAGTACTAATCCAGTCGACCCAGTACACTGTACTATTGCCAGTAATAAAGTCATAAGCATAGCACCTCTCCGACCTTTTATCCGCTAATGTTGTCTGCTGATAAACAAAATATTAAGCAAACAGTTTGGACCCAGATCAGGTCTAACACATTGTTGGGCCTGATCTGGATTCAAACAGTTAGTGCTTAAAGGAGGCACAACTTGTTTGACTGTGCATGTCAAAACAAATCTACTAATTATCCCTTAAGACAAAGTCGGAATCCAACTGTTTGTCATTCTGTTGGTATTACTGAATTTGTTTTGAAGAAGTTAAATCATGAAGAATCAGCAGACAACACAAATGCTAAAATCATATTACCTCTCAACTTATTAACAACTGTTTTATTTTTATTAGCTGATATTAATAATATTAGTTTTATTACTATGCCCAAGCAAATTCAGAAAAAACACCACAATATCAAACAACTTGGATCCTTATCCTGTAATCTGTACCTGAAATGTAGGGTCTGATCTGGATCTAAACTCTTTGCAAAGTGAACAAAGAGATGGAACAAGCAGGTGGCCCCCAGGGGGGTACTCTAATTTTTTCCGCATTAGTAGGCTCGGACCCAGCATCTACTGTTCACCCCCCAAAAAATGTCAGGAATTTCAAACACCCCAAAAAAATATTTGAAGTTATAGCAATCCCAAAAAATATCCCAATTCTGTACCTTGACCTTAAAAAAGACCCTAAATTGCATAGAAATGTCCCTCAAACTAGCCCAATTTTGTGATGACCCCCAAAAAATATCCACAAAATCTTAATACCCCAAAAAAATATTCATTTTTCTGAAAACCCCAAAAAATATGGAAATTCAGAATTTTGAACCCCCCCAAAAAATGGACCGAGCCTACGTATGTGTGAAAATTTCAGAGTACCCCCCCCCCCCCCCCTGGAAGGTGGCCCTAACAGGTGCAGCTTTACTGTGAATACAGGTATATGGGCAGCATAATGTGAAAAACTGTCTTTGGGTTTGTGACCAAGTAAATCTAAAATACAGTTTACCCGCTTGCTTCATCACAACATGCAGCAACTGAGCTGGATCCATACCATATACAATATAAATGTGAATAAATGCAGAAAAAAATACTTTGCCATTGAATAAGATCCTCTAAGGATGAATACTGTGCAGAAAAAAATCCCCATGGGGAAAAATCCCTGCGGGGAAAAATTCCTGCGGGGAAATATCCCCGTGGGGATTTTTCCCCATGGGGAAAATCAAAATGTTAATATATACTTGAAACATACTCAAATGTGTCATACAGATTGCAAGAGTGAACCTAAGCTTGATTTTAGACCCTTAAACATGTTTTAAAAAATCCCCGCGGGGATTTTTTCTCCAAAAATCCCTGCGGGGAAAAATCCCCGCGGGGAAAAATGAAAAATTGTTATTACTGGTGGAAATTCATTTTTACACACCTTTAACATGAGATCTTGTCATATTTGAATAAAAAACTGAGTTTTAGAATTTTTGAAAATCCCCGCGGGGAAATTTTTCGCACGGGGAAAAAATCCCCGCGGGGATGGTGAAAAATCCCCGCGGGGAAATATTTTCCCCGCGGGGATTTGCAAATCCCCGCGGGGATTTTGACCTTTGTCGTGGAATATTTTCTAGGTCATTACATATTTTAAGCCAAAAACCTATAGAATTTCCTCAGTAGGGTCTATTCTACTGGAATTAAGTCACTTTAGCTTTCTATGTCAACTAAAAGTACTAGGTCATTTTGCCAAAAACTGGTTTGGCAAAAAAATTCCGGTGGCAGTTAAATACTATACACTCAATGCCAGACTAATACCATGGATACCTGGACTCAGATACAATAGTCGCCGCGGTGTAAGGGGGACAATTGACTTATCGATTATCTAGGTGATCAAGAACCACAACTTACCTGTTAAGCCGGGCCATAGTTCTATTTGAGATAGGGCGTAGAATATACCACCATACATTTCCTTTGTTGATTCGAGACCTGGCTTATTTTGAGGACAGAAGCTTAGTGTTACGCGTATTATTTTCATTAAGGGTATCTTTTCGTGGAAAAGTAGCCACACTAGTTCATTACCACAGAATGTTGTCAAGGCTTCTATGAACGTATTACCTCCAGGCCTCTATACAAGATCAAATACAATCTCAACAATAATCTTAGTTTACCATAACATGAGGTCGAGGTGGTGGTGGTGGTGGTGGAGGTTGTGGTGGATGTGGTGGTGGTGGAGGTTGTGGTGGTGGTGGTTGAGGTGGTGGTGGTGGTGGTGGTGGTTGAGGTGGGGGTGGTGGTGGTGGTGGTGGTGGTGGTGGATGTGGAAGAAGATATAGACACAATATTCGTCGAGACAAAATGATCAGGTGTTTGATCTGCAACCAGTCCTATAGTAGGGGTGCTGCATTTTGGAGACATGAACGCAATGTCCATGGCAGTGGGAAAAATACCGACCATTCACGACCATTGAAGGAAATAACATTTCAACATCTCTTTTCTATTTATGGTGACTGGGCCCAGTGGATCAGGAAAAACTGAATGGACTAGAAAGCTGTTACTCACCTCATTAATACAGCCACCTCTAGGACGTATCTTATGGTGTTTTGGGCAATGGCAACCCTTGTACGAGGATCTTCAGAAGAGAATTCCATGGATAGAATTTGTGCATGGCATCCCAGACTATCTCAATAGTCCTCAGTTTATCAATCCAGGTAAACGGAACCTAATCATCTTTGATGATCTATTGACTGAAGCCAAGTGTGACCAGAGAATAGCTGATCTCTTTACCAAAGGCAGTCACCACAGAATTATATCTATTGTGTACCTTACCCAAAAAATGTTTCCTCAAGGTAAAGCGTGCAAGGATATTGATTTGAATACGCAATACTTCGTCTTGTTTAATAATCCAATTGACAGACAACAAGTGGCAACCTTAGCAAGAAGAATTTATCCATCAACCAGCGCTATGTTTATGAAGGGACCACCACCACCACATCCACTGGATTTATTTATACTTATATGCATCGTTTAATCATTTTTGTCATAATTATGGATGTCATAAATACAGAGAAAGTCCTGACTTTAGTGGTGGGGACTAGTAAATTCCCCAAGCATGTTCCGCTTCAATGCATGAGACTTGGTCTGTCGAGAAACTTTTCCTTCTACCGCTTGTTCATTTAACAAGTTTAAGCTGGCCTGGTTGTCGCAGTTTGCAGCGCTACTGACTCTCGCTTTGCCTTTTGGAATTCGCAGGTTATATATCTGGGTCAGGCACATTTATTCACTAGTTTTCAGTAAAGCACTGCCTTCTGGGTTATCGCAAATGTTAAGCCTACCTAGGATAAGGGAGATAAGGATACTGGCTGACAGTCCCAGAAAAGGACTTCAAGACAGCCTGACTGTCTGCATTACAAATCTCGCTGTGTACTGTAAACACTGCTATCACTTCCTGGGTAATATTTCTTGACTTTTTCGTCTGCTAACTTTTTTTCTAAATCAGCTTTTTCCAAAAAAATGTAAACATTTTGGATCCAGATCCAGATCAGGCCCGATCTACTGCAATACTGCTGAAAATGACATAAAACACCAAGCCATCAACCCAATCTATCTTCTGTTGTCGAGACCTTAAACGGTGACATTTACCTTGAATCTGCGTAGCTGAGCCAGGGATTCTGGGTACTGTATGGTCGAATAATGGATTTTCACATCGTCTTATTGAGGAGAGGATTTGACCAACATTGAATTTAAAAAATCTTTTCAGACATAAATGAGGTATGAAATGGAGGTTAAATTCAAAGCTCCTTCAACTGTTACCTTGATCCTGAGTCTGTATGGTTGAGTCATGGGTCCAGCAAGGACAACGATATGGCGGTAAAACTTCACATTTTTCTCACCATGACCAAAGTTTCAAATAGTGTCATGAATGATAAAGGCATACATGTATGTTTTCACATATTGGAAGAAGAACTTAGGTGTAAACTTTCTTCTTTTTGTTCAGTAAATATATAGAGGTACGGCCAACCCCATGTAAACGAAAAGGTGAAGTGAAAAAAAATCTTGAGCGCAGTGGCTCAGTGGTAGAGTGCTTGACTTGAGACCGAGCGGTTGCGTGTTTTAGCCACACTGGCGTCACTGCGTCGTGTCCTTGAGCAAAACACATTAATGTTTGCTTTGTACTGGTTTAACCCAGGAAGACTAATCCCGACATAACTGAAAAAATGTTGACTGGGACGTAAAGAATCAAATAAAAACAAAAGTACAAAAATCTGTAGAATCTCGTGCCAACTCTTTAGGTGTGGCACAGTGCGTGTAACCCTAATAACTTACAGCGGATATGCTATCGCAGCAAAGAAAGGTTTGGGTTTTATACTCATATGAATAGGCTGACAAACGAGGATTCTGGTACTTACTGCATCTGCGAGCAGCGAAGACTTGAACGAGTCTGCGCAAACACCTAGTCACAAGAGAGTTTATGCTTCCTGCAAACACAAAGTATGAAAATAGATAAGTGCCGAAACAAAAAATAGGACTCTAGCTCAGCAAGATACTTCAGCTTTTGGCGTTCAAATGAGGTTCTTGCAAATATACTTTAAGTACTGGCCCAAAATAATTAGCATTGATTAGTGAATGAACTGTGCCAAAGAGTCTCTTCAGAGCATTCGATGTCTGCACGCGATGGGCTAACTTACCATTTGACTCTAGGATATCAGGCCTTTCTCTAGGACCTGTAGGAGAACTAAGGGGAAGTTACCTTGAAATATTTTCACGTTTGTTGAAGTTTAGAAGTATGAAATGCGAAAAACCGGTGCCTACGAGTTTCTGATTTGAGTTTAAGAGCTAAACCATGCGTGGGTCTAGGGATGGGGGTCCAGACCCCCTTGGAAAATCACAAAGCAATAGGGTTCCTTAGCAATATTGGTCCGCATCCAAAAAAAGTGTGTATATGTTGTTTCCTGCAATGACGAACAAAGACAGTGCGTGGCATAAAGCAGTTCTACTCTCCCTTGCTTCATGTTTGAATTCTCTTCCCTTAATTAACCTTAATTGTGTTGTTTATTCCTATTTAATGAAATTATATATCATGTCAAGATGTAATGGTATGTGTAAGAATACTTTCGTCTGTCTCCCAGTCTGACAGTCCTTCCATACTACAGCGCACAAGTTTTCCCCAATTAAGTTCATTCAAGGGGAATAATTTAAACAGGAAACAAGGGGAGCAATCATTTTTGAACGAGACACACCGTCTTGCCTCGACATATATGCCCATCAAATGGTATCAAAACATCTCTGACAATGTAAAAGATTTTATGGAGCGAACAAGGTTTTCCCTTTAAATTTCATTAAAGATATTAAAATCAAACAGGATGTGAGGGAAAGCAATCTTTCTTGCACCTGACACACAGTCTTTATCGGATTAATATGCTTTCCAAATATAGTCAATATATCTCAAAGGGTATAAAAGTTATGGGGTGAACAAGCTTTCTGCTACAGATGGCCTGACAGACGGACGAACGGATGGACAGACGATGGTCGCCAGGCTGATCGCTATGTCCTCGATCCTTGTTGGTTGGGGATAAAAATGTGAAACAAAGAAAGAGCTAATTCGTTTTTAAATCAATTTTAGATGGAACACATTTATTAATGCCTGTGAATTCACATAATTTTCTCCGTCGTCTCACTCAACTTACCCGACGTCTCGCATTATTACAAACACATAGCATTAAATCCATTTTCCATGCATGCCAAGTTTATTTTATTTTGGGGGAATGATCAATTATGCTAAATTACATTTGCAAATATCAAAATAGGCTCTTTGACATATTGCTTATTCTAGAAAATTAAATGTTCATACTATGAAATTTGCTTTTGCGACCTTTTACCAGTGGGCCTGTAAAATGGGGCGCACAATGACAGCTTTCCTGAAACATATTTTTACAGCATTTTTGCATTGTAAAAGGCAAAATTGACTTCTACAGCTCCTGCAATAATTAGAATTTTGATTTGATTTGCAACGTCAAAAAGGTATTCTAGGATCATATAAAGAAAGATTAAAATTACTTACCATATTACCCTTGCTAAAATCGTTGATGGGCTAACACCTCGCCCGTCGTTACACGTTTCTACAGTTAACCTCCGTCGATTCTCCGGTTTAAACGTGCACAGTTTCCATATCTTGGAGTAGTATATGAGTCACTATAGCTCCAAGTTCGAAAAAAGGTCTCTTATGACCATACAAAATCGTGTAAATAGGTCCCTTTTTACCACACAAATGAATGCTGTAGAATTATAGCATCAAGGCCAATGTCACTCTTGTAATGACGTCATCGGCCATTTTGTTTCTATTTTTAGTAACTATTGTCATACACGTTCAGACCTGCGCTTGAAAATCAATTTTAATGACCTCTATAAAAGAAGTGCAATAAAATGCACCTGGCCAATTCTAAGGTCCCTTATGACCACACAAAATGAATGTTTATTGACATAAAGACTGTATATGTTCAATAAATACCTACGGGCCGCGTAGCGCAGTCGGTAACGTACCCGAGTGCAGATACTTGTCTGTCTGGGGATCCAGGGGTCGCGAGTTCTGTCCCACAAAGATTGATCTGTTTACCATTTCTAAGGTCCTTATTACCACAATGAGGCATTTCATCTCTTCGCTGTTTGGTAGATGCCCATCCGACGTTCTACCTAGGGGGGTCCACTATAGGCGCAGATGAAGCGATAAATGATGCGGGGCGGCTATATTGGATGACGTCATCATCTATATTTAGAATGAGATCATGATCTATTTTTAGTAACACAGGAAGTTTGAACAATGGTGTTATTGTTCATGGTGAACAATAGGATTAAATTTTTGAACAATAGTCTCCATCATGTCTGCTTGTGTTGACATAAGGCAGGGAATCTTAACAATGGTCTTTTGAAAGTGCCAAAGATATGTTTTTGAATAATAAACTCTCCATAAAGTATTGCTTGTGTTGACATAAGGAAGGAAGTCGCCACATTGGTCTTTTGAAAGATAACCCCCTCTTAAACGAAGAATAGGATTAACTTTATGAATAATACAATTTCTGAACAATAGTTCCATTTGCTTGTCCAAACAGGGCTAGTTGAAACCAGAAATGCATTTTTTCAATTTAAATAGTATTGGTCATGTACTCAATGTTGCTATTTTTATGGACGATTATGATAAATTTGATCAAAAGAGCAAAAAATCACCTTGCTATAGGCGAACACGCAAATATCACAGTTTTTAAAACTAAACATTTTTCCTTTATCCATTTTTGCTGACAAGATTGAACAATGTATACTCCAATATACACTACAATTACAAAAACGGACAAACAAAATGTTTTGAGATAATTTTTAAAACCAAATGGGTAGATTCTACAATTTGTACACAAACTACAAATAGTTTACAA
>CAXHUL010000139.1:0-15000 GCA_964019695.1 Loripinus fragilis
GATGAATGGTTGTGTGATCGCAAGCAACAGGTTGTATTGAATGGCAAATTTTCAAGATTACAGGACGTTTTATCGGGTGTGCCCCAAGGCTCTGTCCTTGGACCGATACTTTTTCTGATTTTTGTAAGTGACATTGATACAGTGGTATCCAGCCACATCCAGAAGTTTGCAGATGATTGTAAAGTTTACAGATCTGTTCTGACAGCAGAGGATATTGGTATACTTCAACAAGATATAATCAATTTATGTCAATGGTCCAAAGATTGGCAAATGCTATTTAATGTGAAGAAATGTAAAGTGCTCCATAAAGGACATAACAATGCATATTGTGATTATAGTATGAATGGTGAAATTTTACAATCTGTTACAGAAGAGACTGATTTGGGTATTATTGTGTCAAATGACTTGAAGCCTTCAAAACAATGTGTTAGCGCAGTTAAGAAAGCCAATATGACATTAGGAATGATTAAACGCCATATAGTATCAAGGGATAAAAAGACCATTGTCAGGCTTTACAAAAGCCTTGTGAGACCAAAGTTAGAATATTGTATACAAGCATGGAATCCGTCATTAATCAAAGAATAGATCAACACAGAGCAACCAAGTTGATTCCTGAAATATCTCACTTGCCATATCATGATAGACTTAAGTATTTAAATCTCACCACCCTAGAGCTTAGAAGACATTGTGGAGACCTTATTGAAACATTCAAAATACTTAAAGGATTAGAAGGCATTCCATCTAATAGCCTTTTTGAACCAAACACTTCTATCACTAGAGGAAATTCTCTCAAGTTATATAAACCAAGATCAAGATTGAACATCAGATATAATAATTTCAGTCAACGTGTGATCAATGCATGGAATCGACTTCCAGAGCGAGTTATATCATCTACAACTGTGAACGGATTCAAAAACAACCTAGATAAATATTTTCAAGAATTACATGGGGTTTCTATGACTCGGTCGCTTAACCCCAAGGCTGCACTTTAGGGTGTGGCAACAGGTATAACAGGTATAACAGACGGAGCCACCTTCTTCTTTTCTTTGCATATTCTGCCTTTAGGAGAGGCGCACCTTAATATCCTTAATATCTTGAAGAGTCATTGCTGGATTATCATCAAACCCCACAAACATGTTCATTAATGCAAGACAAATACTTTAGACAAAAAAGTAAGGGCTAGGGGCCAATTCTATTAGATATTTTCCTTTGTAGTTCTAAATGGCTTTTAATATAGGGTTTTATGCTTATGCTATTATAGGCCATACACCGGCCAATCAACTCCTACCACAGCTTGTGAAGGATAATTTTGATACTTTGCCTATACAATGTAGACACATTGAACATATACATGAAGGAGTTTGATTAGAAAAATACTTTTTGACAAAATGACATCAGTGAGAACTTAGACAACTTTTCCCTAATAAGGTGTTTGTATATGCATAGATGGTGCCTTCATGGGCCAATCAACTCTTATGACAGCTTTTGATGGAGCGATTTGATACTTTGCCTATACAATGTAGACACATTGAACATATGCATGAAGGAGTTTGGTTCAGAAAAAATAATTTTTGACAAAATGACAGCTGTGAGAACTTAGACAATTTTTCCCCAATAAGGCTTTTGTATATGCATAGATGGTGCCTTCATGGGCCGATCAACTTCTACCACAGCTTTTGATGGAGCAATTTGATACTTTGCATATACAATGTAGACACATTGAACATATGCATGAAGGAGTTTGGTTCAGAAAAAATAATTTCTGACAAAATGACCGCTGTGAGAACTTAGACAATTTTTCCCTAATAAGGCTTTTGTATATGTATGCATAGATGGTGCCTTCATGGGCCGATCAACTCCTACCGCAGCTTTTGATGGAGCAATTTGATACTTTGCCTATGCAGTGTAGACACATTGAACATATGCATGAATGGAGTCTGATTCAGAAAAAATAATTTTTGACAAAATGCCAGCTGTGAGAACTTAGACAATTTTCCCCTTATACGGCTTTTGTATGTGCAGATGGTGCCTTCATTGGCTGATCAACTTCTACCACAGCTTTTGATGGATTAATTTGATACTTTTCCTATACAATGTAGACACATTGAACATATGCATGAAGGAGTTTGGTTCATAAAAAATTATTTTTGACAAAATGACAGCTGTGAGAACTTAGAGAATTTTTCCCTAATACGGCTTTTGTATATGTATTGATGGTGCCTTCATGGGCCGATCAACTTCTACCACAGCTTTTGATGGAGCAATTTGATACTTTGCATATACAATGTAGACACATTGAACATATGCATGAAGGAGTTTGGTTCAGAAAAAATAATTTCTGACAAAATGACCGCTGTGAGAACTTAGACAATTTTTCCCTAATAAGGCTTTTGTATATGTATGCATAGATGGTGCCTTCATGGGCCGATCAACTCCTAACGCAGCTTTTGATGGAGCAATTTGATACTTTGCCTATGCAATGTAGACACATTGAACATATGCATGAATGGAGTCTGATTCAGAAAAAATAATTTTTGACAAAATGCCAGCTGTGAGAACTTAGACAATTTTCCCCTAATACGGCTTTTGTATGTGCAGATGGTGCCTTCATTGGCCGATCAACTTCTACCACAGCTTTTGATGGAACAATTTGATACTTTTCCTATACAATGTAGACACATTGAACATATGCATGAAGGAGTTTGGTTCATAAAAAATTATTTTTGACAAAATGACAGCTGTGAGAACTTAGAGAATTTTTCCCTAATACGGCTTTTGTATATGTATTGATGGTGCCTTCATGGGCCGATCAACTTCTACCACAGCTTTTGATGGAGCAATTTGATACTTTGCATATACAATGTAGACACATTGAACATATGCATGAAGGAGTTTGGTTCAGAAAAAATAATTTCTGACAAAATGACCGCTGTGAGAACTTAGACAATTTTTCCCTAATAAGGCTTTTGTATATGTATGCATAGATGGTGCCTTCATGGGCCGATCAACTCCTACCGCAGCTTTTGATGGAGCAATTTGATACTTTGCCTATGCAATGTAGACACATTGAACATATGCATGAATGGAGTCTGATTCAGAAAAAATAATTTTTGACAAAATGCCAGCTGTGAGAACTTAGACAATTTTCCCCGAATACGGCTTTTGTATGTGCAGATGGTGCCTTCATTGGCTGATCAACTTCTACCACAGCTTTTGATGGAACAATTTGATACTTTCCTATACAATGTAGACACATTGGACATATGCATGAAGGAGTTTGGTACATAAAAAATTATTTTTGACAAAATGACAGCTGTGAGAACTTAGAGAATTTTTCCCTAATACGGCTTTTGTATATGTATTGATGGTGCCTTCATGGGCCGATCAACTTCTACCACAGCTTTTGATGGAGCAATTTGATACTTTGCATATACAATGTAGACACATTGAACATATGCATGAAGGAGTTTGGTTCAGAAAAAATAATTTCTGACAAAATGACCGCTGTGAGAACTTAGACAATTTTTCCCTAATAAGGCTTTTGTATATGTATGCATAGATGGTGCCTTCATGGGCCGATCAACTCCTACCGCAGCTTTTGATGGAGCAATTTGATACTTTGCCTATGCAATGTAGACTCATTGAACATATGCATGAATGGAGTCTGATTCAGAAAAAATAATTTTTGACAAAATGCCAGCTGTGAGAACTTAGACAATTTTCCCCTAATACGGCTTTTGTATGTGCAGATGGTGCCTTCATTGGCCGATCAACTTCTACCACAGCTTTTGATGGAACAATTTGATACTTTTCCTATACAATGTAGACACATTGAACATATGCATGAAGGAGTTTGGTTCATAAAAAATTATTTTTGACAAAATGACAGCTGTGAGAACTTAGAGAATTTTTCCCTAATACGGCTTTTGTATATGTATTGATGGTGCCTTCATGGGCCTATCAACTCCTACCACAGCTTTTGATGGAACAATTTGATACTTTTTGACAAAATGACAGCTATGAGAACTTAGACAATTTTTCACTTATATGGGTTTTGTATATGCATGGATAGTGCCTTTATGGGCCGATCAACTCCTACCACAGCTTTTGATGGAGCAATTTGATACTTTGCTGCTACAATGTAGACATATTGAACATATGCATGAAGGAGTTTAGTTTGGAAAAAATAATTTTTGACAAAATGGCATCTATAATTCCAATATAAGCTTTGATATATAGAGCTTTCAGGTGTGAATAATTTTGTGTATTTGATCTAAACAGATGTGCAAGATTGCAAGCTTTAAGATAATTTGCACAGATTCTACTAAAATCTTGTTTTCACAGATTTTACTGTAATCTTTTTTTTCAAAACTAGGGTCTGCTGGTTTGAGCTATCACTTGCCAAAACTAAGTTTTTTCATTGACCCTTACTGTGTGGGGGGTATCTAATAAGCATTGCTTATTGACTTTTTCATTGTGGATATTTCAGCAAACTTGCCAGTGGATATGCCAGTTGCTAGTTGTCCATCCACCAGTGTGGGAGCTGACATTGTTATGTCAAGATGTGCAATCTCAGTCCTTGCTGGGGCTCAATGGTTCCAGGCAGAAACCTGTTTGTAAGTTGTTGTTTTTTCATTTTTCAGTTTTTTATGTGACTTTGTGTCCTATTTTTCAGTTATATCTTGAGTGTCATTTTTCTTGTCTCCAGACCTCAAGGTTATTAATCATGCTCAACTCAACTGAGCATGAAATTAATTTTGCTCATTGTTGGCATTTCAACATTAATAAGTAAGATAAATACATCATCTCAGAGTTTTAAATTGAGAGGGAGCGCAATGGCTCAGTGGTAGAGTGCTTGACTCGAGACAGAGAGGTTACGGGGTCGAGCCTCACCTGAGTCACTGCATTGTAACCTTGGGCAAGAAACATTTATAATTGCTTAGTACTGGTTCAACGAAGGAAGACCCACCCTAAGATAACTGAAAAATTGTTGACTTGGATGTAAAGAATCAAATCAAACAAACAAAGTGAGAAAATCTTTATTTTTTCCACCATTTTACTATGAGCATTGAAATTTCATGTTCAGTTAAGTTGAGCATGAAATAATTTTTACAATCTCAGGCCAGACTTCTGCTTACATTTGGCCATTATTAAGTGTATGCATATTTACCTCGCTAACTGACAACTGACTTATTTGAATCAATGGTAGTGACGGTTGGTAGGGAGAGAAATAGCTCTCCAAAAGGAAGAAGACAGACCAGGCCCCGAGGTTATAAAAAATTTCATGTTCAACTCAACTGAGCATGAAATTAATCCTGCTCATAAATGTTAAAATGCCAACAATTGTTGGCATTTTAACATTTATTAGGAGGATAAATACAACATCTAAGAGACTTAAAGCAAGAAGATTCTAGTTGTCGGTATTTTAGTTTTTATAAGCAGTTAATATTTGATGCTCAGTTAAGTAGAGCATGAAATAAGTTGTATAACCTATGGGCCAGGGCTCAGAATCATGACACCATTTAAAATTGCCATTATTCATTGGGTTTTTATGAGAAATACAAAAGCATTATGTATACCAATGAATTGTTGATACTTTGACAATTCAAACACCTCATCTTGTGTTGTGTTAAACCATTTCCTGTCAATATTTTTGTCCTGAAAATGGCTTATTATGTCTACTGCTCATATACTTTTACTATGGAAACAAACATTATGATGTGCCGGGCTGCGTAGCGCAGTCGGTAACATGTCTGGCTACAGATGCGTGTCTGACTGCAGATCCAGGGGTCGCGAGTTCATTCACGGCCTGGTACCATACTTTCATGGAGATTGATCATGAAATAATTTCTACGGTCATTCTCCTCCCTTCCACTGATTTATTCAAGAAGGGTTGTTGTTAGTTACAAGCAAAAGTATGTACACAAATTACTCATTAACCGCTTGTTCAAGCCTGCCCAGGAAAAAGTATGGTTAGGTGAACTGACCGTCCCGCCATGACCATAGCTGTTGACTTGGGAGGTAAAGTAAGAAAAACAAACCAACAAACACTATGAACCCATATCAGACTAGTCTGATCTGGGTCCATAGTGTTTGCAATACAAATGAACAAAGAAAATAAGCAGATGAAAAGGCAGATGACAATTGTTGTAAATAAAACTATGCTTCATGTATAGAGGTGATATGATTTTAATTTTTTTTTTTGCAGAATGGTTGATGGCTTCTATGATTGTATGAGTAATATAGCCCTGGCAGGACAGTGTCCAGGGGATTACTTTAATGTATCCATAGAACAACATTCCTCACATATTGCTTCAGTCCTGGATGGATTTCATCCTATCAGATGTAAAAGTAAGTAATATACGGGCCTCGATGCAACAAAACCTGTTTTTTGGGGTTTCCGAGAAAGTGAGGTTCAAACTAGCCTGCTCAGCTACAGAGACTAGCTAGAAAATTGAAATTTTGCTCATAGCAAGTCTAGACATGGTACTTTCCAATAAGCGAATAGCAAAGGCACTGATCAGACTGCGCGGATGCGCAGGCTGGTCTGTGCCTGTGTTGATCGCAAACCCCCTAAGACAGGTTTTCTCGCGTCAAGGTGCAATTACCGTAAATGTTCTTAAACTCGGAAAAAATATCAGGAAAATATAGTACTAACAGTAAACTTTCTAAAAATTGAAAACTATTTTACCATTAGTATTATATTTTCCTGATATTTTTTACTTTTGTGTAGGTAAACTGGTTGACTGATATAGCGTAGGGTCTGATATTCTTGCACACCTGATAGGGATATCTGAGATTTTACCCTGGGATGGAAAATCTTATTTTACCCATGTTATCTTGCCCAGGCTGTTACGTGAGCTCTGTACATTGGTTATATTGGAACTCATGCACATGGTCGTCAAGTGACATTATTGTTAGGTTAAAATGATGTAATGTCACATCTCAGCCTATTCAAGAACTTCTGGGAGTTGTTATTAAAACATAAATTGCCGTATTTAATGGTGAGCAAGAAAAAGAATCCATTCTTCATGAGGATGGGATCACCGTTTGTTATCTTTTGTCAAGCCTCTTGATGCCAAAATGTGTGTCAGTATCTAGAGCTGTTAATATTTAAAAAGCTGCCCCATCTTATTGTTAAAAGTGCATCTAATAAACATTGTTAATTTATTGTCATCATGGTAAGGTGATAAAAATTGCATACACAAATCAAGTCTCCCATTGTTTTATCAGTGACATGAACTGAAAAGCATAGCCCATTGGTAACGTGTCTGACTGCAGAGCCAGGGGTTGCAAGTTCGGTTCCGACCAATTCCCACACTTTCGTGGAGATTGATCATGAAATAAGTTCTACGGCCATACTCCTCCCTTTCACTGATTCAAGAAGAGTTGTTGTCAGTTACAAGCGAAAGTATGTGCTTGAATTACTGGTTAACCGCTTAGTCAAACTTGCCCAGGAAAAAAGTGTGGTTAGGTGAACTGACCGTCCCAACATGACCATAGCTGGGATGTAAATGATCGAACCAAACAAACAAACAAAGGCGCTTATCAGACTGCTGGTCTGTGCCTTTGTTGTTTGCGTACACCAAAGTAAGGTTATCTTGTGTCAATACTAATGTTGATTATGTTCCATTTCGTTTTTGTTTTCAGACCAGCCTGCTCAGCTACAGAGACTAGCTAGAGCTTGAAATTTTGCATGTAGCAAGTGGGGTCATTATACTGTCCAGAAAGCGAATAACAAAGGCGCTGATCAGACTGCACAGTTTTGTCTGGTTCTTTGTTGAAAGTTCTTTTTTGTAAGCATACAACAGTCTGCTTTCTTGCATTGAGACCCATTTAAATTTTAAAAATGTTCTGTTAACCCTTTACTCCATAATAACCCCTTTTGACACCTTTGAAGTATCATGTATTTGAAAATATTATGGAAAATGGAGCATTTGAAAATATTATGGAAAATGGAGCATTTGCTCCAAAAGAGCAAATGCTTCATTTTCCATAATATTTTCAAAGCATTCAAAACTTTACTTAAATTTTTCTTGAACATTTTCAATGTTGTCTAAAATTAGAAGTTGATGTCATGATTTAATCATAGCCTATGGAGTAAAGGGTTTATTCTTGTTTTAGACATCCAGAACTGTTCAGCCACGCTGAATTCTGCTGCTCCAACTGAAGATCACCCAACAGGAACAACAATAGATGAAAAATGTTTTGGTCCACTGAATAGTCTAGTCTTTTATTATTATCAGTTTGTTTATAATATGACAGACTTTGAGAAATGCACGTACGTATATAGCAAAAAAAGATTTTAACCCTTAATATATTAATGGAATTTCCCTTACAGATTGATACAATAAGGTTGGGATTGTCCATTACACTTTTTAAGGGGTCACAAAGTGTCCATTCTTCAACAAAACAATTTCTCCTTATCTAATTCTAACACTTGTCATGAATAGGGAGCGTAATGGCTCAATGGTAGAGTGCTTGACTCTAGGCCGAGGGGCCTCGGGTTCCAGTCTCACCGGCGTCTATGTGTTGTGTTTTTGAGCAAGAACATTATTCCTAGCTTAGAACTGGTTCAACCCAGGAAGACCTGTCCCTTTATAACTGAAAGATTGTTGATGGGATGTAAAGAATCAAATCAAACAAAAACAAACACTTGTCAGGCTGAATCCAGATATAACCTGTTTTGAAAACACAGTAGATTCAGATTAGCTGGCATTTAAGAAAGCCATCTGATTAGGATCTACACTGTTTTTCACTGACTTTGGATAAAATACTGAAATAAACTATTAACTCTTTCCTTCAAGAATATAACTGCTATACTCCACCCACTAAAAATAATTATACAAATATCCTTTCATGTTGGTACATAGAACAAAGAAAATACAGTCGACTCTCGTTAACTCAACTATGCATAATAGGGAGCGCAGTGGCTCAGTGGTAGAGTGCTTGACTCGAGACCGAAGGGCCGCGGGTTCGAGCCTCACCGGCGTCACTGCGTTGTGGTCCTTGAGCAAGACACATTTATCCTAGCTTAGTACTGGTTCAACCCAGGAAGACCGTCCCGCATAACTGAAAGATTGTTGAGTGGACGTAAAGAATCAAATCAAACAAACAAACAAACAAACTATGCATAACTCAATACTACCACTTATCTCGACCTGACGGCCTGGTCCCGGTATTTTCCCCTATATATTATTGCAATTCCACAATGTTTATCTACCGGGCTGCCTAGCACAGTCGGTAACGTGTCTGGCTACAGATGCGTGTCTGACTGCAGATCCAGGGGTCGCGAGTTCGATCCCGGCCCGGTCCCATAGTTTCGTGGAGATTGATCATGAAATAATTTCTACGGTCATTCTCCTCCCTTTCGCTGATTCATTCAAGAAGGGTTGTTGTCAGTTACAAGCGAAAGTATGTGCACAAATTACTGGTTAACCGCTTGTTCAAGCCTGCCCAGGAAAAAGTGTGGTTAGGTGAACTGGCCGTCCCGCAATGACCACAGCTGTTGACTTGGGACGTAAAGCAACAAAACCAACCAACCAACCAACAATGTTTATCTCGACAAAGGCTTAGTCAATAAAACTGATAACTCGCTACGAAAAACTGGTCCCGCTGATCAATTTTAGTGTAGTTTACAACGCCTAACTCGATTTCATTTCAAAGGAAATTACCTTTTTATACCCCGCCACTAAAGTGTGGCGAGGTATTATGTTATACCCTTCGGTGTCTGTCCGTCTGTCCGTCCGTCCGTCCGTCCGTCCGTCCGTCTGTCCGTCCGTCCGTCCGTCCGCACCATTTCCGATCGATAACTTGAGTATTTATTCACGGAATTTTTTCAAATTTTGCATACATATTGTTATCGGCGATGAGTGGTATGGGATTGTTAATGGGCAAAATCCGTCCATTTTTAACGGAGTTACTGCCCTTTTTCGTATTGGAAAAATGGTTTCTGGCCTGTTATTCCTTTACTATTCATGATATCTGAATGAAACTTCACAGATATGTTGCACATCAAAGGTTACATATTCTGACTAAGGACCGTCACTCTGACCTTCCCAGTTTGTGAGTTATCCGCCCTTGATAGGTCTGAAAAAAGGTTTTTGACCTATTGTTCCTTTACTATGTGGAATATCTGAATATAACTTCACAGATATGTTTCACATCAAAGGTAACATATTGTGACTAAGAACCGTCACTCTTACCTTTCCCGTTTGTGAGTTATCCGCCCTTGATTGAATTAAAAAATGTTTTTTACCTGTAGTTCCTTTACTATGTGGAATATTTAAATGAAACTTTACAGATATGTTTCACATCAAAGGTTACATACTGTGACAAAGAACCATCACTCTTACCTTTCCAGTTCATGAGTTATCTGCCCTTGATTGATCTGAAAAATGGTTTTTGACCTGTAGTTCATTTTACTATATGTAATATCTGAATGAAACTTCACAGATATGTTGCACATCAAAGGTTACATATTCTGACTAAGGACCGTCACTCTGACCTTCCCAGTTTGTGAGTTATCCGCCCTTGATAGGTCTGAAAAAAGGTTTTTGACCTATTGTTCCTTTACTATGTGGAATATCTGAATATAACTTCACAGATATGTTTCACATCAAAGGTAACATATTGTGACTAAGAACCGTCACTCTTACCTTTCCCGTTTGTGAGTTATCCGCCCTTGATTGAATTAAAAAATGTTTTTTACCTGTAGTTCCTTTACTATGTGGAATATTTAAATGAAACTTTACAGATATGTTTCACATCAAAGGTTACATACTGTGACAAAGAACCATCACTCTTACCTTTCCAGTTCATGAGTTATCTGCCCTTGATTGATCTGAAAAATGGTTTTTGACCTGTAGTTCATTTTACTATATGTAATATCTGAATGAAACTTCACAGATATGTTGATCATCAACGGTTACATATTGTGACTAAGGATCTTCACTCTTACCTTTCCAGTTCATGAGTTATCTACCCTTGATTGATCTGAAAAATGGTTTTTGACCTGTAGTTCATTTACTATATAGAATATCTGAATGAAACTTCACAGATATGTTGAACATCAAAGGTTACATATTTTTAGTAAGAACCGTCACCCTTACCTTTCCAGTTCATGAGTTATCCGCCCTTGATTGATCTGAAAAATGGTTTTTGACCTGTAGTTCATTTACTATATGGAATATCTGAATAAAACTTCACAGATATGTTGACCATCAAAGGTTACATATTGTGACTAAGGACGTCATATCACTGTCTATCTCAGTTCTGTTGCTATTTAGGCATTATATATCTCACAAAATAACTTTTGGTGCCCCCAGCAGTGGCGGGGTATTACGTAGTGCTTGCGGTGCTTTTATTATCTGAATGTGTCTCCAATTATCCACCACTTTCAACGTTAATTATTCCCATTAAAACCACCAATTGTTTGATCACTTGGTCCACGTGTGTGACACACGCAGTCGTAAATGAATGTGTTGTATATGTATAATTACATAATTGACCGCGGTGGCCGAATTCTATTGATCTATTGTGGTACAACTTCAAAGCGGCTACATGAGCTAATGTGTCAAATTTGAGCAATCTCTGTCCGACGACTGCTCGTTTTAAATAAGGCCAAAGTATAATTTAATTGTTTCTCTGGCCAATTTTTTAATTTTGAAAACAGACTTGTGCATTTAAGGCTATTTTCGGACATTGGGCATGTCATGACAAAAATAGATTAGGAAGGCATATGCACATCAAGCTGTCGAGAATTAAAACGTGCATGTACACTGTTGGGGCTTAAAATATGACAACTTACGGAAGGGTAAAACCTGCGACTGCGGGACCAGTTGCCGACTGAAAACACTATGTTTATTTTATTTTGTCTTAGAAAGTGAAAAAATAGTCATAATGTCAGGACTGTAGCAATACCTGAGAAATTTTAATGTTTCAATTTCAAATGTCAATTGATTCTTGGGTCAATTCATCCCGTAGTTTATTAATGAAATAGCTCTGTATAACGATATATCAATGGACGAGTTGAACGTGAATTATTTCGCCCCAAAATGGTAGGTATACGTCATGATTTGGTTACCTCGAACTACTGATAACTCGACATATTTTGTCCAGTCCCTTGAAATTCAAGGTATCGAGAGTAGACTGTACTTGTCAGGTCCACTAGTGAAGGATCAGATGTATCATATTCTCATAAGCAAAAAGAGTAGACCCTGATCAGTAAGAGCTGCCTAATCTGGGTCTGCTCTGTTTTCAAAAGTGCTGCAATGCGTCTCTATGAGGTAAAGGGTTAAATACATGCTTATAACTAAAATGCTGCAGATTAACAAGATAAAAATTGAGGAGTAGTGTAGTACATACACATACAAGTGCCGCCTGCTGATAACATTTGCAAACAGTTTTGGACCCAGGTCAGGCCTGACAAAATGTCAGGCCTGATCTGGATCCAAACTGTTTGATACTCTGATGGTATTCCTGAAAGAATTTTTTTGAAAAAGTTGATTTTTAAAAAAATCAGCAGACAACAAAAAACATGGAAAATTACCCAGCATACAAAAGAGTTAGCAAATTGTTTGCATACTTGGCAATATATTAATGTTTTTGTTGTCATCTGCTGGCATTTGTCAAAATTAGCTTTTTCAAAAAATTATTTTGGGAACACTATCAGAGTGTCAAACACTTTGGTTCCTGATCAGAACCGACCTTCTGTCTGTATGAGTATGAATGTTAGTTTCTTTTATCATAAATTTGAAATTTGAAATTGCTTTTTTGGCGTAACAGTTTTGTCATCATTTATACAGTGTTGTTATGGATGCCATTGCATACAGTAAGTGTTCTAAAATTTTGAACATTATTTGCTTGCCAAAAAGACTTAGACAAACAGGGTAGACCCAGATCAGCAGTCTGATAAGGGGTTTCCTTGGTTGCTATTCTTACAAGCATTTTGTGAACGTCAGCCCTGATAACCAACATTTTGCTTCAGGACAGACAGAATTTACTGTAATATTACTAAATAATGTAAACCACTAATGGTTTATGGATTTTAATACATGGTGTTATATCACTGATATATGGGCCTCGCCGCAACAAAACCTGTCTTCGGGGTTTCTGACAAAGTGAGATTCAAACCAGTCTCCTCAGCTACAGAGACTACCTAGAAAATTGAAATTTCGCTTATGGCAAGTTTAGATATTATACTTTCCAATAAGCGAATAATAAAGGCGCTGATCAGTCTGCGCAAATGCGCAGGCTGGTCTGCGCCTTTGTTGTTCGCAAACCCCCGAAGACAGGTTTTCTCACATCGCCCATATGAGCAAAAGATACAAGTTAGCATGTGCACCCATTCAAGGTTCAGATAAGCCTGTTCATCCATACCGTCTGATCAGAGTCTTCATTGGGCACTGTATGGGTAGCCAAGGGTCCTATGTTTCTCAGGCTGAAAATTAAGACTGATGAGTCTATCAAGGTGTTAAGACTGATTTTATTCTTCGTTGCATGCGCATGCCAACTTGTACCTTATGTTGTACAGTAAAACCTGTGAAAAACGGCCACTCTCAAAAACACCCAAAATTGGTTTTCAAAACCAATTATTGCTTAATGCAGGTCAAAAGTATTGCAGAATGCTCCCCTTGGAGCATTCTGCAATACTTTCGACCTTCATTAGGCTGCCATTTGTCATTAATACTTTTGTTTTGTCTATTTTTGAGTAGCTGTTTTACACAGATTTTACTGTATGGGCCGCAATGCGAGAAAACCTGTCTTGGGGGGGTTGCGAACAACACAGGCGCAGACCAGCCTATGCATCCGCGCAGTCTGATCAGCGTCTTTGATATTCGCTTTTTGGAAAGAATCATATGTAAACTTGCCACAAGTGAAATTTCAATTTTTCTAGCTAGTCTCTGTAGCTGAGGAGACTGGTTTGAAACTCGCTTTGCCGGAAACCCCGAAGACCGGTTTTCTCATGACAGGGCCCATATTGTTGATTTCAGAGTCTTTGAGACCATGTTGTCAGGTGCAGGAGACTGCTTGTCAGTACATTTACCAGGTTACTGTGACAGTTCTATCGACAAAATTATACAACAGCGAAAGTCTATATACAATCTCACAGGATTTGACGTTAACATGTGTCTAGGTTAGTCTATATACAATCTCACAGGATTTGACGTTAACATGTGTCTAGGTTAGTCTATATACAATCTCACAGGATTTGATGTTAACATGTGTCTAGGTTAGTCTATATACAATCTCACAGGATTTGATGTTAACATGTGTCTAGGTTAGTCTATATACAATCTCACAGGATTTGATGTTAACATGTGTCTAGGTTAGTCTATATACAATCTCACAGGATTTGATGTTAACATGTGTCTAGGTTAGTCTATATACAATCTCACAGGATTTGATGTTAACATGTGTCTAGGTTAGTCTATATACAATCTCACAGGATTTGATGTTAACATGTGTCTAGGTTAGTCTATATACAATCTCACAGGATTTGATATTAACATGTGTCTAGGTTAGTCTATATACAATCTCACAGGATTTGATGTTAACATGTGTCTAGGTTAGTCTAAATACAATCTCACAGGATTTGATGTTAACATGTGTCTAGGTTAGTCTATATACAATCTCACAGGATTTGATGTTAACATGTGTCTAGGTTAGTCTATATACAATCTCACAGGATTTGATGTTAACATGTGTCTAGGTTAGTCTATATACAATCTCACAGGATTTGATGTTAACATGTGTCTAGGTTAGTCTATATACAATCTCACAGGATTTGATGTTAACATGTGTCTAGGTTAGTCTATATACAATCTCACAGGATTTGATGTTAACATGTGTCTAGGTTAGTCTATATACAATCTCACAGGATTTGATATTAACATGTGTCTAGGTTAGTCTATATACAATCTCACAGGATTTGATGTTAACATGTGTCTAGGTTAGTCTATATACAATCTCACAGGATTTGATGTTAACATGTGTCTA
>CAXHUL010000140.1:0-16504 GCA_964019695.1 Loripinus fragilis
TACTGTGGCCTAATGCTCATAACTTTTTAATTTCCCGACGGAACGCTTTGGCACCAGTTTCGAGCCCGTCCGTGAAAGTGACCCGCGCAAGTTTTAGGCGGGTTCGGCTACTGTGGCCTAATGGGGCCTAATGGGAAGATCTTCTAATGCTCATAACTTTTTAATTTCCCGACGGAACGCTTTGAATTTTTCACCATTTGTAGACGGCCTCCCGTACTACAAACTGACGCCCGTGTGGGCATGATGAAAATAGTAGTTCGCGAGACGGAAGCGCGTAAAGCTTCGGGGCGGCGGACTTCCACACCCCGATAACTCGGTATCGAAACACTGTTGCGGGCGGGTGCGCATGGCAATACCTGCGCCTCTGTTGGCCCTACCCGCGTGCAAAATCTAAAAGCGATCAGAGCCTTAGAAAGCGCGTACAACCGCTATCCCCATTTGCCTTGGGCCCTATGGGAAAACAGGAAATATCATAATTGCGGTCCGGGGCGCGCGCGCACAATGATAATTTTCACACCCGAGTAAGCTCTTTTATAGGTCAACATTTTGGAAAAAAAAATTGGCTTGCTGCCCACAGCAGGAGCTGAGAACCATGCATTCGGAGGTTTTCACACCCCACCCACTAATGCCCTCAAAGTTTGAGAAAACGCGACCTTCGCGAAAAGCCCCGGAACCTATTGCAAAGTGATGAGCAGTGCCCAGGAGCACCTCTCAGTCATTTGCGCAAAATTCCTTCGGCTACAAGTGGCTCAAATAAGCGCGTGAAAATTGTGCCGAAAGCCCTTTCAGGGGCTATTGCTCGGCACTCGGGGGACGGAAAATTTTACGCAATGCCTCACAATGAAGCACTGGTCGGGGGCTAACTTCTGGCACCAGTTTCGAGCCCGTCCGTGAAAGTGACCCGCGCAAGTTTTAGGCGGGTTCGGCTACTGTGGCCTAATGGGGCCTAATGGGAAGATCTTCTAATGCTCATAACTTTTTAATTTCCCGACGGAACGCTTTGAATTTTTCACCATTTGTAGACGGCCTCCCGTACTACAAACTGACGCCCGTGTGGGCATGATGAAAATAGTAGTTCGCGAGACGGAAGCGCGTAAAGCTTCGGGGCGGCGGACTTCCACACCCCGATAACTCGGTATCGAAACACTGTTGCGGGCGGGTGCGCATGGCAATACCTGCGCCTCTGTTGGCCCTACCCGCGTGCAAAATCTAAAAGCGATCAGAGCCTTAGAAAGCGCGTACAACCGCTATCCCCATTTGCCTTGGGCCCTATGGGAAAACAGGAAATATCATAATTGCGGTCCGGGGCGCGCGCGCACAATGATAATTTTCACACCCGAGTAAGCTCTTTTATAGGTCAACATTTTGGAAAAAAAAATTGGCTTGCTGCCCACAGCAGGAGCTGAGAACCATGCATTCGGAGGTTTTCACACCCCACCCACTAATGCCCTCAAAGTTTGAGAAAACGCGACCTTCGCGAAAAGCCCCGGAACCTATTGCAAAGTGATGAGCAGTGCCCAGGAGCACCTCTCAGTCATTTGCGCAAAATTCCTTCGGCTACAAGTGGCTCAAATAAGCGCGTGAAAATTGTGCCGAAAGCCCTTTCAGGGGCTATTGCTCGGCACTCGGGGGACGGAAAATTTTACGCAATGCCTCACAATGAAGCACTGGTCGGGGGCTAACTTCTGGCACCAGTTTCGAGCCCGTCCGTGAAAGTGACCCGCGCAAGTTTTAGGCGGGTTCGGCTACTGTGGCCTAATGGGGCCTAATGGGAAGATCTTCTAATGCTCATAACTTTTTAATTTCCCGACGGAACGCTTTGAATTTTTCACCATTTGTAGACGGCCTCCCGTACTACAAACTGACGCCCGTGTGGGCATGATGAAAATAGTAGTTCGCGAGACGGAAGCGCGTAAAGCTTCGGGGCGGCGGACTTCCACACCCCGATAACTCGGTATCGAAACACTGTTGCGGGCGGGTGCGCATGGCAATACCTGCGCCTCTGTTGGCCCTACCCGCGTGCAAAATCTAAAAGCGATCAGAGCCTTAGAAAGCGCGTACAACCGCTATCCCCATTTGCCTTGGGCCCTATGGGAAAACAGGAAATATCATAATTGCGGTCCGGGGCGCGCGCGCACAATGATAATTTTCACACCCGAGTAAGCTCTTTTATAGGTCAACATTTTGGAAAAAAAAATTGGCTTGCTGCCCACAGCAGGAGCTGAGAACCATGCATTCGGAGGTTTTCACACCCCACCCACTAATGCCCTCAAAGTTTGAGAAAACGCGACCTTCGCGAAAAGCCCCGGAACCTATTGCAAAGTGATGAGCAGTGCCCAGGAGCACCTCTCAGTCATTTGCGCAAAATTCCTTCGGCTACAAGTGGCTCAAATAAGCGCGTGAAAATTGTGCCGAAAGCCCTTTCAGGGGCTATTGCTCGGCACTCGGGGGACGGAAAATTTTACGCAATGCCTCACAATGAAGCACTGGTCGGGGGCTAACTTCTGGCACCAGTTTCGAGCCCGTCCGTGAAAGTGACCCGCGCAAGTTTTAGGCGGGTTCGGCTACTGTGGCCTAATGGGGCCTAATGGGAAGATCTTCTAATGCTCATAACTTTTTAATTTCCCGACGGAACGCTTTGAATTTTTCACCATTTGTAGACGGCCTCCCGTACTACAAACTGACGCCCGTGTGGGCATGATGAAAATAGTAGTTCGCGAGACGGAAGCGCGTAAAGCTTCGGGGCGGCGGACTTCCACACCCCGATAACTCGGTATCGAAACACTGTTGCGGGCGGGTGCGCATGGCAATACCTGCGCCTCTGTTGGCCCTACCCGCGTGCAAAATCTAAAAGCGATCAGAGCCTTAGAAAGCGCGTACAACCGCTATCCCCATTTGCCTTGGGCCCTATGGGAAAACAGGAAATATCATAATTGCGGTCCGGGGCGCGCGCGCACAATGATAATTTTCACACCCGAGTAAGCTCTTTTATAGGTCAACATTTTGGAAAAAAAAATTGGCTTGCTGCCCACAGCAGGAGCTGAGAACCATGCATTCGGAGGTTTTCACACCCCACCCACTAATGCCCTCAAAGTTTGAGAAAACGCGACCTTCGCGAAAAGCCCCGGAACCTATTGCAAAGTGATGAGCAGTGCCCAGGAGCACCTCTCAGTCATTTGCGCAAAATTCCTTCGGCTACAAGTGGCTCAAATAAGCGCGTGAAAATTGTGCCGAAAGCCCTTTCAGGGGCTATTGCTCGGCACTCGGGGGACGGAAAATTTTACGCAATGCCTCACAATGAAGCACTGGTCGGGGGCTAACTTCTGGCACCAGTTTCGAGCCCGTCCGTGAAAGTGACCCGCGCAAGTTTTAGGCGGGTTCGGCTACTGTGGCCTAATGGGGCCTAATGGGAAGATCTTCTAATGCTCATAACTTTTTAATTTCCCGACGGAACGCTTTGAATTTTTCACCATTTGTAGACGGCCTCCCGTACTACAAACTGACGCCCGTGTGGGCATGATGAAAATAGTAGTTCGCGAGACGGAAGCGCGTAAAGCTTCGGGGCGGCGGACTTCCACACCCCGATAACTCGGTATCGAAACACTGTTGCGGGCGGGTGCGCATGGCAATACCTGCGCCTCTGTTGGCCCTACCCGCGTGCAAAATCTAAAAGCGATCAGAGCCTTAGAAAGCGCGTACAACCGCTATCCCCATTTGCCTTGGGCCCTATGGGAAAACAGGAAATATCATAATTGCGGTCCGGGGCGCGCGCGCACAATGATAATTTTCACACCCGAGTAAGCTCTTTTATAGGTCAACATTTTGGAAAAAAAAATTGGCTTGCTGCCCACAGCAGGAGCTGAGAACCATGCATTCGGAGGTTTTCACACCCCACCCACTAATGCCCTCAAAGTTTGAGAAAACGCGACCTTCGCGAAAAGCCCCGGAACCTATTGCAAAGTGATGAGCAGTGCCCAGGAGCACCTCTCAGTCATTTGCGCAAAATTCCTTCGGCTACAAGTGGCTCAAATAAGCGCGTGAAAATTGTGCCGAAAGCCCTTTCAGGGGCTATTGCTCGGCACTCGGGGGACGGAAAATTTTACGCAATGCCTCACAATGAAGCACTGGTCGGGGGCTAACTTCTGGCACCAGTTTCGAGCCCGTCCGTGAAAGTGACCCGCGCAAGTTTTAGGCGGGTTCGGCTACTGTGGCCTAATGGGGCCTAATGGGAAGATCTTCTAATGCTCATAACTTTTTAATTTCCCGACGGAACGCTTTGAATTTTTCACCATTTGTAGACGGCCTCCCGTACTACAAACTGACGCCCGTGTGGGCATGATGAAAATAGTAGTTCGCGAGACGGAAGCGCGTAAAGCTTCGGGGCGGCGGACTTCCACACCCCGATAACTCGGTATCGAAACACTGTTGCGGGCGGGTGCGCATGGCAATACCTGCGCCTCTGTTGGCCCTACCCGCGTGCAAAATCTAAAAGCGATCAGAGCCTTAGAAAGCGCGTACAACCGCTATCCCCATTTGCCTTGGGCCCTATGGGAAAACAGGAAATATCATAATTGCGGTCCGGGGCGCGCGCGCACAATGATAATTTTCACACCCGAGTAAGCTCTTTTATAGGTCAACATTTTGGAAAAAAAAATTGGCTTGCTGCCCACAGCAGGAGCTGAGAACCATGCATTCGGAGGTTTTCACACCCCACCCACTAATGCCCTCAAAGTTTGAGAAAACGCGACCTTCGCGAAAAGCCCCGGAACCTATTGCAAAGTGATGAGCAGTGCCCAGGAGCACCTCTCAGTCATTTGCGCAAAATTCCTTCGGCTACAAGTGGCTCAAATAAGCGCGTGAAAATTGTGCCGAAAGCCCTTTCAGGGGCTATTGCTCGGCACTCGGGGGACGGAAAATTTTACGCAATGCCTCACAATGAAGCACTGGTCGGGGGCTAACTTCTGGCACCAGTTTCGAGCCCGTCCGTGAAAGTGACCCGCGCAAGTTTTAGGCGGGTTCGGCTACTGTGGCCTAATGGGGCCTAATGGGAAGATCTTCTAATGCTCATAACTTTTTAATTTCCCGACGGAACGCTTTGAATTTTTCACCATTTGTAGACGGCCTCCCGTACTACAAACTGACGCCCGTGTGGGCATGATGAAAATAGTAGTTCGCGAGACGGAAGCGCGTAAAGCTTCGGGGCGGCGGACTTCCACACCCCGATAACTCGGTATCGAAACACTGTTGCGGGCGGGTGCGCATGGCAATACCTGCGCCTCTGTTGGCCCTACCCGCGTGCAAAATCTAAAAGCGATCAGAGCCTTAGAAAGCGCGTACAACCGCTATCCCCATTTGCCTTGGGCCCTATGGGAAAACAGGAAATATCATAATTGCGGTCCGGGGCGCGCGCGCACAATGATAATTTTCACACCCGAGTAAGCTCTTTTATAGGTCAACATTTTGGAAAAAAAAATTGGCTTGCTGCCCACAGCAGGAGCTGAGAACCATGCATTCGGAGGTTTTCACACCCCACCCACTAATGCCCTCAAAGTTTGAGAAAACGCGACCTTCGCGAAAAGCCCCGGAACCTATTGCAAAGTGATGAGCAGTGCCCAGGAGCACCTCTCAGTCATTTGCGCAAAATTCCTTCGGCTACAAGTGGCTCAAATAAGCGCGTGAAAATTGTGCCGAAAGCCCTTTCAGGGGCTATTGCTCGGCACTCGGGGGACGGAAAATTTTACGCAATGCCTCACAATGAAGCACTGGTCGGGGGCTAACTTCTGGCACCAGTTTCGAGCCCGTCCGTGAAAGTGACCCGCGCAAGTTTTAGGCGGGTTCGGCTACTGTGGCCTAATGGGGCCTAATGGGAAGATCTTCTAATGCTCATAACTTTTTAATTTCCCGACGGAACGCTTTGAATTTTTCACCATTTGTAGACGGCCTCCCGTACTACAAACTGACGCCCGTGTGGGCATGATGAAAATAGTAGTTCGCGAGACGGAAGCGCGTAAAGCTTCGGGGCGGCGGACTTCCACACCCCGATAACTCGGTATCGAAACACTGTTGCGGGCGGGTGCGCATGGCAATACCTGCGCCTCTGTTGGCCCTACCCGCGTGCAAAATCTAAAAGCGATCAGAGCCTTAGAAAGCGCGTACAACCGCTATCCCCATTTGCCTTGGGCCCTATGGGAAAACAGGAAATATCATAATTGCGGTCCGGGGCGCGCGCGCACAATGATAATTTTCACACCCGAGTAAGCTCTTTTATAGGTCAACATTTTGGAAAAAAAAATTGGCTTGCTGCCCACAGCAGGAGCTGAGAACCATGCATTCGGAGGTTTTCACACCCCACCCACTAATGCCCTCAAAGTTTGAGAAAACGCGACCTTCGCGAAAAGCCCCGGAACCTATTGCAAAGTGATGAGCAGTGCCCAGGAGCACCTCTCAGTCATTTGCGCAAAATTCCTTCGGCTACAAGTGGCTCAAATAAGCGCGTGAAAATTGTGCCGAAAGCCCTTTCAGGGGCTATTGCTCGGCACTCGGGGGACGGAAAATTTTACGCAATGCCTCACAATGAAGCACTGGTCGGGGGCTAACTTCTGGCACCAGTTTCGAGCCCGTCCGTGAAAGTGACCCGCGCAAGTTTTAGGCGGGTTCGGCTACTGTGGCCTAATGGGGCCTAATGGGAAGATCTTCTAATGCTCATAACTTTTTAATTTCCCGACGGAACGCTTTGAATTTTTCACCATTTGTAGACGGCCTCCCGTACTACAAACTGACGCCCGTGTGGGCATGATGAAAATAGTAGTTCGCGAGACGGAAGCGCGTAAAGCTTCGGGGCGGCGGACTTCCACACCCCGATAACTCGGTATCGAAACACTGTTGCGGGCGGGTGCGCATGGCAATACCTGCGCCTCTGTTGGCCCTACCCGCGTGCAAAATCTAAAAGCGATCAGAGCCTTAGAAAGCGCGTACAACCGCTATCCCCATTTGCCTTGGGCCCTATGGGAAAACAGGAAATATCATAATTGCGGTCCGGGGCGCGCGCGCACAATGATAATTTTCACACCCGAGTAAGCTCTTTTATAGGTCAACATTTTGGAAAAAAAAATTGGCTTGCTGCCCACAGCAGGAGCTGAGAACCATGCATTCGGAGGTTTTCACACCCCACCCACTAATGCCCTCAAAGTTTGAGAAAACGCGACCTTCGCGAAAAGCCCCGGAACCTATTGCAAAGTGATGAGCAGTGCCCAGGAGCACCTCTCAGTCATTTGCGCAAAATTCCTTCGGCTACAAGTGGCTCAAATAAGCGCGTGAAAATTGTGCCGAAAGCCCTTTCAGGGGCTATTGCTCGGCACTCGGGGGACGGAAAATTTTACGCAATGCCTCACAATGAAGCACTGGTCGGGGGCTAACTTCTGGCACCAGTTTCGAGCCCGTCCGTGAAAGTGACCCGCGCAAGTTTTAGGCGGGTTCGGCTACTGTGGCCTAATGGGGCCTAATGGGAAGATCTTCTAATGCTCATAACTTTTTAATTTCCCGACGGAACGCTTTGAATTTTTCACCATTTGTAGACGGCCTCCCGTACTACAAACTGACGCCCGTGTGGGCATGATGAAAATAGTAGTTCGCGAGACGGAAGCGCGTAAAGCTTCGGGGCGGCGGACTTCCACACCCCGATAACTCGGTATCGAAACACTGTTGCGGGCGGGTGCGCATGGCAATACCTGCGCCTCTGTTGGCCCTACCCGCGTGCAAAATCTAAAAGCGATCAGAGCCTTAGAAAGCGCGTACAACCGCTATCCCCATTTGCCTTGGGCCCTATGGGAAAACAGGAAATATCATAATTGCGGTCCGGGGCGCGCGCGCACAATGATAATTTTCACACCCGAGTAAGCTCTTTTATAGGTCAACATTTTGGAAAAAAAAATTGGCTTGCTGCCCACAGCAGGAGCTGAGAACCATGCATTCGGAGGTTTTCACACCCCACCCACTAATGCCCTCAAAGTTTGAGAAAACGCGACCTTCGCGAAAAGCCCCGGAACCTATTGCAAAGTGATGAGCAGTGCCCAGGAGCACCTCTCAGTCATTTGCGCAAAATTCCTTCGGCTACAAGTGGCTCAAATAAGCGCGTGAAAATTGTGCCGAAAGCCCTTTCAGGGGCTATTGCTCGGCACTCGGGGGACGGAAAATTTTACGCAATGCCTCACAATGAAGCACTGGTCGGGGGCTAACTTCTGGCACCAGTTTCGAGCCCGTCCGTGAAAGTGACCCGCGCAAGTTTTAGGCGGGTTCGGCTACTGTGGCCTAATGGGGCCTAATGGGAAGATCTTCTAATGCTCATAACTTTTTAATTTCCCGACGGAACGCTTTGAATTTTTCACCATTTGTAGACGGCCTCCCGTACTACAAACTGACGCCCGTGTGGGCATGATGAAAATAGTAGTTCGCGAGACGGAAGCGCGTAAAGCTTCGGGGCGGCGGACTTCCACACCCCGATAACTCGGTATCGAAACACTGTTGCGGGCGGGTGCGCATGGCAATACCTGCGCCTCTGTTGGCCCTACCCGCGTGCAAAATCTAAAAGCGATCAGAGCCTTAGAAAGCGCGTACAACCGCTATCCCCATTTGCCTTGGGCCCTATGGGAAAACAGGAAATATCATAATTGCGGTCCGGGGCGCGCGCGCACAATGATAATTTTCACACCCGAGTAAGCTCTTTTATAGGTCAACATTTTGGAAAAAAAAATTGGCTTGCTGCCCACAGCAGGAGCTGAGAACCATGCATTCGGAGGTTTTCACACCCCACCCACTAATGCCCTCAAAGTTTGAGAAAACGCGACCTTCGCGAAAAGCCCCGGAACCTATTGCAAAGTGATGAGCAGTGCCCAGGAGCACCTCTCAGTCATTTGCGCAAAATTCCTTCGGCTACAAGTGGCTCAAATAAGCGCGTGAAAATTGTGCCGAAAGCCCTTTCAGGGGCTATTGCTCGGCACTCGGGGGACGGAAAATTTTACGCAATGCCTCACAATGAAGCACTGGTCGGGGGCTAACTTCTGGCACCAGTTTCGAGCCCGTCCGTGAAAGTGACCCGCGCAAGTTTTAGGCGGGTTCGGCTACTGTGGCCTAATGGGGCCTAATGGGAAGATCTTCTAATGCTCATAACTTTTTAATTTCCCGACGGAACGCTTTGAATTTTTCACCATTTGTAGACGGCCTCCCGTACTACAAACTGACGCCCGTGTGGGCATGATGAAAATAGTAGTTCGCGAGACGGAAGCGCGTAAAGCTTCGGGGCGGCGGACTTCCACACCCCGATAACTCGGTATCGAAACACTGTTGCGGGCGGGTGCGCATGGCAATACCTGCGCCTCTGTTGGCCCTACCCGCGTGCAAAATCTAAAAGCGATCAGAGCCTTAGAAAGCGCGTACAACCGCTATCCCCATTTGCCTTGGGCCCTATGGGAAAACAGGAAATATCATAATTGCGGTCCGGGGCGCGCGCGCACAATGATAATTTTCACACCCGAGTAAGCTCTTTTATAGGTCAACATTTTGGAAAAAAAAATTGGCTTGCTGCCCACAGCAGGAGCTGAGAACCATGCATTCGGAGGTTTTCACACCCCACCCACTAATGCCCTCAAAGTTTGAGAAAACGCGACCTTCGCGAAAAGCCCCGGAACCTATTGCAAAGTGATGAGCAGTGCCCAGGAGCACCTCTCAGTCATTTGCGCAAAATTCCTTCGGCTACAAGTGGCTCAAATAAGCGCGTGAAAATTGTGCCGAAAGCCCTTTCAGGGGCTATTGCTCGGCACTCGGGGGACGGAAAATTTTACGCAATGCCTCACAATGAAGCACTGGTCGGGGGCTAACTTCTGGCACCAGTTTCGAGCCCGTCCGTGAAAGTGACCCGCGCAAGTTTTAGGCGGGTTCGGCTACTGTGGCCTAATGGGGCCTAATGGGAAGATCTTCTAATGCTCATAACTTTTTAATTTCCCGACGGAACGCTTTGAATTTTTCACCATTTGTAGACGGCCTCCCGTACTACAAACTGACGCCCGTGTGGGCATGATGAAAATAGTAGTTCGCGAGACGGAAGCGCGTAAAGCTTCGGGGCGGCGGACTTCCACACCCCGATAACTCGGTATCGAAACACTGTTGCGGGCGGGTGCGCATGGCAATACCTGCGCCTCTGTTGGCCCTACCCGCGTGCAAAATCTAAAAGCGATCAGAGCCTTAGAAAGCGCGTACAACCGCTATCCCCATTTGCCTTGGGCCCTATGGGAAAACAGGAAATATCATAATTGCGGTCCGGGGCGCGCGCGCACAATGATAATTTTCACACCCGAGTAAGCTCTTTTATAGGTCAACATTTTGGAAAAAAAAATTGGCTTGCTGCCCACAGCAGGAGCTGAGAACCATGCATTCGGAGGTTTTCACACCCCACCCACTAATGCCCTCAAAGTTTGAGAAAACGCGACCTTCGCGAAAAGCCCCGGAACCTATTGCAAAGTGATGAGCAGTGCCCAGGAGCACCTCTCAGTCATTTGCGCAAAATTCCTTCGGCTACAAGTGGCTCAAATAAGCGCGTGAAAATTGTGCCGAAAGCCCTTTCAGGGGCTATTGCTCGGCACTCGGGGGACGGAAAATTTTACGCAATGCCTCACAATGAAGCACTGGTCGGGGGCTAACTTCTGGCACCAGTTTCGAGCCCGTCCGTGAAAGTGACCCGCGCAAGTTTTAGGCGGGTTCGGCTACTGTGGCCTAATGGGGCCTAATGGGAAGATCTTCTAATGCTCATAACTTTTTAATTTCCCGACGGAACGCTTTGAATTTTTCACCATTTGTAGACGGCCTCCCGTACTACAAACTGACGCCCGTGTGGGCATGATGAAAATAGTAGTTCGCGAGACGGAAGCGCGTAAAGCTTCGGGGCGGCGGACTTCCCACCCCGATAACTCGGTATCGAAACACTGTTGCGGGCGGGTGCGCATGGCAATACCTGCGCCTCTGTTGGCCCTACCCGCGTGCAAAATCTAAAAGCGATCAGAGCCTTAGAAAGCGCGTACAACCGCTATCCCCATTTGCCTTGGGCCCTATGGGAAAACAGGAAATATCATAATTGCGGTCCGGGGCGCGCGCGCACAATGATAATTTTCACACCCGAGTAAGCTCTTTTATAGGTCAACATTTTGGAAAAAAAAATTGGCTTGCTGCCCACAGCAGGAGCTGAGAACCATGCATTCGGAGGTTTTCACACCCCACCCACTAATGCCCTCAAAGTTTGAGAAAACGCGACCTTCGCGAAAAGCCCCGGAACCTATTGCAAAGTGATGAGCAGTGCCCAGGAGCACCTCTCAGTCATTTGCGCAAAATTCCTTCGGCTACAAGTGGCTCAAATAAGCGCGTGAAAATTGTGCCGAAAGCCCTTTCAGGGGCTATTGCTCGGCACTCGGGGGACGGAAAATTTTACGCAATGCCTCACAATGAAGCACTGGTCGGGGGCTAACTTCTGGCACCAGTTTCGAGCCCGTCCGTGAAAGTGACCCGCGCAAGTTTTAGGCGGGTTCGGCTACTGTGGCCTAATGGGGCCTAATGGGAAGATCTTCTAATGCTCATAACTTTTTAATTTCCCGACGGAACGCTTTGAATTTTTCACCATTTGTAGACGGCCTCCCGTACTACAAACTGACGCCCGTGTGGGCATGATGAAAATAGTAGTTCGCGAGACGGAAGCGCGTAAAGCTTCGGGGCGGCGGACTTCCACACCCCGATAACTCGGTATCGAAACACTGTTGCGGGCGGGTGCGCATGGCAATACCTGCGCCTCTGTTGGCCCTACCCGCGTGCAAAATCTAAAAGCGATCAGAGCCTTAGAAAGCGCGTACAACCGCTATCCCCATTTGCCTTGGGCCCTATGGGAAAACAGGAAATATCATAATTGCGGTCCGGGGCGCGCGCGCACAATGATAATTTTCACACCCGAGTAAGCTCTTTTATAGGTCAACATTTTGGAAAAAAAAATTGGCTTGCTGCCCACAGCAGGAGCTGAGAACCATGCATTCGGAGGTTTTCACACCCCACCCACTAATGCCCTCAAAGTTTGAGAAAACGCGACCTTCGCGAAAAGCCCCGGAACCTATTGCAAAGTGATGAGCAGTGCCCAGGAGCACCTCTCAGTCATTTGCGCAAAATTCCTTCGGCTACAAGTGGCTCAAATAAGCGCGTGAAAATTGTGCCGAAAGCCCTTTCAGGGGCTATTGCTCGGCACTCGGGGGACGGAAAATTTTACGCAATGCCTCACAATGAAGCACTGGTCGGGGGCTAACTTCTGGCACCAGTTTCGAGCCCGTCCGTGAAAGTGACCCGCGCAAGTTTTAGGCGGGTTCGGCTACTGTGGCCTAATGGGGCCTAATGGGAAGATCTTCTAATGCTCATAACTTTTTAATTTCCCGACGGAACGCTTTGAATTTTTCACCATTTGTAGACGGCCTCCCGTACTACAAACTGACGCCCGTGTGGGCATGATGAAAATAGTAGTTCGCGAGACGGAAGCGCGTAAAGCTTCGGGGCGGCGGACTTCCACACCCCGATAACTCGGTATCGAAACACTGTTGCGGGCGGGTGCGCATGGCAATACCTGCGCCTCTGTTGGCCCTACCCGCGTGCAAAATCTAAAAGCGATCAGAGCCTTAGAAAGCGCGTACAACCGCTATCCCCATTTGCCTTGGGCCCTATGGGAAAACAGGAAATATCATAATTGCGGTCCGGGGCGCGCGCGCACAATGATAATTTTCACACCCGAGTAAGCTCTTTTATAGGTCAACATTTTGGAAAAAAAAATTGGCTTGCTGCCCACAGCAGGAGCTGAGAACCATGCATTCGGAGGTTTTCACACCCCACCCACTAATGCCCTCAAAGTTTGAGAAAACGCGACCTTCGCGAAAAGCCCCGGAACCTATTGCAAAGTGATGAGCAGTGCCCAGGAGCACCTCTCAGTCATTTGCGCAAAATTCCTTCGGCTACAAGTGGCTCAAATAAGCGCGTGAAAATTGTGCCGAAAGCCCTTTCAGGGGCTATTGCTCGGCACTCGGGGGACGGAAAATTTTACGCAATGCCTCACAATGAAGCACTGGTCGGGGGCTAACTTCTGGCACCAGTTTCGAGCCCGTCCGTGAAAGTGACCCGCGCAAGTTTTAGGCGGGTTCGGCTACTGTGGCCTAATGGGGCCTAATGGGAAGATCTTCTAATGCTCATAACTTTTTAATTTCCCGACGGAACGCTTTGAATTTTTCACCATTTGTAGACGGCCTCCCGTACTACAAACTGACGCCCGTGTGGGCATGATGAAAATAGTAGTTCGCGAGACGGAAGCGCGTAAAGCTTCGGGGCGGCGGACTTCCACACCCCGATAACTCGGTATCGAAACACTGTTGCGGGCGGGTGCGCATGGCAATACCTGCGCCTCTGTTGGCCCTACCCGCGTGCAAAATCTAAAAGCGATCAGAGCCTTAGAAAGCGCGTACAACCGCTATCCCCATTTGCCTTGGGCCCTATGGGAAAACAGGAAATATCATAATTGCGGTCCGGGGCGCGCGCGCACAATGATAATTTTCACACCCGAGTAAGCTCTTTTATAGGTCAACATTTTGGAAAAAAAAATTGGCTTGCTGCCCACAGCAGGAGCTGAGAACCATGCATTCGGAGGTTTTCACACCCCACCCACTAATGCCCTCAAAGTTTGAGAAAACGCGACCTTCGCGAAAAGCCCCGGAACCTATTGCAAAGTGATGAGCAGTGCCCAGGAGCACCTCTCAGTCATTTGCGCAAAATTCCTTCGGCTACAAGTGGCTCAAATAAGCGCGTGAAAATTGTGCCGAAAGCCCTTTCAGGGGCTATTGCTCGGCACTCGGGGGACGGAAAATTTTACGCAATGCCTCACAATGAAGCACTGGTCGGGGGCTAACTTCTGGCACCAGTTTCGAGCCCGTCCGTGAAAGTGACCCGCGCAAGTTTTAGGCGGGTTCGGCTACTGTGGCCTAATGGGGCCTAATGGGAAGATCTTCTAATGCTCATAACTTTTTAATTTCCCGACGGAACGCTTTGAATTTTTCACCATTTGTAGACGGCCTCCCGTACTACAAACTGACGCCCGTGTGGGCATGATGAAAATAGTAGTTCGCGAGACGGAAGCGCGTAAAGCTTCGGGGCGGCGGACTTCCACACCCCGATAACTCGGTATCGAAACACTGTTGCGGGCGGGTGCGCATGGCAATACCTGCGCCTCTGTTGGCCCTACCCGCGTGCAAAATCTAAAAGCGATCAGAGCCTTAGAAAGCGCGTACAACCGCTATCCCCATTTGCCTTGGGCCCTATGGGAAAACAGGAAATATCATAATTGCGGTCCGGGGCGCGCGCGCACAATGATAATTTTCACACCCGAGTAAGCTCTTTTATAGGTCAACATTTTGGAAAAAAAAATTGGCTTGCTGCCCACAGCAGGAGCTGAGAACCATGCATTCGGAGGTTTTCACACCCCACCCACTAATGCCCTCAAAGTTTGAGAAAACGCGACCTTCGCGAAAAGCCCCGGAACCTATTGCAAAGTGATGAGCAGTGCCCAGGAGCACCTCTCAGTCATTTGCGCAAAATTCCTTCGGCTACAAGTGGCTCAAATAAGCGCGTGAAAATTGTGCCGAAAGCCCTTTCAGGGGCTATTGCTCGGCACTCGGGGGACGGAAAATTTTACGCAATGCCTCACAATGAAGCACTGGTCGGGGGCTAACTTCTGGCACCAGTTTCGAGCCCGTCCGTGAAAGTGACCCGCGCAAGTTTTAGGCGGGTTCGGCTACTGTGGCCTAATGGGGCCTAATGGGAAGATCTTCTAATGCTCATAACTTTTTAATTTCCCGACGGAACGCTTTGAATTTTTCACCATTTGTAGACGGCCTCCCGTACTACAAACTGACGCCCGTGTGGGCATGATGAAAATAGTAGTTCGCGAGACGGAAGCGCGTAAAGCTTCGGGGCGGCGGACTTCCACACCCCGATAACTCGGTATCGAAACACTGTTGCGGGCGGGTGCGCATGGCAATACCTGCGCCTCTGTTGGCCCTACCCGCGTGCAAAATCTAAAAGCGATCAGAGCCTTAGAAAGCGCGTACAACCGCTATCCCCATTTGCCTTGGGCCCTATGGGAAAACAGGAAATATCATAATTGCGGTCCGGGGCGCGCGCGCACAATGATAATTTTCACACCCGAGTAAGCTCTTTTATAGGTCAACATTTTGGAAAAAAAAATTGGCTTGCTGCCCACAGCAGGAGCTGAGAACCATGCATTCGGAGGTTTTCACACCCCACCCACTAATGCCCTCAAAGTTTGAGAAAACGCGACCTTCGCGAAAAGCCCCGGAACCTATTGCAAAGTGATGAGCAGTGCCCAGGAGCACCTCTCAGTCATTTGCGCAAAATTCCTTCGGCTACAAGTGGCTCAAATAAGCGCGTGAAAATTGTGCCGAAAGCCCTTTCAGGGGCTATTGCTCGGCACTCGGGGGACGGAAAATTTTACGCAATGCCTCACAATGAAGCACTGGTCGGGGGCTAACTTCTGGCACCAGTTTCGAGCCCGTCCGTGAAAGTGACCCGCGCAAGTTTTAGGCGGGTTCGGCTACTGTGGCCTAATGGGGCCTAATGGGAAGATCTTCTAATGCTCATAACTTTTTAATTTCCCGACGGAACGCTTTGAATTTTTCACCATTTGTAGACGGCCTCCCGTACTACAAACTGACGCCCGTGTGGGCATGATGAAAATAGTAGTTCGCGAGACGGAAGCGCGTAAAGCTTCGGGGCGGCGGACTTCCACACCCCGATAACTCGGTATCGAAACACTGTTGCGGGCGGGTGCGCATGGCAATACCTGCGCCTCTGTTGGCCCTACCCGCGTGCAAAATCTAAAAGCGATCAGAGCCTTAGAAAGCGCGTACAACCGCTATCCCCATTTGCCTTGGGCCCTATGGGAAAACAGGAAATATCATAATTGCGGTCCGGGGCGCGCGCGCACAATGATAATTTTCACACCCGAGTAAGCTCTTTTATAGGTCAACATTTTGGAAAAAAAAATTGGCTTGCTGCCCACAGCAGGAGCTGAGAACCATGCATTCGGAGGTTTTCACACCCCACCCACTAATGCCCTCAAAGTTTGAGAAAACGCGACCTTCGCGAAAAGCCCCGGAACCTATTGCAAAGTGATGAGCAGTGCCCAGGAGCACCTCTCAGTCATTTGCGCAAAATTCCTTCGGCTACAAGTGGCTCAAATAAGCGCGTGAAAATTGTGCCGAAAGCCCTTTCAGGGGCTATTGCTCGGCACTCGGGGGACGGAAAATTTTACGCAATGCCTCACAATGAAGCACTGGTCGGGGGCTAACTTCTGGCACCAGTTTCGAGCCCGTCCGTGAAAGTGACCCGCGCAAGTTTTAGGCGGGTTCGGCTACTGTGGCCTAATGGG
>CAXHUL010000141.1:0-60370 GCA_964019695.1 Loripinus fragilis
GCTTGAAGTTTGGTCCTCATATGTTTTATATAGCCCCAAAACCAAAAGCTCACGTTGTCATTACTTTTTGGTTTTTGTTTTGAGTCTATATAGGTGATAAACAGATGGAACTTCAAGCTCCTGTGGTGATTGTGAAACATCCTGATGCAATGTTCTAAATACAGCATATGGGGTGAAAGGTTAAACAATTCTGCACATGTCCATTACATTGTCATACTCTGTTAACAAGACAGATCTGACCAAATCCACGACGTGACGAAATACACTGTTTGCTGCTGAAAGTTCTGTCTTTGGTTAAAGTGACTCTGGCATGACAAGCACAACTTCAACAATCGGTGCCATTGTTACAGCATTAGTGGGACCGTACATATCCTGAAAGACTATAGAAACGCACTGCAAATGTTTTATGAAAATTCAAACCAACACCTTTTTGGTAAGTGTAGCCTAGTTCATCCAGTGCAGATGAATAAAATAGATAACATCACATGTCAAATGGGCGCGTGTGCAATGCTTGAAAGAACGTACCCTCTGATTAGAAAGTCACAAAAACGGCATATGTTCTCCCCCGGCATGCGCCTGTTACACATCTCATATCAAGTATTTGTTGGATGACAAGCTAAGATTTAGCAACAGTGTCGATTTGAATTAATTGTTAAAGTATATAAATTGCAATTAAATATAAGTGGAGCATTTCTAGTAGTATTTAAGTATATATGGTTTCAGAGGAGTGACTCACATAATCATTGCGCTCGCCATCTGATTCTTTCATACTTTGTTAGAAACGAACGTTATTTACAATGAACAACGATCACTCAGATAAGAAAACGTTATATGATACGTATTCTCACTTTATTTAAGCATTTTTTCTATATTGTCAAAAACGTATTTCAGTAAATTAACCTTGATTTCTTCATTTTCCCATATAGTTGGCAATCCGAATCGAAAAAAGATGCATATTTTTGGTTTTGTTGGCATTTTCGAGTACATTTGTTAGACCACTTTTAACATAATATATAGCATGTATACAAAGCCTTAGGGGTGGATGCCAAGTCTGAATTTGCATATGAAGGCCAGAAATTAGGTCAAAGGTCATTGAGTGCAAAAATGAGAAAATATGTACTACTGTAAAACAACTTTATCTTTTTATATGTAAACATATTTCATTTCAAGCCAAATTTTGTATGCTTATAGTTATGTCTGAAAAAAAATTGAGAAAATATTTTTTATAACTAAATGTTCATATGCAGACTTTAAAATGGGGTCAAAGGTCATCAAGTGCAATAATCGCTTTTTTTACAAACTGTGTTTCATTTTTTTCTCTGGTCCAACAACAAGATATTTTTTAAACTCTAAAAAGAGTAGAAGTCTTTCAGAAGGCTTAAATTCACATGTTTAATATTACAGGAACCCCTTTGGAAGCATCCTTTTATGGATTTTACAAAAAACAAACATCGTAAGTTTTGTGCAATTATGGCAGAAATTCTTCCTCAATTCGGCTAAACTGAGATATGTGGGCTACTTTGAGAGTTTGCTGCACCTCTCAGAAAGTAAAACTATTTTCAGTTTGGGACATGTCTTGGGGCCTTAGAAACCCATAATTTAATAACTTTTCTGTGGTCATTTTTCTATAAATCACCTGTAATCAACGTTACCCTACTGACATTGAAAATAACAGTACACACAATACAATGCTAATGTTGATTTATTTTAATTGTATTATTGAAACAGTTTAAGCATTAAATGTTTAAACTAGACATAAAAATCAATTGCATACATCTGAGATATGTATTTCTGCTCGTCAGCGATGCTTATGTTACATTTCATACTAAATTGCAGATAATGACTTTACAAATTACATGTATTAGAATAAACCATGATACCTGACCTGAAATATACAAGATGTTGATCTATATTCTATAAAATTTGGGTCTGCTCTCCCCGATTCGCTTACATATACTACACACGTTTTTTTCTAAATAAGACTTAATTTAAAAGAGTGCCTTGGGTTGGTCTGCAATATGTGAATGTGGCATTTCCTGGTGTTACTCAATTACGTTTTGCAATTTGCTTGGCTCTTTTACATTCATATTGCAGTTTTCAGATTTCTACCAATGGTACAGACTTTCCAGCGTTCCTAGTTTTTCCTAGTTTTCCTACTTTTTCCTAGTATTTTAAATGTGCTCCTAGTTTTTCCTAGTTTTGTCAAAAACCTCCTAGTATTCCTTTTTGGATAAGTGTTTTGAGATTTCGTTTCAGAGTAATACATTTAAGGTGTTGAGCTGACAGTCTTTGGGTTCTTTGCTTGGTCTTGGGTCACAGATGCATAGTTTAGCCTTCTCAGGTGATACTAAAGGTTGGACTATACTCTATGATGACTACAATTGACTCAAACCCCTAGTGGAACCTTTGATTTTTGCAAGATCAGTTTGAACATAAGAATTATACCATATATATAAATATGTTGACATGTAATGTTGATGACATCTTGCGTTTTTGAGAATGCTGTATCCAGCCTTAGACCATTGTAAGTGTCTACCTAACTCTTGCATCAGTGTGAAACAGACTCTTTTTTGGTCTGGTAGTCAGTTTTCTTTTCTTCTGAGGTTTCATATAAGGCAGCATAAAAAAGAGTGAGGTAAGGTAAATGCTTTTTGGTTGATTTCTTGCTTTACATCTGAGGTCATGTAGGAATGACTAGTTGATCCTAACCACACTTTTCTTAGGCAGGAGTACGTTGTGCACATCCTTTCACCAGTAACTGACAACTATAGTGAAAGAATGTGCCGGACCTGGGAATCGAACCTGCAACACTCCCAGAATATTAGGCTGGACATGCTACAAAAACTGGGCTGTTAAATATTAATGGATTGCATCTGAATAATGTCCTGAAATACTAATGTCACTGTATAGTCAAGTCTAATACACCCACATCTAGTACAGATATATGCCTATATCTGTCTTAATCTTTAATATTCAAAAAGAGCATACAATAAATGGGAGCATTGTGGTCTGAAATTCTTCATTTTCTTTAGGTAAATTTGCCCCTGCAAATGGTTTCATTTTTTTCCGGGGGAGGACCCCCGATCCCCCCTTTCAGAAGTGCGTTGTAATTTTACAGTCCAACACTGCTCATTACAAGACTAGTTGGGAAAGTGAGTTATACAACTCAAGGAGTGAAAGCACACACACAAGTTGGTCTACTTCCTTAAAATTTGTGATTTGTTGGCAAACGCTTTGCTGTATCCTCTATTGGTCAAATACAGGGCTGGAAAAAAGTCAATGTTAATCTATTTCCTCCTTGGTTTTATTAGAATTTCAGTGAAACGACCTTTATTGCTCCTAAAATAGCCTTTATAAAAAACTTTCATATAAGAGTCTGCTCTGTTGACTGCAGAAGAAAACTTAGTCAGCTTAACAGTCTTGAAGTATAAATATGTACGGTTACTGTGGTAATCGGGTAGGGAAAATTAAAAAAATGTAAACCAAATAACTCCTAGTTTTTGCCTCAAACTTCCTAGATTTTCCTAGTTTTTTCCTAGTATTTTGTAATTACTTTTCCTAGTTTTCTCCTAGTTTTCTCAAAGATGCTGCTGGAAAGCCTGATGGTACATAACGATAAACATGCAATCTACATCATGGTTTAAATATTAACTTAATATAAATAATTTACTTAAAATAGCATAGCAATATTTCACACATCTAGTGGCAAGGCAGGAATTAAGGCAGGGGTAGTGCTGAGTGTCTTCTAGAGCAGGTATTGGTTTTTGAAGATTGCAAATATAACATCAACCAAAGCTTTCATAGTACAGAACCAACATGGTTTATGTCAAAATATAGGGTGTTACATAGATCTAGTATTAAAGATTTTCCTTATATGCTGAATTCTTTTAATTTTCACTTTCAACTGTTGACAATTACATTATAAAATTAATTTATCATCTGTCCCCATTAAAATCTTCTATGTTTTGTTGAACTAGGTTTCATATCATATTGTAATGATGATTATCTTATTATATTCTGCAGCAATTCTGATAGAAACTTTTCTGTTTGTTAATTATCTTAGACTAAGGTTGGTTGAGGTCAAGTTACCCCAGCCATATAGCAAACTTGTCAAACATCTGAACATATTTCATGGTAACACAATCAACAAATCATTCGAACGCTAGTGATACTTTATTTTAAAGATCATTTGACTGTTTTTTTTTCTGAAGCATAAAACAAAAACATGACTCCCAAAATTCACAAGTATGGTTTGCATCTCTGAAACTCACAGATTAAACTGAATGTTGAAAAGTAGTGTCACACACAGCTGATTTCTTGTTTTTCGTGACAGCTGATTTCTTGTTTTTCTTATTTACAAGGTAGTTTGTTTTTAGTTTTGTTCATGCACTATTTGATTTTGTTGAGCTATTTGTAACCCTAGTACATGTTTTATATATGTCCTATGAAAAATGAGTTATGGTCTGTTTGTTGGATTTAAATGGTTTACTAAATTAGGCTTATTGTGATGGTCTTAAATATATGCAAAACCATCGAAATGTGAACAACATTACTGACAACAGTTTGCAGAAAGCATTTTAAGCATGAATTGCTCACTCTTGTACCTATATCCTTGTAGATATTTGTGAAGACTACCACTGTTTGAGGACTGTCTTGTATATAGAGAAAGGAAAGTAGTTCAGTTTCATTCCAAGAGTAATACCATATTAAAACTACACATTTCGAGTATGTTACCAGTTACAAGTGCTCTCCAATCTGATATACTGTACTTGTATCTACGAGCAGTAGATGTATACATTAATGTAAGTCACCTACGTTATATGCAATCAATCCTTGTCTTAGCAAATTGTCATGGTTAACAGATAAATTCTACACTAGAACAGGCGAGTTAACTACCTTAAAATCTTATATACATCAAGCAAATCAGAGATGTTAAACCAATTGATTATGCTAGTAAATGTACATATTAGATAACCATTTCAGGACAAATTTACTCTAAACTATGAAATGACCCCAAACTGTTGGAAAACTATGAACACAATCAAATCATCAGGTGCTCCAATATGGCGAATGCCTGTGTTCCCAAGAAGTCACCAGACATCTGTTTTGGGGAAATTTAATTTGGAATAAAACTCGCATTGGCATTTTACAGTTAAAAAGAATAACATAAAGAAACACATGCCAATAACCTCATAGCATTTGATCGGTATCATCATTGCAAAAAAAACAATAAGCCAAATATGTTTAATACTGATACTTAGAATTGTATTTATCGACACTGAAACAATTACAATGTATAAAAAGTTGCGCTGTGAAAGACATAGATATATATTTTATGGTATCTTAAAATTAGAGGTAACCTTTAAGATCATATCTATACTGCTTCTATATATGGATAAAACGTTTTCACAAGCAGCCTAATTTCAAAGAAATGATGCTTTTGAATAGACATCATTTCATTAATATGTGCAAATGAAAGGACACCCCTACAATTAAATGTTAAAAGTTATATGGAGGATTACCCTTAGTGTCAGGGCTATTTCCATGATATACCCCACAAAAAGTTAACGATGTTTTCACTGGATTGTCATTATTAGAAATGTACCTGTATATTAGCTCTATGTTATGTATGTTACCATCTGCTAATAGGCCGACGTGAAGACCAATGTGAGGATATATTCCTTCCAGTATATGGTATTTACCATATTCTATCATAGTTTCAACATGCCTGATGTTTTATGAAAGGAGGCTTGATCTTTGTGTTTTCATAAAGCTATGCTTAGTATATGCAATTAGCAGGTAGTGGCCTTGTAAAAAGTGTTTTACAATTACTCATAAATGGGAACAAACACAACAAATGTGTGAAATGAGAAAAGAAATGTATTTTAGTCCTAGAATTATGAGATCATGGCCAAGTCCTTCATAAAAGCTGTAGCTAGGAACATTTACCTTTGAGAAATGACTCAATTTCAAATGGTAAAATGTAACGTAAGTAACAACTTAAACACATCTTATGTTTAAAAGGATAGATAATTGCATAAAATGACGTATTCATACAAAGCATTAAGCAAAATAAATTATTTCTTAAAATGAAATGGTTATTCTTAGAAGTATTACATTTTAATTGATTTTATACAGTAACGTACTTTACATGCCTATTATGAATATTTGACTGCGGGAAACTTAGTAAATCATTGCTTTCCAAACATGATAGACACACACCTAGCAGGATAGCAATGAAAATTTTTCCATTAGGGTAGAAGGGAACTTAAATTTTGAATTTTGCCCCTATATACATAAAATATTGCTTCAATTTTCACCGATTTTGCACTTAAATGACCTTTGATCCAAACATACATCATGCCTTGATGATGTTGTTTGTTTATATAGCATGTCTGTATTATCCAAAAGAGATTTTGCATTACTTTTAATCATAATTTTGGATAGCTAATTGATAAAAACGCTAAAATCTGACGTATATACAAGAATTTGCACTCAGTTGACCTTTGACCTAATTCTGGGACTTTGGGGCATTTCCAGACTTGGCATCCACCCCTATCCTTCTGAAAACACATCAAGATACACTTTGAGCATAGATGCCAAAATGTACTCAAAAATGCCAACAGATTTTTTTTTTCAGGCTCTGGATGGCCAACTAATACAAGAATAACTGTAGATTTAAATGTTTTCTTCTTTTGTTCTGCCGCACTACCTGTCGCTGAGGTGGTTGTACCTTGCCCCCATTTCCACTGTTGTCTAACGCCTCCGCATGCGCTCTGAGTGGTACTGTACGCCCCAAAAGGAAGTATGATTAGACTGAGTTTCAAAATGGCGGATGCAACACCAACGTTTGATGCCAGCAGGTAATATTGAGCTGTTTAACCACTTATTTTTACCCTCAGCAGTAATTGCAGTTAGCAACATTAAACTTAGATGTTTGTTACGTAGATATGGGGTTTCCAAGTCAGATCTGCTCATCATATGGTTCACTGCCCTTCATAATTTGCGTGCTCATTTGGACATAATTTTTTTGAATCGAGACACGATGATTGAAAAATGCATTTTTGCATCTATGACACGATATACAGTGCGATAAAGCGCTGTAAATCCCTTTGATATGATTATCTTAACAATCACCAAAGTTTGGGTCCACACATATGGACTTTTCAAATGAATTTAAAGCATAGACGAAATCGTCATAACTCGGATTGGTTTTGTGTTATTTAGGTTAAACAACGGATTAGCTGAGCAAGGAGTACGGATTCGATGGTGAAGGAAACGGAGTGGTTTAAGTTAAAAGGAGCAATTGTCCAGCATTAAAGTAACTTTGCATTAAAATTTTGGGTCGTTAATATTTGAGAGATCACTGAATTCACACCAGGTGCTACCAATCTCAACTTAAGGGTCATTATGCCTATAAGAAGTGACATGATCAATGACTGCTTATCATGACGTCACGATTTCGATATTCGTGACGTCATATCTTTGTTCTTGACTCGTTCACGTAGTCATTGATCTCAGTGACGTAGATTTGACAAAATATTTTCTTCATATGAATAATCTTAATGTTCAAACTCGTTTTTATCCCCATGCTTTTTTTAAAAAAAAAAACTGGTTATAACTCTAGCCTATGTGTTTCCACAAGTAGTTCGTTAGCGCAATGACTACTGCTTCAACCCAGGAAGACCCGTCCCTACATAACTGAAAGAGTGTTTAGTAAATCAAACAAACAAAACAGACGACTCAAAAAGCAGGTTACCCTTAGTGCAATACTAAAAGGTTACCTGCTTCTAAATCAACTTATCACAATCAACGATCTGCCAGATCGATCCTCTGTCATGAACAACGAGATAATGACGTTGCTCATCGAGGACGACTTTTGGTTATAATGTCGGTGTGCCACGACCTATCGCACAATTGCATATGAAGCGCTCGCGGCACACCCAGTTTTATGCGGGGTTTAATGCACCCACTGAGGCTTTAATGAAGGAGTTATGACTGTATCCTATCAATGTCCTACGCCTATTTGTATTGAGTATGTGGGGCATTATTATATACTCAACTACAAAAGAAACCCATCAGTCAATTCTCGGGGCAATTATGGAAATCAGAATTAAGAAATGAAAATATATTTATACCATATTCCGTAGCAATCAGTTCTGCATCATTCCGTTGAATAATGTAACAGATTTACTTAAATCTGTTCATGCTATTCGCCAGTGTTAAGACAATGGGTCATTTTCAAAAATGACAAGTTTTTCACTTGAGAATGAATATCTCATTCTCGTCTAAATCAGTTCACTTGAGTTACATTCGTCCCAAAACAGACATGACCCTCTCCTGCCTGCAGCAATAGCTGCCTAATAATGAGGTCGAACCGAAAGCATGTGACGCCACACATCGTTCTTGGGAATCCACGCCCATTTTAATGGAGAGAAACCTGAAGCTGTCGAAGATTCCGAGGTTGCACTGAACGATCCCGGATGCGTCGCCAGAGCTCATCCAACAACTGCTCTATCCTAATGAAATCCGGGCTAACTAAACTTACGCGGTTTGTTTTGGCTTCTGCATACACTCGATGGCCTCGTCAGAGAGGGACATACCGGTTATTGGACGAAGTGAACTGATTAAGACTAAAACTCGAGTGAAAACCAAATGTCTGAAACATGTCATTTTTAGAAATGACCCCTTGTCTATACACTGGCGTACAGCATGAACGGGTTTAAGTAAAACTGTTACTTTATTCAATAATTTGATGCATAATCGATTGTTAAAGAACATGGTATAGAATATATTTTGATTTCTTAATTATTTTACCATAATTGCCCTAAAAAGTGACTGATGGGTTTCTTTTGTAGTTGAGTATAGTTTGAATTTTGGAAATGTTCTAAAGTAGGTATCAATCTTGTAGGAGTCGACGTGACAATTCCGTCTGCACAGTGTCACACCCACTGTTCCTGAAAGTATAAGTTATTCTGCCTGGAAGGGCTAGGAGGTTTATTATTGTTTGCTTCTGTTTGCCGCTCCTATAATAGTGAGCTATGACGTTGTTCATTACTAATTTCGGTTATGGTGACGGTGTGTTGTGGCCCTTCGCTCATTTACATATAAAGCACTCACGACACATCCAGTTTATGCACCCACTTAGGCTTTAATAAAGGATTTATGACTGTATCCTGTCAATGTCCTAGGCCTGTGACGTTGTTCATACGGTAGCAACTGTTTTTGTACTCGTGGCACATCTCAAATTTCACTTAAAAAGGGGTAATAAGTTAGACGTGTACTAAATCTCCTGCTAAAATTATTGATAATTATAATCAAATCTACGCACCTTGATTAATTTGTTAAGTTATATTGTGGCTAGAACTGCTACCTGCAAAATTGGACCATTTAAATGTTATAAAAACTATGAATTCAAGGCTATCTCCCTTCAACCAATAATGGGTAAGTCGGTGCGTGTGCCGGTATTCCAGTACCGCCAGTACCCTTGATGAAACGATATCAAGCAAAGCCGAAATAATTGCAAGTAAGTGCCAAATTAAACAGTTCTCCTTTGAATATATAAATAAGACAGCAAACACATTCTGATGCGAAGCAAGTAAGACTTTTCGAAAAAAAATCTCCAGGTATTTACTGGCATCATCGCAGTCCGTTGTCCGTATCTTCTCCTTTACCATTGAATGAAATCCAACCAAATTCGGTATGTGGGTTACTCACATAAATAGGGTTTGCAACAGCCCCCCAAAAAATATCGCCCCATCCCCTAGGTCGGGGTCAAAAGGTCAAATATAAATAAATTTAAATAACAAAGTCAATTTCGAAGATTTTTATATGAATTTTTGTATGAATTCTTCCAAATACAAGATATGAAACATCATGCGCGGATCCAGAAAGTTTTGTCAGAGGGGGCCCAAGTCTGATAAGTTTTTTTGTTTGTTTTTTTCAAGGGGAGCAAGGCTCCAAAAACCACCATAAGCGGACAACTATCGGCCTACCAGCGAAATGTCATTGAAATGGCGTTTCGCTGGCATGGCCGATAATGGCCCACAATGAATGCTGGCTTTGTAGCTGTGATTTTCAGGAGATTCAGACCAGTAATACTAGGAAACCATATATTTTTGTGATTTTCAGGGGGGTCAGGACCCCCTGCCCCCCCCCCCCCCCTCTGGATCCGCACATGAACATATCGAACGTGATTTTTGTTCTGACGCTAGGTTGGTTTGTTTGATTTGATTTGAATCTTTACGTCCCATAAAAAATCTTTCAGTTAAACAGGGACGGGTCTTCCTAGGTTGAACTAGTACTAAGCTAGGATAAATGTGTCTTGCTCAGGGACCACAACGCAGTGACGCTGATAAGGCTCGAACCCGCGGCCACTCGGTCTAAAGTCAAGCACTCTACAACTGCGCTCCCTTTCTGACGCTAGGGGTGGGGCTTGGGGCTCCGGGGTACCCAGGGGGTCAAAAAATTATTTTTTCCAACATGGTCATGTGGCATATCAAATTGGCGGGGATACTGAGTAGAACAGAATACAAGTAAAATTTTCACACTCTGGTCAAACTGGTGTCCATGGGGTGAGTTCAAAAGTTCAAATATTATTAAATTTTAATCACAAAGATTTTTTATACCAAATTTTGTGTGTGTTCTCACAAAAAGATATAAAACATATCGACCGGACTATTCATTCTGTGGCCTGCTTCATACACAAGTGGTCTGACCTGGGGATGCTGGGGGTCAAAGACTTGGGCGTGGAGATTTTCGATGATGCCCAATAGACTGCACATTCTAATAATAATAATAATAATAATAATAATAATTGTTATTATAATTATTCAGTGACTAAACCACTGCTGTACGTAATAATAATAATAATATTATTATTATTATTATTATTATTATTATTATTATTATTATTATTATTACGTACAACAGTGGCTTAGACACTGATGTAGAAAAACTCTATACCATTTTATTGTCAACGTAAACAGTCTGAAATTTCCTCTTACCCTTATACATACAAACTTCCTATGTTAGGAAGAGGAGCAGTCCAACTTCCACAAAAACACGTAAGATACAAAACATGGAATGGGAATTCCATGTCCCTACCCACATCCACTCCACCAAGACATATACAGTCATGTAAGCAGATTTTAGTCTATGTGCGACCCCCCCCCCCCACCACACACACACACACACGAATCTTTGCTGCATTGATTTCTTAATCTGTACTGGAAAGTCAACATATGGACGCTTATGGTTTTGGTTGTTCCTCACAGTGCTCTGGATTTGGCTGTAGTGTGTGATTGTGGTATTTCCTGATTATGCTCACTTACCTTTTCAAAGAGAAATTTAATCAAAGGACATCTCTTGAAGAGCAACGTTCGTTCTGATATTTGCTTTGCCATAATGCATACGCTGCATGGTCTTTATTAGATGTTCAAATGAGTTAGCAAACTTCACTATCAGTATCACTGGAGCAGAGGAAAAATATTGGACTTGAAAATTGCATGTGTATTCTCTTCATAAAAATGGTTTTGAAAACAATGAAGGACGACTAATCCGCACTCTTTACAGGGGAAACTCATTCCAATCCGATTTCTATAGAAAACCAATCCTTAGTCCACCAGTTGCTAATCCGGGCCTAACACAGCCAGGTTCACAACTTTTAAATTCCTTTGTTTGACCACAAAATACCAAAAGCAAACAAAGTTAATGGCATAAATAGCAAGGGCTATCACTTATTTGTGATTTTCACATAGAAACAGAGTACAGGTACAAAAAAACGAGTAATATCAGTTACATTTTGAAGGTTGTTGTTGGGTGCAAATTCATTGTTTTCCGTGAGCACAGCTTTAGGGGTCAATATCTCGTTTTAGGGCATTGATATGCTGGAATCAACAAAAGACTCAACTTGATAAGTTGTTCAAAGAAATACAATAATGACATAAAAATGTAAACTTACGTAAATATGTTAAAACTCCTCGTTTCTAAACCATGTGTGCGACGCTGCCGCCATATTGAAACTCAATCTAATCATGCTCTCACTGGGGCCTACGTTTCGAATCAGAGCACCAACGGTGGCGTTAGACAACAGTGATTTCGTGCTCTTGTCTCCAAACTCTTCCTCTGATCAGTCAGAAGACATCTCCATGACCTTACCAGCATCAAATTGCATAATTTTGACTTCCTGCTTGCTGGCAGTCATTGGCTTTGGCTTAGGACCCCCTGTACCCTGCCTCGGTGATTTCGAAAAAGTTGATTTTTAAGCTTTAATACTTCAGTTTTGCAAGAAAATAAAGGAGCTACATGCATCACTATACAGTAAGTCTATTCTGCATCTGTAATTTTTCTTTATTGTCAAAAAGGTATTTCAGTAGATCATTCTTGATTTCTTCATTTTCCCTTATAAGAGTAGTTGAAGATTTAGCAGTTTCCTTCTTTTGCTCTGCCGCACTACCTGTCGCTGAGGTTGATGGACTTTGCCCCCATTTCGCGCTCATGTCCCTTAACTCTTCTACTGATGAGTCAGAAGACATCTCCACGACCTCACCAGCATCAAATGGCTCGATTTTGACTTACTGCTTGATGGCAGTTGTTTGCTTTGGCTTAGGACCCCCTTGTACAGGGCCTCATCAATTTCACAAAAGTTGATCCTAAAGCTTTAATACTTTATTTCTGAAAGAAAATAAAGGAGCTACATGCATCACTATGCAATAAGTCTATTCTGAACTTCTTTTTTTTCCTTATTGTCAAAAAGGTATTTTAGAAAATTATTCTTGATTTCTTCTTTTTCCCTTACAAGAGTAGCTGTATATTCAGCAGTTTTCTTCTTTTGCTCTGTCGCACTACCTGTCGCTCAGATGGTTGAACCTTGCCCCCATTTCGTGCTCGTGTCACCAAACTCTTCCTCTGATGAGTCAGAAGATATCTGCACGACCTCACCAGCATGAAATGGCTCGATTTTGAGTTCCTGCTTGATGTAAGTCATTGGCTTTGGCTAAGGACCCCCTGTACCAGGCCTCATCGATTTCCCAAAAGTTGATCCTTAAGCTTTAATACTTCAGTTCTGAAAGAAAAATAAAAGAGCTGCATGCATCGCTATGCAATAAGTATGTTCTGCACTTCTATATTTTTCTTTATTGTCAAAAAGGTATTTCAGTAAAATCATTCTTGATTTCTTCATTTTTCCTTATAATAGTAGCTGTAGATTTAGCAGTTTTCTTCTTTTGCTCTGCCGTACTACCTGTTGCTGAGGTGGTTTGACCTTGCCCCCATTTCACGATCCTGTTCCCAAACTCTCCCTCTGGTGAGCCAGAAGACATCTCCACGACCTCCCCAGCATCAAATGGCTTAATTTTGTCTTCCTGCTTGATGACAGTCATTGGCTTTGGCTTAGGACCCCCTGTACTGGACCTTCCTGATTTCGCAAAAGTTTCTCCTTAACCTTTAATACTTCAGTTCTGAAAGAAAATAAAGGAGCTACATGCATCACTATGTAATAAGTCTATTCTGCACAACTATATTTTCTTTATTGTAAAAAAGGTATTTCAGTAAAATCATTCTTTATTTCTTCATGTTCCCTTATAATAGTAGCTGTAGATTTAGCAGTTTTCTTCTTTTGCTCTGCCGCACTAACTGCCGCTGAGGTGATTTGACCTTGCTCCCATTTCATGCTCTTGTCCCCAAACTCTTCCTCTGATGGGTCAGAAGACAGCTCCACGACCTTACCAGCATCAAATTGCTCGATTTTGTCTTCCTGCTTGATGGCAGTCATTGGCTTTGGCTTAGGACCCTCCTGCACCAGGCCTCATTGATTTCCCAAAAGTTGATCCTTAAGCTTTAATACTTTAGTTCTGAAAGAAAAATAAAGGAGCTGCATGCATCGCTATGCAAAAAGTATGTTCTGCGCTTCAATTTTTTTCTTTATTGTCAAAAAGGTATTTCAGTAAATCATTCTTGATTGCTTCATTTCCCTTATTAGTCTGGTGTATGAAATTTAAAAAATACACCCATCATTAGAAAGGATGAAAATGGTCTCAAATTAAAGTTTATCATCACTAGTTTTAATATACGCCTGTTGACACTTCGAAAAAGTGTAGCGTCATAGTGTAAAATGGGCAGATAACTCTATATCATGCATGTCAGAAAGTTACTAAACAGTCATTTAAACGATGAAAACGACATGTTTTCATACCTACCAAAATCCAAAAGTTATTATTTTTCAAAAGTAATGTTATATTTATGGAGACTCATATTTTTATTTAAATCATTGAAGTTATTTTGACGTTAATGACGTCACGTTACGTAATTCAACCCTCCAAAATCGTTAAAATAAACTTTTTCACATTGATTCCTGAGCTGGATATTCAATATTCTGTCAAATATTTGTAATCATCAAACCCCAAAATGTCTTAGCTTTGCAAATATATAAAAGGTTGATTCCTACTATTTATACGCAAAAAGTTATATCGATTGAAAGATGGCAACCCCTTTTCGAGCAATCCGCCATATTTGACGTGTTTTCATAAGTATATGGAATCCAATTAAGCCCTATTTAAGGAGAAAAATACACCAATCATTCAAAACGATGAGAATGGCCTTAAGTTAAAGCTTACCATCTCCACTTTCAATATCCAGGTGTTGACACTTCGAAAAAAGTGTAGGGTCATATTGTAAAATGGGGAGATAACTCGATACCATATTGTTCGAAATTTATGAAAAATAATGCAATTTTGCATACCCATTGGAGAACTTATGTTGTGAGATGCAATATGTTTTTTTCTATATGTGTAATTTAATTTCTGCAATAAGAATAATAGCTATTTTTTATCTTGCCTTAATCCATCTTCCGAAATTCAAAAGGGGTCAAGGTCAAACATCTGTAATTTTATTGGTTATTAAATTCTTTTAAAAAACATATCTAAAGAGTTTCTTGACAAATAGTCTGGTGACCAACTTAGATAACATTGCACCCTTGGACAATTTTTCATGGATGCCAATTTGTTAAATATGACCACTATAATGCGAAACAAAAAATTCCAAACATAAATCTGTTTAGGCTATTAGAATATGCATGTTTTCCATGGCAATCCCTAACCGATTCAAGAATGGGGATGTACCTACAAAATAACTCATATCTCAGCTGCTACTTATCCTAGTCTACTTAACTTGATACCACAATAAAACTAAGACATATACCTTTTATTTATTTGTCTCATATGCAAATTATAATAATCCTATTTGCATATTCATAAATAGTTATTAAAACATTAAAAATGTGATTCAAGAATGGGGGTGTATTTACAAAACCAATGATATCTCAGCTGCTACGTATCATAGACTACTAAAATTGGTACCAAATAAAAGCTTAGTCACATGTTTTTAATTTCATGGTCAGATATACAAATTATCTTATTTGCAAAATTTGCTATTTCATGAATAATAGAAAACAGTTTTTAGAAAAATAAGGAAACATCATTAAAAAACTTAAACAGGTTAATTTAACCCCATGTTAACATTGTTGCATGTTGTAATGTCATCAGTGATACAATTTGACAAGTCCATTCATCCAGTGGTCCTATATTTGCATATTCATGAATATATATGAAACCGAGAAAAAGAGGGAAAATCACATAAAAACTATCAGGGGTGGGGGGGGGGCGAAGTGAGGTGGTTGATAATCAGATCATGCACCCTTAGGGTATTTTTCTCACGCATGCCAAATTGTTAAGTGGGGCCCCCTAAATGAAAAACAAGTTGTTATAATCAAGGTGGCCAGTAACGTAGTTAGCATGATTGGGTTCACGAATTTCCTGAATCCCTCAAATCATCCATAACTTTCGTAATACTTAGTCAGATTTCATACGGTAAAGTGCAAAAAACGTCATATTTTTCTGCACAAGATTTGTTAAAGTTTCTCCTTGGTTTGCTGTAGTTTTCCAGATAACCTCGACTTACTGAAGAAAAAACAGAAAGTTCTCCGCGATTGGGTAAATGTCACACTTCAGTTGGTCAAAGTAATCTGGAAAATTGCAGCGAACCCAGGAGAAACTTTTACAGAGTTTTGTGCAGAAATATCTTAATGCTTAATGTCTTAGCATAATGTTGGTGCCAAGTTTAGTACTCTATGGCAATTAGCAGCTGAGAAGCAAATTTGTAGGTGCACACCATTGTTTGCTTTCCTTTGTAATGTTTTGATTAACACGCATGCCTTTTTAAATTAGATAAATTGCCTACTAAATAATAGAAAAAACAACATAGTTATCTAGACTTTGATTAGGTACCAGATTTTGAAGTTGGTGATAAATGGAAGCTGAGACATGAGTAGTTTGTATATAAACCCCATTATTTTTTCTATGATTTCCTTTCATTTCTAATGTTTTCATATATATTCATAAATATGATAATTAGATAATTTGCATATCTTATCTTTATGTGGATGGGTTCTACTTTAGCATTTATTTGATACCAAGTTTGGTACTGTATGGCAATGGGCAACTGAAAATATAAGAATTTTCTGGGTACACCCCTAAATTGTTCTACAATTTCCTCTTTTTTCTCATGTTTTCATGAATATTCATGAGTATAAGAATTATCATTTTCATATCAGACCTGTGGATGATAGTGCTATAACTAAGCATTGATTTGTTGCCAGTTTTTGAATTCTAGATCAATTAGCAAATAAGATATGAGTAATTTTGAAGGTACATCCCTTATTTTTCTCTATTTTTCCCTCATTTCAAATTAGTTTATTAATATTCATGAATATGCTGATTATGGGATTTGAATATCAGACCATTTGGGAAGGAACGCTTTGTCTTAGCATGGATTTAATACCATGTTTGGAAGTCTGTGATAGTAAGCAGCTGATATATAGGTAATTTTGTAGGTACAAACTTGAAATTTTCTACGTGTTTTCTCTCATTGCTAATGTTTTCATTAAATTCATGAATATTCAACTGTTATACTTTGCATATCGGACCACTACAACATAGCATTAATTTGGTACCAGGTTTTGTATCCTAGAAGGAGTTGCTGGTGAGCTATGAGTATTTTTGAAGGTATACCCCATTCTTTAGGATGGATTGCTTTTAAATTATTGATTGCCATGAAAACCATGTGTTTTAACATAACGAATTTATTTTTTTTGAAAATGTTTTTTGATATTTGGTGGTCCAATTGAGCATTTCAACATCAGTACGAAATTGTCCTTGGAGTTCATGGTAGGTCTAACTATCCGCTCCCCACGGTGCAAAATGATTTGTCAAATTGAATTACGTATATGGTGTAACTGCATGTAATTGCGTCGCTGAATGTTTTCAACATTTTCCCACAATTTTTAACCTTTACATTAATATTCATGAATATACAAATTAAACAAAACATATCATTTACATATCTGATTATGCGATGAAAGGCCTATATCTAAGCTTTAATTTGGTTTCAAGTTTAGTGGTCTAGGATAAGTAGGTGTTGAGATATGAATGGGTTTGTAGGTACAGCCCTATTCTTGAAAATCGCATTAGTGTTTGACATGGAAACTGCATTTCACATAGCCCAAACAGGTTTACTTTTTAGTATAACTTGTTTCCTCATTTAGGGGATCTGAATGAACAATTTGGCACTCATGATAAATTGCCCTGGACGTCCAAGGTAGGTCAAAAAAGCTTCCAAACTAAGTCTGTTTCTGTGGTAAACCATATGAAAAGGCTTGTATAACAGTAACTGCTGTTTTTGAAAACATGCTTCCTGATGATATAAGTACACCAAATACGGAGACATGATCAGTTATGGGTATGCACGGACGCATGTGTATGCGTATTTACAGACAGACATACGGATATGCGAACAGACCATTATACGAATAGTATATAATGAACCAAATGCACTATCCCCTTCATATTTTAATCAAAAAGAGAAACGCGCATTTTAACGATGCTCAACTTTATTTTACCACAGGCTACTACATTTAGTTATGTTACGTCATATTATACGCATAAATTCGGTCAGAAACAGTAAGTCCTTTATGGATGGTGTTCGCTCTATGGCATTTTAGTATTTCTAAGAGAAGTCATCACTCATATGTTGTATATTCCAACCATTAAGCAAATACAGGAAGGCTGCTTTGAAATTCGTTTTCAGGTTTTTATTATTTTCTTTTACTGGCGTTACGTTATCTAACTAACGGTTAAGTTACGTTAGTCTTTCGCCGTAGCTTGTAGTCAGAAACGTTATAACGACAATTTAAGATGCCCAGGAGAGTTTTTATAGCACACAACATTTTCCTTTACTTTTAATATTTATTACTATTATGCAGGAGGGCAGACATCTCCAAGTATTGTCTTTTATGAAAACACGTCAAATATTGCGTTGCCCACAAAGGGGTTGGTAGCTTTAAAGCGGTATAACTTTTTGCGTATAAATAGAAGGAATCAACCGTTTATATATTGTTTGATTATGAAAACGATTAAATAGAATAATGAATATCCAGCTCAGGAATTAATTTAATAAAAGTTTATTTTAACGATTTTGGAGGGTTGAATTACATAACGTGACGTTATTAACGTCAAAACAACCTCAATGATTTTTTAAAAATTATGAGTCTCCTTAAAACATATTTGACTTTAAAAAAAAATATTATCATTTGGGGTTTAAAAAGTAGGAAAACGTGGCGAATTTATCAATTAAATGACAACTGGAAACGCTTTGGCATGCATGGTATAGAGTTATCTGCCCATTTTACACTATGACGCTACACTTTTTTGAAGTGTCGACAGGCGGATATTGCAAGCAGACGTGATTAGCTAAATTTTGAGACCACTTTCATCCTTTCTAATAGTCGGCCATCCAGAGCCTGAAAAAAAAATTCTGTTGGCATGTTTGAGTACATTTTGGCATCCATGCTCAAAGTGTATCTTGATGTGTTTTAAGAAGGATAGGGGTGGATGCCAAGTCTGAAAATGCCCCAAAGTCCCAGAATTAGGTCAAAGGTCAACTGAGTGCAAATTCATGTATATACGTCAGATTTTAGCGTTTTTATCAATTAGCTATCCAAAATTATGATTCAAAGTAATGCAAAATCTCTTTTGGATGATACAGCCATGCTATATAAACAAACAGCATCATCAAGGCATGATGTGTGTTTGGATCAAAGGTCATTTAAGTGCAAAATCGGCGGAAATTGTAGCAATATTTTATTTATATAGGGGCAAAATTCAAATTTAAGTTCCCTTCTATCCTAATGGAAGATTTTTTTTATTGCTATCCAGCTAGGTGTGTGTCTATCATGTTTGGAAAGCAATGATTTACCAAGTTTCCTGCGGTCAAATATTCATAATAGGCATGTAAAGTATGTTACTGTATAAAATCAATTAAAATGTAATACAACTAAGAATAACCATTTCATTGTAAAGAAATACTTTCTTTTGCTTAATGCTTTGTATGAATACGTCATTTTATGCATTTATCTATCCTTCTAAAAGATGTGTTTAAGTTGTTACTTACGTTACATTTTACCATCTGAAATTGAGTCATTTCTCAACGGTATATGTTCCTAGCTACAGCTTTCATGAAGGACTTGGCCATGATCTCATGCTTATAGGACTAAAATATATTTCTTTTTTAATTTCACACATTTGTTGTGTTTGTTTCCATATAATTGTAAAACACTTTTTACAAGGCCACTACCTGCTAATTGCATATACTAAGCATAGCTTCGTGAAAACAAAGACCAAGCTCCTTTTCATAAAACATCAGGCGTGCTGAAACTATGATAGAATATGGTAATTCTATATACTGGAAGGAATATATCCTCACATTGGTCTTCACATTGGCCTGTTAGCAGATGGTATCATACATAACATAAAGCTAATATACAGGTATATTTCTAATAATGACCATCCAATGAAAACATTGTTAACTTTTTGTTGCTTTTATCATGGAAACAGCCCTGACATTAAGGGTAATCCTCCATATAACTTTAAACATTTAATCGTAGGGGTGTCCTTTTATTTGCACATATTAATGAAATGATGTGGATTCAAAAGCAGCATTTCTTTGAAATCAGGATGCTTGTGTAAACGTATTCATTCATATGTAGAAGCAGTATAGATATGATACTAAAGGTAACCTCTGATTTTAAGATATCATAAAATATATATCTATGTCCTTCACAGCACAACTTTTTAGACATAGTAATTGTTTCAGTGTTGATAAATTCAATTCTAAGTATCAGTATTAAACATATTTTGCTTGTTATTTTTGGCAATGATGATAGAGATCAAATGCGATGAGCTAATTGGCATGTGTTTCTTTATGTTATTCTTTTTAACTGTAAAATGCCAATGCAAGTTTTATTCAAATTAAATTCCCCCAAAACAGATTTCTGGTGACTTCTTGGGAACACAGGCATTCACCATATTGGAGCACCTGATGATTTGATTGTGTTCATAGTTTTCAATCAGTTTGGGGTCATTTCTTAGTATTTAGAGTAAATGTGTCCTGAAAAGGTTATCTAATATGTACATTTACTAGCACAATCCATTGGTTTAAGATCTCCGATTTGCTTGATGTATATAAGATCCTAAGGTAGTTAACTCGCCTGTTCTAGTGTAGAATCTATCTGTTAACCATGACAATTTGCTAAGACAGGCATTGATTGCATATAGGGTAGATGACTTACATTAATGTATACATCTACTGCTCGTAGATACAAGTGCAATATATCAGATTAGATAGCACTTGTAACTGGTAACATACTCGAAATGTGTAGTTTTAATATGGCATTACTCTTGAAATAAAACTGAACTACTTTCCTTTCACTATATACAAGACAGTCCTCAAACAGTGTTAGCCTTCACAAATATCTACAAGGATATAGGTACAAGAGTGAGCAAGTTTATGCTTAGAAAGATTTCTGCAAGCTGTTGTCAGCAATGTTGTTCACATTTTCGATGGTTTTGCATTTATATTTAAGACTATCACAATAAGCTTAAATTAGTAAACCTTTTAAAACCATTAAACAGACCATAACTCACTTTTCATAAGACATATATAAAACATGTACTAGGGTTACAAATAGCTAAACAAAATCAAATAGTGCATAAATCAAGCTAAAAACAAACTACCTTGTGAATAAGAAAAGCAAAGAAATAAGCTGCGTGTGACACTACCTTTTCAACATTCAGTTTAATCTGTGAGCTTCAGAGATGCAAACCATACTAGTGAATTTTGGGAGTCATGTTTTTGTATTATGCTTAAGAATAAAACAGTTAACAGATCTTTAAAATAAAGTTTCACTAATGTTCGAATGATTTGTTGTTTATGTTACCATGAAATATGGTTCAGATGTTTTACAAGACTGCTACATGTACATGGCTCAGGCAATCTTACCTCAACCAACCTTAGTCTAAGATAATTAACAAGCAGAATAGTTTCTATCAGAATTGCTGCAGAATATAATAAGATAATCATCATTACAATATGATATGAAATCTAGTTCAACAAAACATAGAAGATTTTAATGGGGACAGATGATAAATTAATTTTATAATGTAATTGTCAACAGAGAAAAGTGAAAATTAAAAGAATTCAGCATACAAGGAAAATCTTTAATACTAGATCTATGTAACATCCTATATTTGGACATAAACCATGCTGGTTCTGTACTACGATGTTATATTTGTAATCTTCAAAAACCTATACCTGCTATAGAAGACACTCAGCACAACCCCTGCCTTAATTCCTGCCTTGCCACTAGATGTATGAAATATTGCTATGCTATCTTAAGTAAATTATTGATATTAAGTCAATATTTAAATCATGATGAAGATTGCATGTTTCTCGTTATGTACCATTGGTAGAAATCTGAAAACTGCAATATGAATGTAAAAGAACCAAGCAAATTACATAGGATAATTGAGTAAGACCAGGAAATGCCACATTCACATACTGCAGACCAACCCATAGCACTCTTTTAAATTAAGTCTTATATAGAATAGAATGTGTATAGTATATGTAAGCGAATTGTGTTAGAGCAGACCAAAATTTTAAATTAGCCTAACAACAATTTACTACCTTTATCCATTTATTTAAGGCACCTTTTGTTACCTACGTTACCTCATTAATATATGTGCAGCAATTTAAGATCTATTATTGTTAATATAGCTATAATTTGATTTCATTATGAAAGATATTTTGCCAATTCCAATGCAATGTAAATAAAAGAAAAATGAATCTGTAAGCAGCTATGTGTTACATGCTGGAGCCAGTACAATTTACATACTAATTAGCATATCTAAATATATACTTGACTTCATTTCATTGCGAATTAAAAGTTATAAACAGCTTCTAATATATGAAAATGAACATTTTCAAATAGAATATAGATCAACATCATGTATATTTCAGGTCAGGTATCATGGTTTATTCTAATACCTGTAATTTGTAAAGTCATTATCTGCAATTTAGAATAAAATGTAACATACGTATCGCTGACGAGCAGAAATACATATCACAGATGTATGCAATTGATTTTTATGTCTAGTTTAAATAGTTAATGCTTAAACTGTTTCACTAATACTATTAAAATAAATCAACATTAGCCTTGTACTGTGTGTACTGTTATTTTCAATGCCAGTAGGGTAACATTGATTACAGGTGATTTATAGAAAAATGACCACAGAAAAGTTATTAGATTATGGATTTCTAAGGCCCCAAGACATGTCTAAAACTGAAAATAGTTTTACTTTCTGAGAGGAGCAGCAAACTTTCAAAGTAGCCCATATATCTCAGTTAACCCAATTGAGGGAGAATTTCCATCAGAATTGCACAAAACTTACGATGTTTGTCTTTGTAAAATTCATACAAAGATGCTTCCAAAGGGGTTCCTTTAATGATAAACATGTTAATTTAAGCCTTCTGAAAGACTTCTACCCTTTTAGAGTTTAATGAGAATCTTGTTGTTGGACCAGAGAAAAAAGAAACACAGTTTGTAAAAATGCTCCGATTATTGCACTTGATGACCTTTGACCCCATTTTAAAGTCGACATATGAACATTTAGTTATAACAAACATTTTCTCAATGTTTTTCAGACTTATAACTATAAGCATACAAAATTTGGCATGAAATGCAATATGTTTACATATAAAGAGATTAAGTTGTTTTACAGTAGTACATATTTTCTCATTTTTGCACTCAATGACCTTTGACCTAATTTCTGGCCTTCATATGCAAATTCAGACTTGGCATCCACCCCTATGGCTTTGTATACATGCTAAATATTATGTTAAAAGTGGTCTAACAAATGTACTCAAAAATGCCAACAAAACCAAAAATATGCATCTTTTTTCGATTCGGATTGCCAACTATAACGATGGGTGTATTTTTGACTTAAAAAATGAGTCCATACACCAGACTATATAATAGTAGCTGTAGATTTAGCAGTTTTCTTCTTTTGCTCTGCCGTACTACCTGTTGCTGAGGTGGTTGGACCTTGCCCCCATTTCACGCTACTGTCCCCAAACTCTCCCTCTGGTGAGCCAGAAGACATCTCCACGACCTCCCCAGCATCAAATGGCTTAATTTTGTCTTCCTGCTTGAAGGCAGTCATTGGCTTTGGCTTAGGACCCCCTGTACTGGACCTTCCTGATTTCGCAAAAGTTGATCCTTAAGCTTTAATACTTCAGTTCTGAAAGAAAATAAAGGAGCTACATGCATCACTATGTAATAAGTCTGTTCTGCACTTCTATTTATTTAAAGGGTTTTCAGCAAATCATTCTTGATTTCTTCATGTTCCCTTTTAATAGTATGTGTAGATTAAGCAGTTTTCCTCTTTTGCTCTGTCGAACTACCCGTTGCTAAGGTGGCTGGACCTTGCCCCCATTTTGCGCTCTTGTCCCAAAACTCTTTCTCTAATAAGTCAGAAGACATCTCCACGATCTCATCAGCATCAAATGTCTCGATTTTGACTTCAAGCCATTGGCTTTGGCTTAGGACCCCCTCCCTGAAATGGGCCTCGTCGATTTCCCAAAAGTTGATCCTTAAGCTTTAATACTGCAGTTCTGAAAGCAAGTAAAGGAGCTACATGCATCGCTATGTAATAAGTCTGTTCTGCACTTCTATTTTTCTTTATTGTCAAAAAGATATTTCAGTGAAAAATTCTTGATTTCTTCATTTTCTCTTATAATAAGAGCTGTAGATTTAGCAGTTTTCTTCTTTTGCTCTGCCGTACTACCTGTCGCTGAGGTGGTTGGACCTTGCCCCGAATTCGCGCTACTGTCCCCAAACTCTTCCTCTGGCGAGTCAGAAGACATCTCCACGACCTCATCAGCATCAAATGGCTCGATTATGACTTCCTGCTTGATGGCAGTCGTTGACTTTGGCTTAGGACCCTCTCTACCTGGCCTCGACGATTTCGCAAAAGTTCATCCTTAAGCTTTAATACTTCAGTTCTGAAAGAAAATAAAGGAGCTTCATGCAATGCTATGCAATAAGTAGATTTAACACTTCTTGTTATCGGTCATACGATTATCACCAACATATTCTCAACGTATGTACTGTATGTTAATTCTTTTAGAGTGCATACACAGCTACTAAGTAGAGTTTTATGATGAGTTATAGTTTAACGACGCATTAACTTGCGTCATCAAGGTTAGGTTCAAGTAGTACTGATAAACAAAATATCACAAATAGCTAAAATATACACAACTCAACACAATAAACGTATGATTATATTATTAAGACATTAAAATTGTAATATGATTGTTAACAGGGAAGATCATGTACACTATCTGGCAGCAACAAAGGCCTTATCAGATAAATTTATATGCTCTTGTCAAAACTATAGAAACTAGTGATATAATGTAAGACAAGTAAATATATAAATGATTTTTGCTAACATGTAGTTATAATTTGTTAAAGATGCAAATCGTTTTTAAGAATAAAAATATATATCAATAAGTACATCATTTATCAATTGTTTAATTGTATCAACAGAGTAGTCTTTGTTTCTAACATTAGAAAAATCAACGCATTCAAGTAGTATATGGCGTAATGTAAAAGGTTTATCGCATCCAACGCATTGGGATTTTCCTCTCTGTTTAAAAGATATAAGTGTGTGATCCTTGTGTGGCCTATTCGAATACATACAAGTACAACCTCCTCTAAAGGGAGCTCCGTGGCGGAGAGCTTGACTCGAGACCAAGAGGCCGCGGGTTCGGACCTCACTGTGTTGTGTCCTTGAGTAAAAACATTAATCCTAACTTAATACTGGTTCAACCTAGGAAGATCCGTCCCTTTATAACTGAAAGAGTGTTGATGGGGCGTACAGAATCAAATCAACCAACAAAACAACCTTCTCTAAGTGAATATTACGTACTACTGATTCAGATGATCCTATATCATGTTTAATATCATAAAGTTTATAACCAACACTATTATTCCATGGTGTTTGCCAATTGTTTAATATGTACCTATTGATAAAGGGCTTAAGATTTGAAAAAAAAATGTATTCTAAAGTTTCTCGAGTGTAAATTAAGTGACTCTTTTGCTTTTAGGTCTACATTTCCATTGACAGGTATTCCAGTGTGACTAGGAATCTAACAGTTAAGTATTTCATTATATATGGATTATTCATGTTGTTTTTCAAGTAGTTTTTGAATTTGTGGATTTTTTTAGGATGTACAGTCTAGAGACTTCAAAAAAGAAAGAGAATCTAAAAAGATGATAAATTTGTTTGAAATTTCACAATCAGCAATAAAATTAAATGCTTAATTGATAGTTTTTGCTTTGGCAGTAAAATTGAAGAGCCATCTGGATTCGCATGTTTTCTGAGTAGTTGTCAGATACCAGAGCACAACCAACTTTCATATCATCCTTTGAACCGTCAGTATAAATATGTGTATAACTAGTATAATTAAAATTAAGCTCATTAAAACTAGATTTCATGATAATAGGGCTTGTTTCAGACTTTTTGCCTGAATGTAAATCAAAAAGAATCTTTGGTTTATTCATACACCAGGCTGGTATGTTTGGTGTAAAGTTTTTATCTAAGAGGGAAGTTTGCGGAAAAATGCTATTAAATCGCATTGCTTTAATCGATTGCAGTGAAAATTCATGGATATAAACTGCCATTCATAGCCAATTGATTGAAGTTAAAATTTAGAAAATGTGACGTCAGACGTATGAGCAGGAGGCGCAGCTGTGACGTCACTTCGCTGCAACTGGCACATGTGTACCCCTGGATTGCTACTCGGGGCTTAAACTCATAGTTGTGTTTAAAATGATTGGTATTTTTATGGAAAGTAATGTTCTGTCATTCTTTGAACATATTATGATGATTTTATGCTATTCCGATGCACTATGTATTCAAATTAATAGGTTTCAGTCGGAAGGGCAGGCTTAAAATGTGTCAATTTTTCGAGTTTTTGTATTTAAACAAAAACTTATTTTCTTGTCAATGGTCATCTAAATGATAATAATATTGGACTTTACTATTAAAATTAGTTCTACTGTCCTGAAAAAGGGTGTTTATCGACGTGTGACGATAGTTTATTTTAAGGAATTGACATGCCAAAACAAGCAATGGGTTCATAGAAGTTGAATGCTTTGCCTTTTTGACAGTACTGTTATTCGTTTCTATTAAAAACACCATGCGTTAGATATAAATCTGTGAACGTTTGCATAGAAGAGGAGTAAATATGTCGTTAAATATGCTTGGAACGCAATATGGGCTACCACAGCATAACACAATTTTAAATGTTTTTTATTGTAAAAAGTGACTTTTTCAAATGGGGGTACCTTTCTCTAACTTCGACTGTGTAAGAAGTACACTTCCTTTTTAAATGAAATAATGTGCAAAGTCTGTAGCTGGACCCACCGTGGTTCAATTTGAGGTTTTCTTTAGCTCTGACTATCTGTGAGTCATGAGCCCTTTTCTTTGTTTCATCATGGTGAGTTAATATGATTAGAGTGTTTCTCCATGGTGATACATTGCATTATGGCCTCCATGCGAGCTGAACATTTCTTGTACTTCAACAAATGCAGAATCTAGGGCGAAGATTTGGTACCAGTAAAATGCATTTAAGCCCCCCAGTGGCTTAGGCTGATACCCGTTCTAAGGCGGTGGTTCTCTTGTTGTTGACTTTTTGTTTATTGTTACTCCCATTGTGGGAGACTGTAACTGATCTATGTTTTATTGTACGTTACTCTATGTCCATTCTAGTATTGCAATCATCTTGATGGGGAAGAGAGAGCTGGTTGCTTTGCTTAATTTGTCTTCCTGGTGTCTCGTGATGGTTGAGCGGCTCTTCCTCGCGGTGCCATGGGGTTGTCTGTGGTTTGTGATTGTGGTATTTCCTGATCATACTCACTTACTATTTTTGCTTTAATTATAAAAGCATAAACTTATGTTTCCCCTATCTTTTACTTTTTGATCTAGCATCAAAATGTAAGGAGATACGACCACACCTGCAGGGACGGTAGATAATGAGGTAACTAATGCTGTGAAAGAGATGGCTACCGCATTAGTAGAAACAATTACCGAATCTAACCAGGCTCTTAGTCAGAATATATTCCTTTTAGACGAGGTGCAGCGAAGGCTGCCAGTAGAGCAATTTGGTTTAGCTCAACACAGAGGTAATAGTATGGGTAACAGACGGCGATCAAGGCCTGGGGCAAATCGGCTGTCCTATAGTAGGTATGGTACTTCTGAAACTGATGACGAGTTATTGATGCAAACACATAACAGACGACAGTAACAAGTAGATGTAGTTCTTCCAAGGGAAACAACATAGTTATCAATATCTACAGGAAAGGAACCATGGAATGTATGGTTTAACAGGTTTACTAAAAAGGCTGACAAAGGACGCTTGAGTAAAGAAGAGAGACTTGATGAAATTCTGCCTAGATTACGCATAGCTGGTGATTTTGTATTTGGTCGGCTCAGACGTGAAGTTAGATGTAACTATGTTCAACTGGTATCTGAACCGAACAGTAGGTATATTGTTGTTGTTTGGCAGAAAACATATTGTGCACAGTTTAGCCATCGTAGTCCAAGGCAAATGAGTCTGTTGAAGAAAATGCATCAGAGCCTAAACGTTTGTACGATAAGGCCCACTCTAACAGCGATGAGAACACCTGTTAAGGAGATTTCTTGATGAGCTATATGATGAGAAGGCCAGGTTTCAAGTAGAATATGTTAAGGAACCTAGAGATAACCAAGCTAAAAATCATGTTTTTCTGTCAACTACATAAATGTAAAAGTAATTTGTTGCCATCTTGAATTCTGCTGGTCTATCTTGTTGCTTCGAGCCAGCTGATAGGTCAGCATTGTCTAGCTGAACCAAACAGAATTCTTGATAGTTATTATTGTATAGCTGCACATTCGCTCGTGCCTTGACAGTATTACTGCTCTTTAAATTCATAGCGCTTGCACCCCGTTGCCTGACTTCTGAACAGACACTGTTACCAGGATGAGGTAAAAGAGAAAGAGCTGTAATCATGATGAGAGAGGTATACAAAATTTGTTTATGAGTTAGTTAGTTAACCTAGTATATCACTGATGAAAAGGGCTTATAATACTATTGTTTTAAGTCTAGTTCTCTCAGATTTTACAGACTTTTGACTTGCACTGCCTTTACCTAAGTATGTGAGTTTGTCCAAATTTGATCCGATCAGCATTGCTCCCATCCTTTTAACTATTGCATTTAGCATAGAATACAAGTCCGTCCAGTAAATTGCATGCTATAGATATTGTTTACAGAAAGAGATGGATCTAGAAAATTCTTGAGGCCCTTTACTGAATTTACGTCTGCTTAAGCCTTTACCGATTTTATGTCTGCTTAAGGTTGCATATATTGTTTATTTGTTTGTTTGGTGCTTAACGATGCATCAACCCTTGTGGGTCATTAGCGTCAGACGGTATTAGACTAAACATGATTTGGATGGAAAACGTAAAAAAATGTAAAAATAAAATGGATTCTAATAAATTTTTAAATGACATTGAGTTGCAGTACGATTGTTGACAGGAAAGATTATGTACAATATCTGACGGTTTCAAAGAGCTAAGTCCAGACGATTGAACATGTTCTTTGACTGAACAGAATATAGTGATAAACGATCATAATGATACAATAATACTATATACACTCACACAAACTTCTAAGCGGTCACCTAGCAATTCCAAAAGTTTTGACATAAGTTTTAATTATTTTTAACTAGTTTCAATTTCATGTTTTGACATATTGTATCAAGAGATGTGTTACAAAAAACCATTCCACGATGTTTCACGTGAAATTAATGAATAACCAAATGCCTGTGTTGATAGGACAAATACATGGTGATTTTAAGGTGACCGCTTAGAACTTTGGGCAAGTGTATAGCGTGTTATAGATCAATACAAATTTAAAACAAAACACGATTTTTCTAAAAAAAAATAGCAATTAGATTTTGTCAAAAAGTAGCATTTCTTTTAAAAATGCCATCATACTGTCAATATGTATAACTTGAAATAACTGTTTCATGTTATCACCATGGAACCAATTCTTTCTTATTTCTGTGCAAAGTAGTCACATTCTAAAAGGAAGTGACGTTCTAAGATTGCATTTAAAATTAAATGCCCAAGATATTTGAGTGAACTTGTTGTCTATGTGTTTTTAAACTCGGAAACGTATGCCATTTTCTAGTCATTTAAATACAAATTAAACCTTATTAAACTACCATAATCTTGTTTTTCCCTTTACCCATTTATTGAAAAGATCCATAAATCAGGCGAATCCCCTCATTTTCTTGTAGCGTTCAGATTCCTTTGACCTGAGTTTGGCTAGCATAATCCTGACATTGAATACAGCTTTCTAACCAGTTGCAAAGGGTCTGGCCGTTACAACTGGCAGAAGTGAGATCTAATTGTGAATATAATGTTTGGGTCTGGCAAATATAAGTATATCTAGATTTATAAAAATTTGAGATCTACATCTAATAAAATTAAGTAAAAAATATAGATATATAAAATAATAGAACAAGGTTGATGATAAGGGATTTTCGAGCTAGTAGACAAGATTTTTTACAGAGAATTAGTGAAACAAAATAGCAATCGTTCTGAATAGATATAGACATGCTGACGATTTATTTTCTGCTGCATTTAACTTTTTTGTTAGATCTATGACTCATGCCTGAATGCGCATGTACAGGCTTACTCATTTATTTATTAATAATTACCTTTTTACAAACAGAATAAATTCAAGTCATGATTTAATTGTTTCAAAGGGGAGGGGGGGACGAAACTGCACAGATTCCTTCCAGAAATAGTAAGGACGATGGTCTAGAACATAGTCTAGACTATCTAGCCCTAAAAGATATATACAATCCCATATTTTGTCTTTAGCGACCGACGTAAAGAGCACAGTTATGCTTTTGAGCGACACGATGCAAATTTGGTTTGAAAGGTTTTAATGAAAAATTGAGCGATATGCAGTCAAATAATTAATTTTGAAAATCGAAATACAAACAATGAAACAGACGGAAATTCAATTTTCTCATTTCCACCAATAAATACGTTTAGGGGTCAGGGTGAATCAGCTATCCTGAGTACAAGGTCAAGCAAAAATAGTCGCATTAAAGTGAGACCTAAACTGTATGTTTGTTTTTTTGTTTGGTGCTTAACGACGCATCAACCCTTATTTTTATTTCTTTATACTATATTTCAAGAGGATGATACATTTGGCATGAAAGCCATTCTACCATGTGGCCCTCTGAACATAAAACATATGAAAAACAAACTATATACATATATACAAATAACAAATACAAACAGTGCACACTGTTTAAGTTATCGCTATTATCTAAAATATGAAACAATTAATATGTTCTCTTGCCTGTGCTGTATACGGGGGAAACAGAGAATGTGACGGAAGGACAATGCACATGCGTCACACCTCTGTTTCTCACATATAGCATCACCTATGCTCAGTTTACATAGATTATAATTGTAATTTACCTCTTGCTATCGCATGCGACCATAATTCAACAGAATATGGTCGCTTCTGAGTGCACAAGTATCAAAGACAGTTTATAGTTGCCAAAATGGATGCACACAGAAAAAGAACAGTACCAATTGTTTTAAACCTGGGTATATAAAACATCTCGCATGATATCATTTAAAACCATTAAAAAGGATTAATATTGCATCATATCATTTAAAATCATTAAAAAGAAATATATTAAGTGGTTTTAAAGCAACAGATATTCATTCAGAAGACTTCTTTAGCAGCTCTTTTGAATGCATTTAAAGACGGTGCCAATTTTACAGCTGTAGGGAGGCTGTTCCAAAGTTTTGGAACTGAGAAAGTAAAAGAACCTGTATAGAATGCAGTCCTGGCTTTTGGCTGTGCTAGAGAACCATCCTCAGACAATCTAAGTGTTCTATTATTTATTTGAGCTTTCGGTGTGAGTAAATCTGATATATAAGATGGAGTAAGATTGTGAAGTGCTTTATAAGCCATGACAGATTTATTATAATCAATACGATGTTTTACAGACATCCATCCGAGACGTTGAAACATTATCTGCCGATGGTGTAGTGAAGTCAGATTTTAAGATTATGCATGCTGCCCTTTTCTGTAGTTTATTTATTCTTTCAATATTTGTAATTGATGTTGATCCCCATGAGTTGGAGCCATAGTCTATCAACGGCAATATGTAGCTCTGATAAAAAAAGTTTCTGTATATTTTCAGGAACATAGAATGATAACTGTTTTAGGAGTGTTATTCTTGAGGTAATAACTGAGCAGAGGTAGTCAATGTGGGGATTCCAGCTCAGGGTTTCGTCAATATATACTCCTAAAAGCTTATGTGAGCTAACGATGTCAATTTGGTGATTATCGATGTTTATCTTTTCTGATTTACATATAATATGTATTGAACCAAGAGTCATTATGGTTGTTTTATTGTAATTTATAGGCATTTTATTATGTTTACTCCAATTTGTTACTTGATCAGAATCAGATTGTAGTTTAGTCCTTATCTGGGTTTTATTTTTATCCGATATGTGCAGGGTACTATCGTCAGCATAAAAATCTGCTGTACAATGATTAAGAGATAGTGGTAGACCATTTATGAAAAGTAAGAATAATGTAGGACCGAGAATGGACCCTTGAGGTACCCCTGATAGTATCTGGGCGAACTCGGAGAGACCTTGCTCACTCATTATTGCTTGTAATCGAGTACTAAGGTAATTATTGTCAGACTGTATTAAACTAAACATGATGAGGATGGAGAGAGTAAAAATTTATAAGATAAAATAAAAAGAATGATGATGATGAGTTTGTATAATGATAATTACATGTAGTAGCAAAACGATTGTTTGCGATGAGTTGAGTGATATAGGCAAGTATTTAACGCAGTTCAATATTGTAGCCCATATTAATTAATGCAGCAGTAATATTAAAGCACTGCACCTTGCAAGTTGTTTAACAGGCAATGCTTGATCTTTGCTTAGTGAATTAGATCTAGAACACCAGCGAAACTTTTCTTGCCTAGTTTCTGCAATCCAATGTTGTTTTGGTACTGTAAATAGAGATGAGGTTTATAGGGTACAATTAAAGAAAAGGGTGCGACAAAAAGATGAAACGATTCCTGAATTGGCCCAAAGTGTTAGAAAATTAACTTGACAGGCCTACTAAGGTGCAAAGTCGAGTTTAATATATATGCTGACGTTGGATCATTTTATAGATTCATTGCTTGACTCAGAAACACGGTTAAGATTACGTGAGTGCAGTCCAAAAACTATTTAGGAAGCTGAGACTCTAGCAGTAAAATTAGAAGCTCAGAGAATGGCAGATACACAGAGAAGCAAAAATGTAGTGTCATTAAGTGAGGCCTCTGAGAAAAGTGAGATAGGAAATGATATGAAAAAGATTGCAGAGACTGTGAGTGGGTAGGTTGAGAGTGTTGAGAAGTTGCAGAGTAGAAATGAACTGAAAAGTTTCATTCTAGAGATACAAGAGCGTATAATAATGTAAATGAGGGACAAAACAGGTCACACAGACCTAACTCAAATTTTAATAATAGAATTAGGGGTAATAACTGGTCTAAAAATTGGTCAAGGAATGGTCACAACAATCGAAATTTAAGTCTGGGGGTATCAGCTTGACCTTGGAGGAGGTAAGTCCCAAAATTGTACAACTGAATAAGACTGGGAATGATGATTATTTTGTCTAAGCTTATGTTTAATGGAAAGCCTGTAACATTACTGTGATTCAGGGGCGAATGTTTCAATCCTAAATAGTTCATTGCTAAATACATGGGGAAATAGTATGACACATAGACTTAGTACTGTTAGCACTATGCTACTGACTGTAACTGTGGATTGTAAACCTTTTGAGGGTAAGGCTCTAGTTCAGATTAGATTAGGAAAATGCACATTTCAGCATGAATTTTTGTTTGCTGATATTACTCAGAAAGGTATTCTTGGTTTTAATTTTATGATAAAGAACAAGTGTGATTTGATGATCAGTAGAAGTTGTCTTAAGGTGAAAGGAGAAGAGATCCCTTGCCATATGAGTAACAACATTCAGTCAACCCTCTATTGAGTAGCTTTGGTAGAAAATGTGAGCATACGCGTTGAGTCTGAGATTATTGTTGCTGGAAAGCCTTTAGAAATATTAGACAGGGTTGATTAGGGATAGTAGAACCCTCTTTGAAATTTGTACAGAACACAGGCATTTTAGTGGAAAAATGTGTTGATTGACCCCAAATTAGGGAGCGTTCCTTTGCGTTTCGCAAACTTTAGCAAAGAGCCAATTATGGTTCATAAAGACATGGTGACAGCAGTATTAGAGCCCGTAAATTCAGTAGGAAATGAGAATGAGAATGTGTCTCGAGTGTGTCAGCTAAATCAAACTACCGAAACTTTCAAACAGTTCACTGAACAATTAGAATTACTTTTTAAACGTGCATCCTAAAACTAAGCCAAAGCAAAGGAGTCTAGGTTGAAGCAATTTCTTATTACACCCCCAATCTTTTTTTCTAAATCATCCAGAGACATTGGCCATACTTCAGTCCTTCAACATCATATGAATGTTCAGAATGCAAAATTAGTGAAAAGGTTTCTTTATAGAATTCCCCTTGCTAAAAGAAAGGTGGCTGAACAAGAAATGAAACAAATGGAAACTGATGGTTTAATTGAGAAATGTCCTTAAAGTAGTTGGAATTCACCTGTAGTTATGGTCACCAAGCATGATAAGTCCATAAGGTTTTGTTGTGATTTTCCTGGCTTGAAGGAAATCACTGTGAAAGATTGTTAAGCACTTCCATGTATAGACGACAGTCATGATGCTTTGTCAGTATTTAAATGGTGGTCTTGTATAGATGTTAAGTCAGGATACTGGCAGGTGGATATTGCTGAGCAAGACAGGCATCTTACAGCTCTTCTCTATACCAGGTGGTGAAAAATAGTAAATGGCAGAAGCTTTCTTTTGGTTTGTGTAATGTGTTAAGTACGTTCAACGGATTAATACAACTGGTATTCACCAGTCTGATTTGCAAAATAGTTTTACTGTATCTGGGACATTATTTGTCATTCAAAGAGCAGTTCACAACTTAGTATTAGCGTTTGAAAGGTTGTGGCAAGCACCTTTGAAACTGAACCCTAAAAAGTGCTGTCTGTTTCAGAAAGAAGTTACATTTCTAGGGCATACCATTAGTGAGCATTGTTTGTTTTTGTTGCTTTACGTCCCAGGTCAATAGCTATGGTCATTGCGGGACGGTCAGTTCACCTAACCACACTTTTTCCTGGGCAAGCTTGAACAAGCAGTTAACCAGTACTTCGTGCACATACTTTCGCTTGTAACTGACAACAACCCTTCTTGAATGATTCAGCGGAAGGGAGGAGTGAGCATGGGGTAGGCACACTTCCAGATAAGATAGGTAAGGTTAAAACTTGGCCCACTCCACAATTTGCTAAAGAAGCTTCATAAAGCAAGTTATTATCGATCATATGTCTATCAATTTGCCACCATTGCTAAACCAATTCACCAACTAGCTGAGAAAGAGAGAGACTTTGAGTGGAATGAAGAGTGTAAAAGGTCCATTAGATTGATAAAAGAAGCATTATGTAGTGATCTTGTTTTAGCTTTTCCCACTGAAACTGATCCTTTTATTATTATCTGTGATGCGTCTAATGTGGATAAGGGAGCAGTTCTGTCTCAAATTCAGAATGGTGAAGAGAAAGTAATTTGCTATTTCAGCAGATGTTTTTTTCTGGGGCTGAGAGAAACTATTGTGTTACTCGTAGAGAGCTTTTGGCTATGGTGAATGCCATCAAGCACTTTCATCATTATATCTATGGAAATAGATTCACAATAAGAACTGATCATGAAAATCTGAGTTGGTTATTAAACTTTTAAGATATTAGATGGACAATTGGCTAGAATGTTAACTTTCTTGTCGGCATATGATTTCTCTATTCAGCATAGAGCTGGTAGATTGCACAGTATTTGTGATACTCTTTCCACATGGCCATGTGTAGAGGCTGACTGTAAATACTGTGTGAAAGTGGAAAACAGATATGAAAGTGAGAATGAGTAAGTTAAAAGTTTTGGAAAGGCATCAGTACACAGAATAAGGCAGATATATAGTAGCATTTCTAGCCGTAGTGCATTTAATGCAAATGCTATTGTGTTTATTTGTTACTGTAGTTTCCAATGACAGTACTCTTTTAAGAAGTGTGACTGAGTGGATTGAGAAAGGTATACAGTGTATGGAAGTGTACTTTGTGGTAAATAGACAGTGTGAAGTAAAGAAGGTATCCCTTGATTAGAAAAGTAGAGTGTGTGAAATCAGACAAATTTAAGAGTGATGAACATTAATTTAAACAGCATAGAGAAATTGGTGTAGTAAGGGGTGACATAGGTAGAGAGTCATGCAATGATTGTAGTAACTTAGATGAGAAGGGGGGAGTAGAGGATTTTAAACCTAGACCTAGTACATCCAGTGACAATAACCCTAATAGTCCTGATAATGGCAACCGGTTAGGTGATAGTCCTATTTTGCAAGCTGATGAGTATATTAAAATTGATTGGTAAGAAGAGTTTGACAGAGGAAAATGAGAGTATCAATTGTCTAACCCCATACTAAAGAAAGTACACAAGTGGGTAGAAAGGGACAAAAAGCCAGAGTGGTGTGAAATAGCAGATCAGGGGGCTGAAGCAAAATATTTGTGGCATTGGTGGGAACTGTTGGAAATACAAGCTGGTGTGTTATTTCAAAAATGGGTAAATCTGAACAGGAATGAAAACAAGTACCTTCTGATTGTACCTAAATTTTTGCACCTACATTTTTGCATAGCTTTATATTATCTCAGTTACATGATGGGATAACAGGTGCTTACCTAGGTATTGCTAAAACATTGTTTAAGATAAGAGACCAATTCTACTGGTTGTCCTGAAAGTAAGAGAAAAGAAAATGTGTATGCAAGTTTGTATGGAAAAGAGTTACAAGATTGGTTGAATGAAGTGCATGAGTTTGTAAGCAAGCGAATGAAGATAGCTAGTGATGCATTGAAGAGAAAGTATGACTTAAAATCAAATTTGAGAGAGTTCAATATAGATGACTGTCTGGGTATATGATCCTATATGAAAAGTAGGTGTGAGTAAATTACAAAGACCATGGAAGGGCCCTTTTAAGGTGGTTGAAAATTAAACATTATTTTGTACACGGTAAAACAGTTGCCAAGACACAAACTGTACATCACGATAAGCTTAGAATGTATAAAGGAAGGAATCTGACAGTTTAGGTGAATACGTAAATATTTTAATTAAAAATAGCCTCATTATAGCTACAATGTTCTTTTGTGGGATTTGTGACGATCTTGAGTTCTCTACTAAGGGTAGCTGTCTGGGGCACTTATCGGAGCAGCATGCAGGCCTTCAATACAAGTGCCTGAGCTGCAGGAAATTGTTTAGAAGAAATGTTAACCCCAATATTTGTTGAGCCAGTACAGCGGACTGCATTCCTTTTGTAATGGCAACAGGTGAAAAGGCAGAAGCGGCTCTGAGGGTGTTGAATGAGTTCATGCAAAATTCAAGGGAAAATTTGGTTACAGTCAAATATGTGATGCTAAATCCTAATAAATACCATGCAAAGTTTAAATTAGGTGCCGGCAGAGGTAGAGGTGACCTTTTGATATGATTAATGTGGTTGATTTTACTGCAAGAAAGAGAACACAACCGGCTTTGGCGTAAAACGGTAAAAGTCTGAGGCTATCCTCTTCTTCAGTGACCTCAAGGTCATCATCTGCTTCATCCAGCTTGTCATCTTCCTCAAATACTTCATCAGCATTTTTTCCTCATCATCCACTGATTCTGTTCAGAAAAAGGCTTCCGCAAAGTTCAGCGAAGTTAAGGAGAAACTGTTGGAGATTGGCATTGCTACTTTTAGTCTTTATAGTTATGAAGAGATGACAAGGTGTGGTGAGCCATTTCTTGGGGAAATTAATGATGAGAGGAGAGTGATAGATAATAGTAAGATAGAGGCAGAAAATAAGGAGAAAAGGGGGAGAGGAGATTGCGAGAGAAAAAAAAGAAGGAAGAAAAAGACAGAATGGAGAGAGAGGAAAGAGAAAGAAAGGGTAAGAAGAGTGAACGAGTAAAGAGAGAATAAACAAAATGCAGAACTAGAATGATAGTTATGAAACACTATGTTCCTAACCCTTTGCTTGTCAAGAAGGGTTCACAACACCAGGGTCATCTTAAAATTTAGGCTAGAAGGGTTCATAACACAAGGGTCATATTAAGTTTTAAGCTTCTAGCTATAATACTCATCATCCTCTATCAGCTGGCCTAATTTGAACTAAAAAAATAATTTCACTAGTGATCAACTGACAAAATTTGAAGCTGCTAGCTTTAAAATGTTTCGAGATACATGTATCCTTATTAAAGTTTCCAATGCCCAAATTTATAAACGGCAATAACTTACAAAAATAAAATTACCTTTTTTTAAATTTTCCTCAGGTAATCTACTCATCATCTTCTACCAACTGACCATGTTTGAAGCTGCTAGCTATAACAATTTTTGAGATATCTTGATTACAAGTTTCCGATGCCCAAATTTGCAAAGGGCAATAAAGCAAAAAAAAGTACAAAAGCTATTTTTTTTACAATATCAGCTGACAAAGTTTTAAGCTACTAGCTGTAATAGTTTTTGAGATATCGTTACTACAAGTTTTTAATGCCAAAATTTGCAAAGGGCAATAACTAAAAACAATGTTGTTTTTTTAGTTTTATCAGGTAATCTACCCATCACCTTCTGTAAACTGACCATGTTTGAAGCTGCTAGCTATAATAATTTTCTAGATATCTTGATGACAAGTTTTCAATGCCCAATTTGCAAAGGGCAATAACTCGAAATGAATAGCCTTTTTTAATTTTTGACAGGCTATCTACTCATTATCTTCTATCAACCGACCAAGTTTGAAGCTACTTGCTGACTAAAAGTTTTCAATGCCAAAATTTGCAAAAGGTAATAACTCTACAAGTTTTCAATGCCCAAATTTGCAAAGGGCAATAACGCGTGCAAAACTTTTTTTTACTTTTGACCAGGTAATTTACTCATTATCCTCTGTCAGCTGACAAAGTTTTAAGCTACTAGCTGTAATAGTTTTTGAGATACCGTGACTACAAGTTTTCAATGCCAGAAATTTGCAAAGAACAATAACTAAAAAAAATCTTAAAATTTCACCAGATTATCTACTAATTATCCTCAAATACCTGACCATGTTTGAAGCGCATAGCTGTTATAGTTTTTGAGATATCTTGATTATGAAATATCATTATGCCCAAAAATTTGCTAAGGGCAATAACTAAAAAATATTTACTCATTATCCTCTATTACATGACCAAGTTTGAAGCTCAAAGCTGTTATAGTTGTCGAGATATCTTGATTACAACATATCATTATGTCCCTTTAAAAGGGGCATTACTCCACAAAAGGAGATAATCCAGACTTAAAAAAAAATATGTCAATTATTTTTGGATGAGAAATCCATATATGAAATTTCAAAACTGGTTCTTAATTAAGTTTGAAAGGAAACCAAGACGGACAGACAAGTCAAAAGCAATATGCCCCTTCAACTTTTCCACAGTTGGGACATAAAAAGACAGAAAGGAGGAAAAAGGAAGCAAGTAGGAGAGAGCAGAAGGGAAAAGAAATGGAATGATGATGATGATGATGAGTTGGAGTTTAACGACGCATCAACCCTTTTGGGTCATTAGCGTCATCAAGGTTATGTAAGAGAAGTATTACTGAACATTAAAACTATAATAGATTAGTTAAAATATTAACAATTTAACACATTAAACATATGAGTATATCCAAGATGATAAAAGATAGTAACCATTTTACAGCGAAGACCATATACAATATCTGACAACTACATAGGCTAATCAGATGACTATACATGTTCTTCTTCTGCAAACAAAAGAAATGATATGCTAAAAGCAAGGTAAAAAAAATAGTTCAAAGGAAAATAGCTACAATTTGTTAATAAAAGCACCGCAAGCACTGCGTAATACCCCGCCACTGCTGGGGGCACCAAAAGTTATTTTGTGAGATATATAATGCCTAAATAGCAACAGAACTGAGATAGACAGTGATATGACGTCCTTAGTCACAATATGTAACCTTTGATGGTCAACATATCTGTGAAGTTTCATTCAGATACTCCATATAGTAAATGAACTACAGGTCAAAAACCATTTTTCAGATCAATCAAGGGCGGATAACTCATGAACTGGAAAGGTAAGGGTGACGGTCCTTACTAAAAATATGTAACCTTTGATGTTCAGCATATCTGTGAAGTTTCATTCAGATATTCTATATAGTAAATGAACTACAGGTCAAAAACCATTTTTCAGATCAATCAAGGGTAGATAACTCATGAACTGGAAAGGTAAGAGTGAAGATCCTTAGTCACAATATGTAACCTTTGATGATCAACATATCTGTGAAGTTTCATTCAGATATTCCATATAGTAAATGAACTACAGGTCAAAAACCATTTTTCAGATCAATCAAGGGCAGATAACTCATGAACTGGAAAGGTAAGAGTGATGGTTCTTTGTCACAGTATGTAACCTTTGATGTGAAACATATCTGTAAAGTTTCATTTAAATATTCCACATAGTAAAGGAACTACGGGTAAAAAACATTTTTTAATTCAATCAAGGACGGATAACTCACAAACGGGAAAGGTAAGAGTGACGGTTCTTAGTCACAATATGTTACCTTTGATGTGAAACATATCTGTGAAGTTATATTCAGATATTCCACATAGTAAAGGAACAATAGGTCAAAAACCTTTTTTCAGACCTATCAAGGGCGGATAACTCACAAACTGGGAAGGTCAGAGTGACGGTCCTTAGTCAGAATATGTAACCTTTGATGTGCAACATATCTGTGAAGTTTCATTCAGATATCATGAATAGTAAAGGAATAACAGGCCAGAAACCATTTTTCAAATACGAAAAAGGGCAGTAACTCCGTTAAAAATGGACGGATTTTGCCCATTAACAATCCCATACCACTCATCGCCGATAACAATATGTATGCAAAATTTGAAAAAATTCCGTGAATAAATACTCAAGTTATCGATCGGAAATGGTGCGGACGGACGGACGGACGGACAGATGGACAGACACCGAAGGGTATAACATAATACCTCGCCACACTTTAGTGGCGGGGTATAAAAAGATTAATCTCTTTTAAGAATAAAAAGACATTATCAATAGGTACATCATTAAACAATTGTTTGATTGTATCAACATGAAAATATTTGTTTCTTATATGTGAAAAATCACAACATTCAAGTAGAAAATGGCGGACTGTAAAAAGTGTATCACGTCCAAAACAATACGGTGGCTCCTCTCGTTTTAAAAGATATGAGTGTGTGATCCTTGTATGGCCAATACGTAAACGAGCAAGGCCAACTTCTTCTTGTCTGACATTTCGTACTACTGGTTGAGATTGACCAATGACAGGTTTAATCTCAAAGAGTTTATTACCAACAATGTTATTCCATAGAATTTGCCATTTGTTTTAAATGTACCTATTGATAAAGGATTTAAAATTTGCATAAGGTATTGAAAAGTCTGTAGGAATCTTTTGCTTTTTGATCCACACTTTCATTGCCAGCAATGCCAATGTGGCTAGGGATCCAACAGTAAACTATTTCATTAAATTCTGAATCATGATGTTTTTTCAAGTAATTTTTGAATTTGGGGATTTTTTGAAGAAGTATGATCTAAAGATTTTAATACTGAAAGAGAGTCAGAAAATATTACAAATTTGTTAGAAGTTTCACAATCGGCAATAAAATCTAATGCTAAATCAATAGCTTTTGCTTCTGCTGTAAAAATTGAGGACCCATCTGGAATCCGCATAGTTTCAGTGAAGTCGTCAGATACTACTGCACATCCTACTTTCATATCATCTTTTGAACCATCTGTATAAATATGCTTATAGTCCATGTAATGTGATTTTATGTCTTGGAAATTAGATTTCATGATAATAGGACTGGTTTCTGACTTCTTACTAGAGTGTAAATCGAAGAGAAGTTTTGGTTTATTTATACACCAGGCTGGTACATTTGGTGTAAAAGTTTTATCTATGTTATTAAAATTGATGTTTGCTGATTCTAGGATTGGTAAAATTCTAACACCAAACGATTTAATAAAATTTGGTTTACTTTCATAAAGGTCCATGTAGTTTGGTTGATGGTTGAAATGTCACATCATGAGCTGGATTTGAATTATTTTCAGCAATTCTTACAGCATATTGTAAAGAAAGTTTTTCTCTACATGTATTTAAAGATGGTTCATCTGCCTCAACATAAAGACTTGCAGTAGGTGATGTTCTAAATGCTCCTAAGGCTAATCTAAGACCTTGATGATGGATAGGGTCAAGCATAGCTAAATAAGATTTTCTTGCCGATCCATAAACAATGGATCCATAGTCTAGCTTTGAACGTATCAAAGATCGATATAATTGTAAGAGTGTTGTTCAGTCTGCACCCCAAGTAGTGTGAGATACAACTTTCAATATGTTCAAGGATTTAAGGCACTTTGCCTTTAAGTATTTAATATGCGGAATAAAACTAAGCTTTTTGTCAAATATCAAACCAAGATATTTGTATTCCTGTACAACAGGAATAGGCGATCCATATAATGTAAGAACTGGATCTTCGTGTTGCTTTCGCAACTGACAGAAATGCACACACTGTGTTTTTGACTTGGAAAATTTAAAGCCATTGTTAGTGGCCCAGTGTTCTATCTTGTTTAAGTTTTGCTGTAGATGCCTTTCAATTGTTCGCATACTTTTTGATCGAAAGCAAATACAAAAATCATCAACAAAGAGAGAGCAATCTGTTAAATTATCTAGGCATTTAACAATATCATTGATTTTAATATTAAAAAGAGTTGTAGATAATACACCACCCTGTGGGACCCCCTGCTCCTGATCATATAAATCAGAAAGAGTGGATCCCACCCTCACCTGCATTGTGCGATCAGCAAGTAAGCTTTCAATAAAAGTAGGTAGTCTACCTCATTGTCCTAGTTTATGAATATCTTTCATAATGCCATATCTCCATGTGGTATCGTATGCTTTTTCCAAGTCAAAAAAGACAGCTACAACGTGTTCCTTTTTAACAAAGGCATCACGTATGAAAGTTTCCAATCTAATTAAATTATCATTTGTACTACGGCCAGCTCGGAAACCCGACTGATACCGTGATAAAAGATTGTTGGATTCTAAATACCAAATCTAACCTTTTATTAATCATCCTTTCCAACGTTTTACAAAGACAACTTGTTAGAGCTATAGGTCTATAATTGGTTGGCTCAGCATGATCTTTCCCTGGTTTGGGTATAGGTATTACAGTGGCTAATCGCCAGTCTTCAGGAAAATCACCAGTAGTCCATATATGATTAAATATACCTAAAAGAGCTTGGAGGGAACTCTCTGGAAGATGTTTAAGCATTTGATAATGTATTTCATCACGCCCAGTTGCAGAATCATGTGATTGTTTAATTGCATCCAAAAGTTCATCAAAATTAAAAAGATTATTATATTCCTCAGTATTTGCAGACTTGAAATTAAGTTTAATTTTTTCTTGTTCTGCTTCAACTTTTTGAATTTTTTCAGAGTAATTTCTTGAACATGAGTTGTTTAGAAATGTTTTTTCTAAGGTTTCAGCTATATCAAATTTACTTATTGATTTTGTTTCTGCAACGGGATGGTTTAAATGGGTGTAGCTGGGTGACTTTGTCTTACCAGATATTTTTCTTATCATATCCCAAACTTTTTTTATAGGGGTTTTGTAATTAATTTTTGAAACGTAAGAACGCCATGACTTTCGTTTTGATATCTTAATTGTTCTGCGAGCCTTTGCTCTAAAAACTTTTACTTCATTTAAATTGTCCTTAGTTGGATATTTTTTGAATTTATTTAGAGCTTTTTTCTTCGTTTTAATAGCTTCTTTACATTCATCATTGTACCATGGATTACTTTTTGTTGGGTTTGTCGAGGTCTTTGGTATACATTTAGAAGATATATCAATAAGGGAAGAGGTGAAATCAGATAAAGGGTCTGAAGAATCTTTGAAATTTTCTAAAGTTATTTTATCAGTACATAAAGATTGAAATACTTCCCAATTAGCTTTATTTAGTTTCCATTTAGGATTATGATCTTCTACTGTGGAAGTATTACTTTTAATGATGATAGGAAAATGATCACTATGATGTTGATCTTTACAAACAGACCAATTAAAGTCAAGGAAAATGGATGGATGGCAAAAGGAAAGATCTATGGAAGAGAAAGAGCCTGTTGGATAATGCATATAAGTGTTTGATTTGTCATTCATAAGACATATATCATTGTTTGTAATGAAATTTTCGATGAGTTCGCCTCTGGAATTATTTTCTTTATTACCCCAGAGAATAGTATGACCATTAAAGTCACCTAAGAGTAGATATGGAGAAGGAAGTTGCTCTAATAAATGATCAAGATGTTCAATTTTCAAAGAAAAAGAAGGGGGAATATAAATAGAACAAATAGTGATTTCTCGCTCTAAAGTAGCTGAAACAGCTATGGCTTGTAATTCAGTGTTAAGATTGATTTTTCTTTGAGGACAAGAAGATTTCACAAATATTCAACTTCCACCTGAAGGTCTTTGACAATCTGTATGAATGTGATGGTATGAATTGAAACCTTTTAAAGATATTTTATCTTCAGTTTTTAAAAAAGTTTCTTGCAAACAGAAGATAGATGGGTTTTCTTTTTGTTGTAAGAGCGAAATTTCTTCGAATTTGGCCTTTAAACCTCGACAATTCCATTGTATTATCTTATGTTTAAAATCCATGTCTAATAGCATAAAGGAAAGGGTAATTATACATATAATATTGGATACTTTCATATTTAATTCTTTAGTGAAATCTATGACTCCATAGATTCAAGTTGGCCATATTTATTTTTTGTTTTGATTGATTGGTCTGGTAATCTTGTAAGTTTAACATTTGCTTTCTCTTTTTGCTTTGTTTTTGGGGATTTACTGTTGTCTCTAGTTGTTGTTCTTGTTTTTGATCTAGATCTTGATTTTTCATTTGCGTTGTTCAATTTAGAAGAATCAGACTGAGATGATGATACTCCTGTAGATGATTTTGTTGATTGGTTTTTAGGTTTGTATTTTGTTGGGATCATAACTTTAGCACTGGCTGTGATGTTGAAGTCGTTTTCAGCAAATTGAGTTAGGGGTCTTTCATGCAAACCAAATATCTATGTGTCTTGATCCACATCTGAATTAAGGGTGAGGTTGGCGCCGTTAAACCGGTTTAAGCCCTCCAGTAAAATATTTTACTGACCGTTCCAAGGCGGTACTTCTTTTGTGGATCTTTTATGTTTTTGTTCTGTCTTGTGTTTGCTATGTTTTGTGCGCGTCTGTTTATATGTGCTTTGTGGTCACCTGCTGGGAAAGGGCTGACCTCTTGGCTCTCGTTTGTGGTGTCTTCTGTGAGTTTGTCACTTTCCCATTGGTATCCTGGGTCAGGTGTGGTACTTGATTGTATCGATTCCTGATCTTTGCACCATTACTTACTTTTTTTCTATTGTTTTTGATTCTGGCTTTGTGGGTTGAGCTGATTGCACAATTTTAGAAAAGGTTTGTTCTGGTTTATGTTCATGTATTTTCTTTGCTTCAAGGTAAGTAATATTCTTTGTAACTTTAATTTTCATAATTTCCTTTTCTTTCATCCAAACTTCGCAATTATTTGATCTGGAGAGGTGGTCTTTCCCGCAATTAACACATTTGGTTGGATTTTTGCATCTGGAAGTGAGGTGGTCATGACCACCCATTCCACAATTTTCACAAATGGATCCTAGGTCTTCCGGGCAATTGTCCTCATGATGAATGTATTTTTGGCAAGTGTAACACCGTAACAGATTTGGAACATAAATTTCGACAGGTACCATGCGATAAAAGATTCTCAAAGATTTTGGTAAAGTGACCATATTGAAAGTAAGTAGAAGGGTATTAGTTTCAATCAGTTGTTCACCTTTTCTAACCTTGAATCGTTTCACAGCAGTAATACCTTGAGGTTTTAAATATGCAAGTATATCTGCTTCAGATTCTCCTTTTAAGGTGCGATCTTTGATGATGCCCTTAGAAGAGTTCAGTGTAGTATGCTCTGAGACAGTAACAGGAATATTGAAAAATTGTTTCATTTTTAAGAGATTTTCACTTTGAGATTTCCTTAATGTTTCAACTAAAAGTGTTTGATTTTTTAATTTTTTGACACATTTTGCTGTTCCTATGGCTGCTTCTATTTGCTTTTCTATAACGAAAGGAGACAAAGAGGTAATTGCTTTTTCTGAATTTGATTTAATGACTATGAATTTAGGGAAATTGTCTGGTTTGAAGAAGTTCATTGGATTATCATCATCTGAGTCTGCTCTCTGGCGTTTGTTTGAGCTTGCTTGTGACAGCGAAGGATAATTTTCCTGTGACAAAGCAGGATTGGGGGGGAAATCCAGGCCTGGACCTGGATTGGAAGGGGGAACCATGGAAGATGTAAGTTCAGTATCCATAGTGTGTGTTTTTATGTTCAATAGATATGCACTTCACCCACCGTGGAGCCCAACAAGGGAACGTAATATGGAAATGGCTCTCCTATTTCCTACGCTAAAGCTACATATCTATTATACTCCGGTTCATACTTTCAAGTTGTTCATCCGGCTAGAAGCCATCTTAACGCTGGTCCATATGCCCCAAGATTAGCCCATGAGCAGTATCTCTTGAAAACAAATAGTAAGATATATTATGTACCTAAAAGATACTTTAAAATAGGCAGAAGGAAGAAAGAATAAGATGGTTTCAAGAGATATACCACCCAGCCGATTGATCCAGCGCCGGACCTAGCACTGGACTCACGTCTAGCTGAATCCGAGACCAAAACAATGTGTTGGAAAGCTGGAGATCCCTGGGCTTTCCTCAATTGTCAGGATTCTCTTCTCCCATTCACGCGTCGCAAACCCACGGCAAACAGGCAGCATACTGTTTTAATAAGGGTTTTCACCTTATCTACTACAGCAGTAAAGCAATCTGTATATTTTAACCCTACAGACACGGTATAAGCCCGGTTGTGATGTACAGTTTAGAAAATAAACTGTGATAGATTATTTAAAAAGTTTGATATTGAAATGATCGTAGTAGACTCGGTCAATTTAAACCTGTTGAGTTTTAATGCTGATAATGAAAAAAGACACAAATAGTATTAGAGAAATAGTTGAATTTGAGACTGAATGAACTAAGTATGTTCTTTTGAATAAGCGGTTGGAATTTAGCAAAAATATTCCATCCAAGGTAAATTGCCTTTCTAGATAAAATCTAAAGATATCACTACAATACAGAACTTTAAAGCTCTACAATACAGAACTTTTAAAAAAAATAATAAGAATGTAACTTAGTTACAGGACAGTTAATCATGAAAACTGTCATATATATAAAGTAAGAGTTTTAAAAATAAATGTTCAACAAGATCTATAACTCAATGATTAAGACGATAGCAGTTATAGAATATACAACTGATTTATTTGGCTTTTATCTTCTTTACAGTTTTACTAGTGTAATACAGTTTTTGATAAATTTAAGCTTTTGGTTATTTATGAAAAAAGTTGCTATAGCTGCGACTTGTACGGACAGTTACCACTGGTTTGCGTGAGGACTCTAACCCCAACCTGTCACCTCTCAAGTCTGCAAAACAAGAGACGCAAACAGGCCTGCTAACGTACGAAGGAACATACAGTCTGTCCCCAGTGGTGCCGGGCAGCCATCCATATTTCTAGGGCGCCAGAGGGCAAGCGCCTGGCTTACCTTTAGTTCTAAGCAGAGGGGACAGTTATTCAAAAATAAAGTCCCCCCGTGCGAATTAAGCCCCCGAACCACGGCAAGGCGGTAAGCAAACTCGGGGGAAAGAAAGCTAAGAGTAGGAAGAGAATAACAATAGAGAGAAGAGGAAATGGAAAGGAAAGAGAGAAACAAGAGAAGACAAAAATTGAAAAGGGGACAAGGAAATAAAGTCACCACAGAAGCATGAGAAGAAAGAAAAGGACACAAAGGAGAAATAGAAAGGAAGGAGAGAGAGAACAGAAAGAAAAGGAAGAAACAGAAAGGAGAACGAGATGAGAAAAAAGAGGAAGATGAATTAAAGAAGAAAAAGGAGAAGGCCAAGAATGAAAGGAAAGAGAAAAGGAGAAAAAGAGGAAAGAAAAACAAGACTCGAAGGAAACAAAAGAAAAAGAAGAGAAAAAGGAAAGAAGTCAGATAAGAAAAGGAAGAAAAATGATGAGAAAGAGAAATAAGATAAAAGAGAAGGGAAAGAAAGAGGAAAGAGAGAAAAAAATGCAAAAGATAATAACATGAGTCAAGCAGCGGAAAAAAGGAAGGAAGTGAAAAAAAAACATTAAGGAGGTCAACAAAACTAACAAAGAAAAGAGCAATAATGTGATAATCATAAATGATGCAAAAAATTCTGGGAGAAAGAATATTAAACTCCATTCACCAACATTTCAAAAACTAGACCAATCTCAAAAGATCAGTTTAGATGTGGGGATACAAAATTTCATACTTGCAATCAGACATTGAACACTTACACCAGCATACTTTCAAAAATGCTAGCACCCAATTCACCATTGAAACCAATTGATGGAATATATTTTTTGACAGGGACAGCATTTTATTTCGATACATACTAAATTGGATGAGAACGGGCAAAGTACCTTATCCAAACATTAGACAATTACTAAATTTGAAAGGAGAAGCAATTTGTTTTCAGTGTGGGAGATTACTAATTGAGAAGAGACTGAAGGGAGAAACTGGAATGGAAGAATGAGTGATTCAACATAGTGTTTGTATGGAGGATATGTTAATCTTCTGTACACGCTATAGTTAGTTATGAAAGCAGATGGTAAAAGAGAGAGAAAATGAGATAAATAGGAAAGGAAGAAATATGAATGAATAGTAATATACAGTTTATTGATCGTTTATCTGAAAAAGTCCTGAAATGTGTCACTTGCATCTTTTATAATGTAAGGATCATTGACGGTTTGGGCCTTATACGCCTATTTTTCTGATTCACAGAACGCTTCTTTTGAGCTTCTAGTGTAGTGCATGTAGTATCAGTGCAATAGATGAATCTAATGGCAAGTGCCAGCTAGCAAAATATTTTCAAAATTCCTACGCACTCAAGAGTTATGGCTGGTAGAAAGGGGAGGGGTTCCGAAATTTCATGAAAATAAAAAGTGCTTTAAAAAGTGATTTCTGCACGTTTTCTTGATTTATTTGGTAGGTATGGTGATATCTATTGATTACCATATGCAGAGTTTTAACGAATCACGATAAATGATGAAATTGTTTTAAAAACAAAATATGTTTTGTAATAAAATGATTTTGGGGAGATAATTTAGAAGTTACCTGTACATTTTTGACTACAGGTACCGTAAATAATACAAAACAGAAAGCTCAACAAAAGAAATAAATATTTTTGAAGGAATGAAAGTGTCCCATTTAGCATTGGAAAGTAAAACTGATTCTAACTAGATCCTTTGAATATTACTTTTGCTTTGTTTAAAGGGCATAGCATGTTGAATGTATTTAAACTGTCCGAATATTTATGGTATACATATGCATGTATATCCCTATAGGAGACAATATATTGAGCACTAAAGTATTTACCTGCTATAACTCTTTGCATGCCAGTGGATAATTTTGTCGTTTGCCAATAGCCTTTTGCAAACATTTTGAACCCAGATGAAGACAAACTGAATGACCGTCTTGATCTGGATCCAAACTGTTTGACACTCTGATGGTGGTCCTGGGTGGTTTATTTTTAAAAACTTTATTTTGAAGAAAGTCAGCAGACGAAAATAAAAACATGAACAATTCCCTAGCATGCAAATAGATAAGTACAGGACGTTTGCAAAATAATGTGTCATTTAATAGCAGTGAGAATTTTTCTTATGAAAAATGCATAAAACCTTGCTAATTCTACTTTTAATCTTTAAGTACTTTATATTAAACTAGCACAGAATACAAAGCAATTTAGGAGGTTGGTTCTAGAGAATTTCATTACTGTCATTAATTTCTTATTTTGTAGAAAAGGCATTTTATGGGCTTAGGCCCTGAGTTTTTGGGCTGCTGAACATCTTTCCCCCCCTTGTGCCAGCAGGCCACTTTCATACAATGTGTAAAATATGGTGACATATACATGCAAAAGCTTTTGCTGGCACACGGGGGGGGGGGGGGGGGGATGATATTTTAAAAAATGTTTTCGGATTTCTATATATCTTAATGTAAAACTGATTGTTCTACCCAAAATTTTACATCTTTGAAGCATTTAATATCGAAAACGGATTTCACAGCCATAAAGTACTCAGGTCAGGGTAGCTACAAGGTGAAGAAAGGGACAATTGAAAAACTTTTATTTTTACTGAAAACCATAGGCATTTACCCATAGCAAGTGTCAATGATCCTTTAGCATGTCCTCTTTAAAGTGGTGTTTCATTTCTAAAGCCTATGATTTTGTTATAATTGTCAGGAACTCAGGCAATCTTACCCTATCACAACCTGCTCGACTGTACGAAGGTTGATGTTTAGTGCTCTAAGAGCATATTGATTTCTGTCTAAAAATAGTGACTACGCTGCATTTAAGTATTGATCAATAATTATTAATTATGAGTTCATCCCGCGGGCTGAAATAAACCTTGTTTACCTCATCAACTTAGATCCTACAAGTGAATTCTTCATTTTTGTGTAGGTTGCCATTATAATATTTGATATTTCATCTGGTATAGGTCGTCGGGTTCCATTTTTCCCAACCATTCTTGTTGGTTTTGCTGGTTTCAGCAACCAGCATGCGCGATTCCAAAATCCCAATGGCTAGCATTCACTTTTGGTTGTTTGAATGTGACATGTTGGGTGCTGATTACAGCGAGTAGGGGCATCCTCTATATTAGCAGCGCTCAGCTTGGTTGTGAGCAATTCTATTTGGTAGCGATTGGGATCGGTTGTGCGTTAAGAGATGGGAATTTCGAGAGTTTTGAGAATATTTTAATTTGGATTTCCGAATCAGCATATATTAAACAGTTGGGGAATGACCGGCTCATAGTATCAGTTTAGCGATGCTTTACACATGTCAATTCTCGCACTGAAAAGGTTTTATTAAAGTTATTTACAGTTGAAGTGGACTCTGTATTGTTTCTTACCTTGGACCTGACGAAAGTAACGGTACTAGCAGAAGGGCGTTGAAGTATATAAAGGAAACCAAATAGTAAACTGTAACAATAGGTATGACTAAAATTGTCAACTGATATCATGGTTTATTGGTATAGTCTTTATTAACATAAGTTTATGTGTAATTACTATTCAGTTTGTACATTAAATTGCATTGTTGTAGTGTAATATGATGAACAAACTGCATATCTTAAAATATATAACGCATACTTGTAATTGAGTTCATGAAGCAACATTAAAAAAATAGTAATACTATTAAAATAAAATACTTTAACAGTATATATCCTTGAACAATAACACCTTTATATAGAGGGATAACCTGTGAAGCTTGGTATCAATCTTCAGAGATGATCTCTCTACAAAAATGTTTTCTGATCTAATCATCCATAGAGGTTGATATTTTTTTTAATGTGGAGGTCATAAATTAAGAATGACCTATCTAGTGTGATTGCCATTAGGTGTGTATTGAATTACGAATGTATGTACATTAACATTTATTTTATTGACAGCCAACCTGTGAAAAATTGTCAATGCAAATTTCAGAGGCTGACTTGCAATGGCAAGGTCAAGATTTCAGGATGGCAGATTTTAAAATGATTTAAATTGGGGACCAATTTTACGGTGGTGGGGGTATTGCAATAAATTGTTCACTACACTAGGAGTCCCCGCTAGTAACCCCATCATTGACTCTTCATTGATACCTTTGGCTTAACTGAGCAATAGTTGCCTTCGCAAAATGTGTAAACTTTATCATCTGTCTGACTTGTTCTTGGACCTATTTGAAGAAAATACGCAGACATTGAAGATAAATAAAAAAGGGTATGCTAATACAAGTTGATTGGTTGATTGTAAAATGCTAAATATCTTTCCATGTGTATATTTAAAGCTAAAAACCATGATTTTCTGTCAACCACATAAATGTAAACGTCATTTGTCGCCATTTTGAATTCTCCAGGTCTATCTTGTTGTTTCGAGCCAGCTGATTGGTCTAGCTGAACCAATCCGAATTCTTAAGTTATTATTGTATAGCTGCACATTCCCTTGTGCTTTGACAGTAAAAATACTTGTGCATGTTCATAGTGTTCGCACCCCTTCGCCTGACTTCTGAACGGACACTGTTACCAGGGTTCAGTAAAATAGAAAGAAAGAGCTGTAATCATGATGAGAGAGGTATACAAAATTCGGCTATGAGATATTTAGTTAACCTAGTACAGTTTATACAATAAAGAATCACTTGTGTTAACTTTCCCATACATTTCTTCCACTTGATGAAGCGAAGCCAAACATTTTGTATCGTTAGAAAGGGTAATTATTAGGGATGCAGAACATAATTAATGTCTTCTGAATTCCTAAAAATTACCTCTTAAGTTGGCTAAAATATGTTTTAAGATATTGTCAGTAAAGTAATTTTAAGCCTAGTTTTGAAAGCAAAATTAAAAAAAAAATGATATTTTTTCTGTTGAAAGGAAACAAGGTGGTTCCAAAACTATGTCATGGACATGCCCTGTGATATCAGACTTACATATAAAAAAATTGACTTCCAGCTGCCAGGAAATTTAACAGAATACACTGTTATCTTGGACACTGTACAGTTACCAGTAAAGAATCACTAAATTTTGGATGTGTCGTCTGATGACCTATACTGAGTTGGTGGTGACATAGAATGAAAGTATGCATCCTAACATAGAGTTTACTCATCAAATAAAAGTTTGCTACTACCTGAAAACAAATAAAGCAGATTGTATGGAACCTTGAACAAAAATATACTTCTGGTGCCAGAACTTATAAATATTAACAAATATTGTAGATTATATTGAGCACTTATAAAATTTGAACCAAAATTTTGTGTTAAAACTGTATAAGAATGACATAAACTACTTGAATATGTTCTTTAGGGGGTGAAACTCTAAATCACTATATTTTTAATGTGATGCTTAATCTATTTACACCTTGGGACTATTTTTACAAGATTACTTGGGATTATTTTTACAAGAGGTCACTGTTCTTTTAAAAAGTAAAAAAAAAATCTTTGACAAAGAGGGTCTGGATGGGGGGTCCGGTATTCACTATTCATTAAAAATTTAGCCCATTATTCATCTCATTAAAATTTTGGGTTATTCATTAAAATAAGACAAATTATTCATTAAAATACCAATATTTCTACAGACGAGGCATTGGTCAAAATAATGCTTAAATATATATATATGTATATATTTATAGTTATGTTTTAAGATTCGAGCGAGGGAAAGAGGGTCTGGATGGGGGGTCCGGTATTCACTATTCATTAAAAATTTAGCCCATTATTCATCTCATTAAAATTTTGGGTTATTCGTTAAAATAAGACAAATTATTCATTAAAATACCAATATTTCTACAGACGATGCATTGGTCAAAATAATGCTTAAAAATATATATATGTATATATTTATAGTTATGTTTTAAGATTCGAGCAAGGGAAGCAGCCGAGGATAAATTTCTGTATCTTTATCGTGTAAATGGCATTTTAGAGTGAAAAAGTAGGGATAGTAGGACATTTTCAAGAAAAAGTATGGAAATGTAGGAACACATGGAAAAGTAGGGCCTATCTGAAAGTCTTATTAATTAATTTTCTATCAATATCAGCATGATAAAAGTTGTAACAATAATACCACCAACACAGGATAACTTTTTTTTTCAATTTTTTAATGATTTTATCGGAACAATTAAAACATGACCCCATGCTGGGTAGCCAAAGTTAATGGCGATCCCCCCCCTACTAGCCAGATGAAAATTCATGACCTTAACCCCCCCCCCCCCCAAAAAAAAAAAAAAAAAAAAATATGGTGTGTTTCAGGTTACATGAAAATTTAAATTAGGGACGGTAGGTAGGAAAAAATCTATTTTAAAAGTTTTTACATGGGAAAGATAGGGAAATAATATGGCCAAACCAGGAAATCCCTTGGAAATCACCTTAAAATGCTTAAAAATTAGGGTCAGGGGGGGGGGGGGCAAAAAATTTGGCACAGTCAGGTAGCCTGAAACACATGATTTGTTTGTTTGTTTGTTTCTTTGGTGCTTAACGACGCATCAACCCTTGTGGGTCATTAGCTCAGACGGTATTAAGTAAACATGGTGGGGATGGAAAAAGTAAAAATTTGTAATATATAAAATGAAAGATGATGATGAGTTTGCATAATGATAATTAGTTGCAATACGATTGTTTACAGGAGAGACCACGTAAAATATTTGACAGTTTCAAAGAGCTATTCAGATAACTGTACATGTTCTTTAACTGAACAGAATACAACATAATATAATCTGTATTATGGTCTGATACAAATGTAAAACAAAACATGATTTTAAAAATAGCAATTAGATTTTGTTAAAAAGGTCATAATACTATCAATATGTATATCTTGAAATAATTCTTTCATGTTATCAACATGGAAGCAATTATTTCTTACTTGTGCAAAGTCGCCACATTCCAAAAGGAAGTGACGTACAGTGAATGGTGCGTCGCAACCAACACATTGTGGCTGCTCTTCACCTTGTTGTAAGTATGAATGAGTGACTCTTGTATGACCTAAGCGGAGTCGAGCTAAAACTACTTCTTCTTTTCTAATGTTTCGAACAACTGATTGATATTCACCAATAGTTGGTTTGATGTCAAGAAGTTTATTTCCAATGCTGTTATTCCATGAAGTTTGCCATTCTTCCAAGATATGTTTATTGATAGATGGCTTAAAATTAGAAAATGAAATCTTAAAAGAAGATGGTTCTATGAAAGCGATGTTTTTGCTTGCTTATCTACCATCTCATTCCCTTGGATACCTATATGACTAGGAATCCAACAGAGTACAATTTCTTTATAAGTTAAAAGCTCATGACATTTTTCTAAAAGTTTCTGAATCTGAGGATTCTTTGAACTGGTATGGTTCATTACTTTCAATACAGAAAGCGAGTCAGAAAATATAATAAATTTATTGTTTTCATCACAAATTCTAATGAAATATAAAGCTAGATCAACTGCTTTGGCTTCAGCAGTGAGAATTGGTGAGTCCTCAGGTATACGTTGCATATTACTATGGTTGTCTGATATAACAGCACAACTAACCTTTGCGTCTTCCTTTGACCCATCAGTATAAATTTGTTGGTAATTCTTATAACAACTTTGCATTTTTCTAAAATCATCTTTTAATATTTTAGGCCTAAAATTGGAAAAAATATGTATGATAATGTATTAGAGTCAGAGTTATGGTTCTTGCACTCTGCTACACACTGTTCCATGATCTTCTAAATTGTGCAAAGTTTTATCAAAACCTGTAACTGTATAAACATTATAATTACATGTGTACCAATTCAATATATTGTGATATTAAGGGCTTTAAAAATTGCAATTGTCAAATGACTGAAGAATGTGATTTTTCTTATTGTTACTCAAAACATAGATAATGGGTACTTGATAGAACTGCATCAATGAGGCGTTTTAATGAGTATATTCTATGTTTTATTGTTGAAATAAGAAAAATAATGTATATTGTACACCCAAGTTTTGCTGTATAAAATGGGGTTCAAGGGGGTCTGTTTAAATTCAATGTGTACCCACTATCTATGTTTTTGAGCAAAAATAAGAAAATATAAAGAATTTTCGACTGAAAATAGACTTTTTGCAGCTGAACAAAAACCGACTAAGTACAGATAGATATGATAGACACATTTTTTGAGACAATTTATCAATAGATTTTGAGGTAACTCACCAACAATTTATGAGACAATTCACTGATAGATTTTGAGACAACTCACAGACACTTTATCATCTTCATGAGACAATTTAATTCACAGACACTTTAATGATCGTTAGTTCAAAATCTAAAAAATGTTGTTGGTGAATTGTCCTGAAATCTATGTTTGCAACTTGTTTTCTCTATAAATTTAATTGATTTCCCCGAGTCACACTGTAAAGGTAACGGGTCCTTTTGGCCCCGCCCGCAGCAATGACATGTGTCGTTTCAGCCCAGTCGTGAAAGGGCCCCTTTTCATTATGCCCCCACCATGACAATGGCCGGGGCATGTCCGTCCGTACGTACGTCTGTCCAATGACGTCCGCTCTCTAAGTTGAAAACTTTTGAATAGAATTTTATGAAACTTGGTCACATTGTTTAGTACCATGATGTCTTCTTCAAGTTAGATAATGGTCTATATCGCACCATGCTTTCAGCAGTTATGGCCCTTTGTTTATGAAAATTCACCATATTTAATGATGTCCGCTCTCTATGTCAAATAGTTTTGATCAGAATTTTATGAAACTTTGTCACATTGTTTAGTACCATGATGTATGTCTTCTTCAAGTTGGATAATGGTCTATATGTCACCATGCTTTAAGGAGTTATTGCCCTTAGTTTATGAAAAATCGTAGGTTGAAACGACGTCTGCTCTCTAAGATGAATAGTTTTGATTATAATTCTATAATACTTGGTCACATTGTTTAGTACCATGATGTATTCTTCAAAAGTAAGTAATGGTGCAAAGATCAGGAATCGATACAATCAAGTACAAGTTTGATAATGGTTTATATGGCACCATGCTTTAAGGAGTTATTGCCCTTAGTTTGCGAAAAATCATCAGTTGAAATGACGTCTGCTCTCTAAGATGAATAGTTTTGATAATAATTCTCAGACACTTGGTCACATTTTAAAGTACCATAATGTCTTCAAGTTTCAGAATGACCCATATCACATCATATTGCCCTTTGTTAATGGCAATTCCCTTATGCGAATTTGGCAATAGTGGGGACATCCGTGTCCCATGGACACATTTCTAGTTTGGCCTGATTTTTCACAAAACTTAATTTTTGGGGAACTTTTCTGTTTTGATCTCTATTTCAGATGCCATTTTGTACTGATTCTCGCTAAATCTGATTATCGCTAAATCATGTCCCTTAGTTGACTGGGTTTTATAGATTGTAGAATGTGGTCGTTATGGTGTAGTTATTTTATAACCACAGTCAATCACAAAGGGGGGGGGGGGGAATCTAAAAAACTTTAGTCAATATTATAGGCTTTAACAAATGCATTGATGATATATCCTGATCATACTTACTATTTTTATTACGACGTCACATTATGCTTCCATAGCTAACATAACCGCTGCACAGATTTTAAAAAAATGGTCTTCAATAAAACATCACGAGGAAACTTTGCAACAAGGTTCAATTAGGGTCATGTTAGCCCATAAAAGGAATAATCTTTACAATTTGCAGGGAATCAGATTGCAAACCTTCAAAGATTTTTTGTATGGAACAGACAAATATACTTCAAAAAGTAGACAGTTTCTGCGACCAACAGAGAAAAAAAATTCAGAAGTGGAGAAATTTTTCCTCCTCTTGTTTGTACAGTTCTCCATTTCAGATCCAAGATGGACACCTTACACCACAAATGTTGAATGAAGCCTTTGGTGAGCATTCATTATTTTTAACAAACATTAGCTCAGGCTTTTTGAATTGGGATATTGACAGAGAAGTGAAAATTGGCCTGTGCTAGAGAGAAGGCCTAAGTTGCAGTAAATGTGATTATAAATCAAAATGCTGGTTTTAATATTGTAGATTATCACAATTTCTGAAGGATCCAGATTATCTAAAAAACTGTAGGGAGTTCTCATGCACCACCAGAAGACCTCAACCAGCTAAACTCAGCCAGCTTAACAGTAGACTCCATAAATATTGAGTATGAATAGGAAATACCACATTCACAAAACACACACACTATTTTTGCTTCAGCCAAACATCTATTGATCCAGCAAGCCTGATTAAAATACGGCAGTATCAACACATCTCCACCATCCATCCATGGCATTGTGTGTACAAATAAAGTCATGTCCACTATAATAGATGAAAATAAAAAGGCATACGAATGCGTTGTCAGAGTTGACGTCTCCTCAACACATTAGGCTGGAAAAATCCTGCTTTGGTCAATATTCAGACAGATATTCGCTATAGTAGTGAAACGGACCTGGCATGATCCTCCTCCCTTGAAGTTGTACAAATTCTGGTTCGTCACGAAGCCTGTCCCCAGGAGGAAATCTAGCGCTTATATGCGCTGTTGTCAGCAATTCAGCCAGTGCCTTGCCGTAAATCAGGCCTGGGTTTATCATACCTTAGGTGACCTTTGTCCCCATACTTGGAAATAACTGGGATGACACCCCTAAAGCTGTAATTAGCGAAAAAGCATCATTTGTCAATGTTGACAACATGTGGGAAGCCATCTTTGATTGTTAGTTGGAGTGCTTCTGCTCTCGTCGCTATACGCCGTGACAAGGCTCTCTGGTTGGCTGAGCAGTGATGATGTCACGTTTTTGTCATTTTTTTTTTCATTTTCATAGGCGGGCTATTTAAATGACAAGCGTTTGATAAACGCCGGGAATCTGTCTCGGGATCAAGTGTAAACAAACTCACGTCAGAAATTACCAGAAATTCTTGTGTACATTTTCGTAATCAATCTCTTTAACTACAGTAGTGGGTAGCTTTTGCTAACTTTAAAACAATCCGCTTAAGTGTAGAGGAGAGAATTGCTATTTTGTGTTAAGGAAAGGTACTTGAACAGAACTTTTGGCCTTAGTTTTAGGTTGTTAGTAACTCATGACGCAGGAATTCGTTCTATGGGGTCGGGATGTAAGGTGCCCAACTTGGTGATCTTAAAACGGAGTTGCGCTCCCTTTTTATTGTATCATTTTTACCGTTGGAACTTCCTGGGTTGAGCTAGGTAGAGTGCCTCTGTGATACAAGTACTCTTCGTCTGTGGCCACAGACGCACGGCCTATTCCTGGTGTTAGTTAAACTCCATTCCAGCTTTATCTTATTGCCGGGAATGAAACAGACTGTAATTAAATAATAAGTTGGCAAACCATTTCGAAACTTCACTAAGCACAGAAATGGTTTTTACATTGAATACCATTTTGTGGATAAACTGTATTGCAAACAGTCCAATGGTTACTTGCATTGACAATGCAGAACAGTAAGCAAAAAAAGGTCTTATGGATCTGCCTGGTGCTGAACTAAAGCGGAAGTCAGTACAAATGATCCCAATTCATCTGCATACGCATGTGCATACAGTCACAATGACTTTGTAAGATAAAGGCATTACTGTCATTGAGCCAAGCCACCTTCTTGACACCAGCCATATTATCATTATCACAGGCAATTCGCCTACTGTGATTGTCTACGCCAATTAGTATAGATGAAAGCCTCTGGAGAGAAACCGAATATAAAGGCTTTACACTGTAAATTTGGAAATTTTCACAAGGTATTATTTTCGGGAAACTTCACATTTACAAAGTTTCGTGATAGTGAAATCCTCACGAATCTTTTTCTGATATAGTAAAATCACAACCTTGTGGCCTATCTTTAATGTAGCAAAATTGTGTTTAAATGCTATTCGCGAAAATAAAATTCCCGCTCCAAATTTACAGTATATGAGCATAGACAACACTGGATTCCTGATCAATTGAATGAATTGCACCTGTCTTGTTGACATCCAGTTGTCAAATCGTATTTATATAGGCTAATTGAGCTAGGTGTTTGACCAAATTCATAGGACTTAACATTTTATGACCTTCTTGTGAAGCATGCAGCATGGAATTCAACAGAAAGAACCATCTCAAAGAGCACACGAATAAGCACGGTGCCATCCTGACAGTTTCCATAACCAATGCACATACTGAATAGCTACTTTGAGACAAAGCATAAAATGAAGTTCGCCGTTTGTGTCCCAGGTAGCAAAATAACGTTATTGATTAGGAAACTTTTTTTCTTTACGTTAGGGATACGTTTGATTTTAACGTTTAGGAACCCTATTTTTGCAATTAAATTTTGGGGTTCCTAAACGTTTTTGACAAACGATACGAAAAACACTTTCTGAAACCTTTAATCTTCATATAGTATTAAGAGAGCTTTTCAATTTCCTAAAATTGGGATCCTGATGTTTGTTGTTTTTAAAGTGTCTCAAACTGCAATTCATAACAATGGCATTGGATCTGCTAGTAACTGCAAGTTAATATCATAACACCACAAAAATATGTGACAATCGTAAAAAAAGAGCTAGTATCATGTATTTATTTGAAGCAAACAGTTAAACGGCATATCTAACGTACTTCTATTTTTATCATGCATTTCGAAGCAAAACCTATCCAAAATACTAAATATTACCCAATGAAGTGTTTATGTAAAGTAAGTAAGGGTGCAAAGATCAGGAATCGATACAATCAAGTACCACACCTGACCCAGGATACCAATGGGAAAATGACAAACTCATAGTAAGTTTCTTTATTTGGAAACAATGTTTCGCACTAAATAAACTACCTGCAGTTTCGTATTAAATATCTTTTGTTCAATTAGATGAGCATTTATTGTAAAAAATAATATAAAAAAGGAAAACATATTAATTCAGCTAAAACAGTAATTTTAAAGCAATGCCTTTGTTTGCAATCAAGTAGAAACAAGTAATAACTAACCTGGGATTGAAAAAACATGCAAACCGCAACTGCATATAAACTAGCCAAAACAATTA